>QUSF01000003.1:19196972-19375147 GCA_003676055.1 Chloebia gouldiae | reverse complement strand
ATCATCATCATCATCATCATCATCATCATCATCATCATCATCATCATCATCATCACATAAATGAGTATATACATATCTTTTAATGAAGGAAACACAGTAAGTGGTTGACCACTGAAGCACAGCACATCTGTAGTGCCATTTTCCTGAAGGATCCTGCCCTCTGTTTTGGTTTAAACAACAGACCTTAATGATCTGGAAGCTGTTTTTTTCAGAATCCGTTGGAGGTAGAGAGGTTCAGCACTAACAAACTCCAGAAAAAAACTCCAGACAATGTTTACTAGTCTTAAGAAAATTGACCTTTTATTAATATTAGTGGCTTCTTTATGGTGCATCATCTTGCTGCTCAGTGTTTGTAAACTTCTCAGTTCCCCCAGGGTCTCTGAAAAGTGTGGAGCCTCCACAGCTCCTCCAGTCTGTTCCTTGCTTGGACAAATCTCAGTAACAAACTAATCTGAAACACCAGGATCCACTATCAGACAATTTGTGAGCAAGGTGGAGGTGCAGGCTAATCAGACTATCTGTTGCAGATAATTTGTCCAGCTTTAGCTTTATAAACAGTATGTAATCTGCCTTCTACCACTGTGTGAGGGTGTGGGACACAGTGTGTACAAACACAACTGGAAAAGCCCCTGATACATACTGCATTGTAATCGACTATGTCCTAGAGAGGGAAAGAATAAACATTAGCAAACAATTCTGCCTTTCCCCTAACCTTTGCAATGAAATCATCCTGTAATTTATGGTTTGATTTTTTAAAATGACTTTTTATTGGATGAAAAAGCTCATGTGTACATAAAAGTTCACCAGTCCAGAACATCAGTCAAGACTAGGAAGACCAGGCTCCTTTATAAATTTTCCCCCCTCCAAAAAAATAAAAAGACAATCATGAAGAATGTTTTGTGCGTGAGTTGGAATCCAGACAAAAGTAGAAAAAACCTTGCTCTTTTTGTGTTTTATGGCATTCTACTATCTTTTTAAAGTTATGGTTTTTTGTGTCAGCACTCAGCAGATTTTAGGTGAGATAAAGTGTCCATTCTTTTCTTTTTGCCTCCTTTTTTCCACCATAGCATCTGGGATCTTAAAACGTAAAAAACCTTTTGTGATTTATCAACCCTAATTGTCTTGCACTGGGGTTTCAGAGAGATCATTAGCACACTCAGACATAAAGCAGATGTTCCAGTGATGACATGTCAGCAGAAGGGAGTGTGTTTCTTTTTACCTCCTCCTTCTTTCTTATTCCTTATCGAATCTCATTCCCCTCAACACATTTGTCATTTACAGGGGTGAGATGTTTGTTGGTGGCAGCAGAGGGGCAGGAGCAGCTCTTGCAGCACTTGCACTGTGAAGCCACCTGTGTCCTCTGCGGTGTCTGGCTATGCCACACCAGCACACAGGCACTGTGGGTCAGGACAGTTGGTAGCACACAAGGATTAGTAGCCCTGCCATGGATATGTGGGTGAGTGGCTGTGTATGTGTCATACCTGAGAAAACCATTCCAGCACAGTTACCTAAGAAAAACTTCTCAGCTGCTGTCCTGGCTTCATGTGCTAGAAATGAGGCCCTTTCCATGAGGCTGTTCATTCACCAGCTGCCTGGGTGGAAAATGCTCGTAACAATTCAGCTTCTGAAGCACATTTATTTAAACAAAGTATTATTTATGAAGATTTTCCTTTAAGAAATAAATGTCCTCTGGCCTGAGGGAAAGTAATAAATGCCCTAAATTATGTTCTCAATCAAGAATTAATCTAGATGACTGGACAAGGAAGTAAAGAAAGGAAGAAACAAGAGCTTCAATTTATAAAGAAACATTTTTCCCCCAGCTGCCTGGCAGTCTATGTTGGGAAGCAGAGAACATAGGGCACATCAGAGTCTGAAAAGGCAAAGAAAAGAATTGTGATTATATCTAGAATTTAAAAATATTTTCTCTAAGAAAAAACTCTGAGGACCAGAAAAGATGAGAAAGATCCCAGATAGCCATCTTGATAAGAAACATTTCCCAAAGAAAAACCAATAGAAATCCTGCCAAATCAGGATTCTTGATGCATGGTTATATATCAAATCCTTCTCGTTTCCCCCTTAAAACTATGCTGCATGCAAGATTTATTTTATTCTTGTCATGGTAAATAAATTCATGGCTGCTTGCCATATTAGGAGGGAACACCAAACTTTAAGTACCCATTTTAAGTTTCAGTATATCTGCACACATAATTGCAACAACACATTTACAGAAGAAATGTCACACAGAGGCATCATATCTCCCACTACATTTTGTTTCTGATAGGAAGAAGTTGAAATGGGCTAAGGTAGAATGCTTATCAACTTCCAGCTTCCAATTTCCCTTTTCAGTTAAGAAAGCTGTGGAAGACTTTGAGAAAAGCTGAAGAGTTCATGGTTGCTGTTCTCCCATTCCACAGCCAAGATATCCACAGACACAATCACCCTTCCATCATTCTTTGTATGGAAAGAAGAGAAGGTTTGGTAGCAGCTCTGACTTTGTGATGGCAGTGGAATGGTCGTCAGTGCTCCTGAGTCATTCATAGATGAGCATTGACATTAAAATCAGAAACACTTAAATCTGCAGTAAGTCCTGTAGTTTTGTGAGTAACCCTGTGTTCTGTATGGCTAATGTTCTTGTCTACCTTTATCTTAAAAATGAGATTATAAATCTATTTGATGAAAACTGCAGCGCTGATAGAAGTCTAAATTCTTTAAAACATTTGATTTTTTGGGGTCTTTGACTGCAAAATAATTGCAGTGTGAATCAGAATCAATGTGGGTCACATTGAGTGGATTACCAGCTAAACAGACAAGAAGTGACAAATTTTGACTTTGAAACAGAAGAACATTGGCAATAGAGTCTCATCACTGAGCAGGTGGTATCCAGTTCTACTCCCATATTATCTAATGTTTTACATCAATAATTCCGTAAACCCCACAAACATTCCTGTAATATTGAGATACAATAAATATTGATATTGATATAACAATGATAGAAAACTCCCTGTTCAAAGGCCTAGTGTAGGAAGATGAAGCAACTACTGCAACTGAGATGCAAATTTTCGAGACTGACAATGGCTAAATAGCTGGCAAATCAAAATATCTCTCAGATGAATTTAAAATAGTGTGTAATTAATTCCTGCATAATTGGATGCTCAGGAGAGGCAAATAAGCACTCAAGCATGAATGGCAAAATCCAAGGACAGTATATTCTTTGGGTTCATCATGATGGACTGTCAGCCCAGTGCCTCCATATCTGTCATGTTGGGACCACTGGATTTATTTCAAGAGTGAGAAGTGAGATGTCCTCCAAGGAGAGGCCTCAGTCCAAGTTTTTCTGAAGTGTTTTTCACCATTTTCCAACATAACTTCTCCTCTACATCCATTCTGGTGACACATATAGCTACCAGGAATAGTTGCTGCAGATGGTGCAGGAACAAGTCAAGCACACATGGGAATGTTTGAAAGGCCAGTTGCTAGATGCACTGCAGATGTTGCTTGTTTGGAACACTGGTAGCTGTTCTCCCCACAATTATTTCAAAAAGTACACAAAACCCTGATATGAATAACTTATTCTTTTTTAAAATCAATACTTTCACTTTGCCATAGTTTTGTTCTATGTTAGACATTTTAGAAAGGAAAGAAAAAAGTGACTGCAAAGAAAAGCTAGGATATCTCAGGAAAAAAAGAGGAAGATCCACAATGGGGAAGGCTAGCTTTTGTTTTCTGCTGAATGGCATTTTTAAAAACAAGTAAACTTCAGTATTTCTCACAGAACCTTGTCCTTATTCTGGCATGCTTATGAGAAAAGCAAAAGGAGAACAGTATGCAGGAAATTGTATGCTGCAAATACTCTATGCCTTACAAATGGAGAAAAAGAAAACTTATCACTGTAGAGGTTACAGTCTCATAGCTTGTTTTTTTTAATCTTCCCTGAATGTCCAGATTCCAAAATGAATTTCTTTATGAACAAACAAACTTATAAAACATGTCAGAATTTAGGAGATAATGGCTTTACAGATAACACAAAAATTTAAAATAAATTTGTATGTTTTGCTCAAATAAATATTAAATGGTTCAAACATTGACCCTTCTTTTCAGAAATGGGGTTGTTTTTAAATGATTAAGTTGAATGCCTTTTAAAGAATCTGATGCAGATTCTGAATTTTAGAATCTGAAATTAAGTTCTTGTTTAAAAAATTTTTAATGACAAACTTTTGCATTTGCATGGACAGGGAGTGGTTTTGAACTGCATACCACTCACCTGCATGGAACAAAAAAAAAAAAATCGACCCCAACCTTTGAGAACTGTAGTCTGAGGGAAATCCTAGACATGCAAGAGAAGTTGGTTAGACTCTCTGTATGTGTATTTCCCCATCACTAATTTACACCAAAGAAAAATATTTTCCTTTCCTCTCTCTTCATTCCACATGCTCCTCAAAATTCAGAGTTGACCCTGAAGGTGGAAGATGTCACCCTCCAACATAATATCTCACAGGGGAATGAAGCTGTGAGGCTGTGGTGGACTCGGTGCTGCTGATCTCAGAGTCACCACCTACACAAAGAGTCTTTTCCTCTCCAAACATCCCCAATACCAGTGACTTCAGTGGTGACTAAAAGCACTTGGCTTGTTGGAAATCCATACCAAAAAGTATCAGAATTGGCCAATTATAAAATTTGTTGCTACTACTATGGTTGTGGCTTTTGTAATTAGTTTGAGGGCAGGCAGAGTTTCTGATGCTGCGTTGCTCCTGACAGTGTGCATGAAGCTGAGTGGGTAGCACGGATGTAAATCATCAACCCTGCTCTCAGCAGGGATGCTGTTGGCGTTCCTCACTGGAATGTGCACTGGGGCTGTGCTCTGTGAGCAGCAGCAGCCTGTATCTGGACTTCTCAAGTAGAGGAAAGAAATGGCTCTGTGGAAGAAACTTCCGCATTACAGACATTCCAGTTGTTCCTTTGAGCCACAGCCATAACTCTCTCCAGATGTAACCCTTCACTTCTCCCTCTTTACAAGTTTATTTTCCTTGTAAGGAAGAAAAACATGGAAAAGATTTTTGGTGGGTGTAAACCAAACTGAGACGTACTGAATGTAAAGAATGAAGAGGGCTTTATACAACATTTGGCAACAGCCAGTGAGCTGAGTCACAGACGCGAAGCCATGGAGGAGCTAAACCCCATCAGGTGCTTCTGTCTAGGTGAAATTCATCTTCTTGCCTAACATTGCATGGGAAAGGAGTATGTGTGTCCTGTTGCAAACACAGGAAGGCAAATCTTTGCCTAAATTTATGGCTTGACCAAGGAACTCTGGCCTGTGTAGCTCCTGCTACCAATTTTGGGCCAGACTGAAATCTGGAGATTCTGTACACGGCCTGCCTGGGAGGGTTCTACTATAGCAAATATGTATGTACAAGGTATGGCAGACCTATAGCTCTTATGTTTCTCTGTAGAAGCAGTGAAAGCACTCAATTTTCATGTTTTTAGAGTTCTCCTGGTAAAAGTATAGCAATAATTCTTCATTTCAGTTTAAGTTTTGGGCATAGGCAAGTACCTTTCTAGTTTTTGTATGAAGAATTCTTCCTAGTTTTCAAGGCTGGAGGGTCCCTGCAGCTAAACCTATGTCCAGGCATGATAAAAGAGTAAAACACCTTTAGTTCCCCCACCTGGGAACTCTATCTCTGTGATAGAGACTGTGACTAAGGGCAGGGGTAAAGGGACCACAACCATGTGTGCTATTTTGACCTTTTGGTGAATAACAGCATTGTGGTAAAAGCTGAAGTGCTGATTGAGCTGTGCTGCCTTTTACCAGAAATCCCCAAACTCTGCTCTTCTCCCAGAGGAGCTGTGGATGGACCTGCCCAAGCATGTTCACAGCTGTGCTGTTCTCCAGAGAACCAGCTGGGCAGAGAGAGGAGTTGCAAGAACAAAGTTTAGACTCCAGGATAACTTTGGGGTTATTTTGGACTTCAATCTACTGGATGGAGAAATCATAACAGTAGTCTCAAAATAGTCATTGTATTGACTCTGCTGCTGTATTGTTGTTCTGTCTGGCCACATCATTGACTGAGAAAATGTGGGCTTATTTTCCCTGAAAAAATATAAAAGACATCTTGTCAAGGGACCTTGAAGCAGATATTCAGCTTTTCCTGAGGTTGCACATAGGATGGTGAGCCTATCATATTTGTACCTCTAAAAACAAGCCCCATTGACAAATTGTAAATTTTAAAACAGATCAAGTAATTTCTGATGCCAGCAACCCTGGGCATCTCCTAGATACTGCCAAATTTGACCTCATACCATTAACTTTTTCTTCCCCCAAAAGCCCTTCTGAGGCTGTCAGTTTGCAGAGTGGGCCTGATGCCCAGAGCTGCAGCCTTGGGGCAGAGGTCAGCTATGACAATAGCATAAGAATAGAAAACACAAAAACCTTTACTCATCAGTGACACCAAAATTCATTTTTGAGAAGGCCCAGGAAATTACCTGGGAGCAAATGAAAACCTTCTGCTGAGGTGTGGTGAATGCCACTTCAAAACATCTCAGTGTGGAGCCTGCTGTCTTGGTATGTGTGAGATACAGTAGTTCTCTTCCAAGGACAGGCTGAACTACTGATTCAATAATTCACATTTGAAAGAAAACTCTGCACACACAGATGCAGTAGGCCAGGATTATTCCATATTTTATGTCAACACATAGATACCCTACAGAGCATTGTTTTTCTTTCCTTCCCCCAACTTCTATTTTTTGGTCTGGTTTATGTTTAGATTCTTATTGAAAACATGTGAGAGTATCACAAACATGAATTTGGCTGCCAAGACTTAGGTCTCTAAAGCCATATGTAGGTATCTAGAGTGGCTGATTTTCAGAGATCAGAGTTCAAGGTATGGCAGAGCAAAGCATTGATTTAGGTGCCTACATAAAAATGCAGTTTCTTGTTTTGAATGGTCAAGTTAGAAAATATTTTCACAGTATATTCAGGACATTGAACAGGAAAATGATGAACCTTTGAGCATTTGACAAGTTAAATGTTTAAATGATTAGCAGAACATGGCAAGGTTGTAAACTTTCTAAGACGTTCATTTGGAATCTCAAACAACATAGATGTAATTCCAGGCTTCTTCAAGTTCATTTATTGGCAAGGGATTACATTTGGACTGATTGTTAGGAAACCTAAGGCTGATTTAAGAAAATGTTAGGAGTCCTAGTTCAGCAGAGTAATTTGGACCACATACTAGTTGGGGCAGCCAGCTCACAGAGGTATCCAGCCTTAACACTGCTGCTTCTACGGCTGCTGTCTGTAGATGCTCACGTGTTATTGCACAAACTCAGAAGTGTATCAGTAGGAGCACTTCATTGCCGGAGGTTTTGCAGCTGGTGCAGGGTAACTCAAAGTCTGTGGGAGGCCCAAGCCACTGAGCCTGTTTAGATGGTGCCACACACTGACAGGCTCAAGAAAGGATCAGAGGAGAAAGGGACACTACATGTACAATGGCCTCTTGGTCACTGTACTCAGACAAAAAAGCAGAGCAAGTGAATGCTAAAATTAATTCAACCTGTCAGAATGTGAACAACCATTTACTTCTCAGGAGAGGACCATAACTAGGTGATGGACATGTCTGGGGAGAGACTAGTGCTTTCCCACAGCACTAGTGCCACTGGTGTAGAAAATGACATTGGACATCTGGGAACTGCAGGACAAGCAAGCATTAGCACTCAGAGAGAAGGTATCTTCTTGGGGTTCTAAATGCCCATGCTTTGAGCATTTGGAGCATAATACAGAAGATGCAACCCACTTACTCCTGTGAACACAGACCACAGCTTTCCAGTCCCAGGAGATTGCTTTACTCAGCTGACTACAGCCAGACCCTTCTACTCTCTCTGTAGTCCCTCTGCATTTTGGCCTGCTGTGAACCACAGCACAGCACAGACAGAGCAGAGCATGTAATACAGGGTTGAGATGAGCTCCTGGGCATGACCTCTGCCTGCTTGTCTCCTCTACCTTGCACACCAGTGGTCTTCTGGAAAAAGGCCTTAGGACAGTACATCCCAGTGGCACATAGTTCCTTGGTCCCCAGCAAGGCAAAGAAAATAGCCCAAGTTGATGCCTGCTCTTTCCTCCATGGCACTAGGCTTGAATGTTACCAGATGGGCTCAAGGGCGTTGCTGGAGAGTAAACCCACAGCTGTCATTTCAACTGGCTGTATAAGGCATTGAAGTAACTAGGAGAGATGCCCTGGGTTGCTTTGATGGGAAGATGACTTCTATTTAGGTATTATGATGCCCAATTTAGGAATCCAGAATAGGAAATCTGCTTATGGCCCTGGCATGCTATCACCATTGCTTATTATGCTGTTCATAATTGTGTCATTGTTTCTGTAGGGTTCTCTTTTATTACATCCATCTGCTGCTCCATATTTTATATTTGATGCGCAGCCCTTCTGTGCCACAAATTTGCTCTGTGCCTAGCAGATAGTAAAGGCATGCCAACACCCAAATCCTGCACTTCCCCCACAGGTTGTGGTGGAAGCACTGAACAGTTGAACAAAATAGTTAAGAGAATAGATCATGTGGAAAAATGCTCCATCCCTCCTCAGAGCACCAGCATTTGAGGTGTCTGTCAGCTGGTGCCTGCTATCTAGTGTGGCAAAAAATACAGGACTTGGAGGGCATAGTAAGAGATTGACTCTATTCAGCTTTTTCAGGTGTAGACATCATTGGACTCCATGGAGAAGAAGAGACAGTTTTTATAAAAGCTTTACATGCCATCTTTAAATCTGTGACATAAGCTGGTCAAAACAAGGAACTGCATTGTTAACTCACTGCCAGCCTCTTCCACTCATGGTGGTTTTATGGCAGCTTTGGATGCTGATATGAAGTGATCCTGTTCTGTTTGACAAAATGCCATGCCTAGGCCAAGACTGTAAAGTGTTCTAATGTTTATGACTGCTTGGCTTCAGGCAGCTCTGATTTTTTGGAGGCTACCCAGGGATTCAATGCTCCACTCAACTTATCTGTAGCCACTCCTTATTTGAGTCAACACACCAGCTTGGCTGTTGCTCAGAGGCACACATTTTCAGTTCCTTGAAATCCTCTTCAATGATCTGATTCACAGTTGCTTGTACATATGTACTCCCATTCAGAGAGTGCATCTTTTCTGTTACAGAAACAAAATGCACTAGTCTGGTATGCAGCAGAGCAAATACAAGGCACTACATTTCTAGCTCATTGCTGAAAATCTCCAGAGTAATTCTAGAGAAGCTCTAGATGTGACATGTAATTCCAATATAATTCTATGTTCAAAGGAAATACAAGCTTGATCCTTTTAGTGTTCATGGACTCAAAGCTGAAAAGAAAAGTACTTAAGATAACTAGTTCTTCCCACATAAATTTTTCTACACAACAGCTTGGAAAACTATTATTTGTATGACAGTTCAATAGCTTCATATATATTGGATTGATGAGAATGGAATAAGCAGACATTTTTCCTGCAAGCCTGAGATGATTAAATAGCTCAAGTCACAGTATCCATTACTACTTTTTTCATCAGCTTGGTTTTACTTTATTTTATCACTTATAAATGATGGGCCAAATAATGCAAGCATAAGCAGCTATATGGTTTCATGGGTCTGTGGGGAAAGAAAGGGAGCAGTCACATGCTTCTTCAATACAGGCACTCGAACTTGCAGCAGCTGGTCCATGGAGGCTGATGTTACTCAGCACTGACACGGCTTTTTTAGCTTGCTTTAGCCTTAGAGAATTAGGAGAGTCCTGGTTTCCACCTGAGGAGTTTATTATTTGCAACACATATCCAGCACTGTTATCTGGTGGCCCTGCTGCAGATGAGGAAGCAAGGGATGAAATGCTTTCCCAAAATTACCTGAAGTTTGTGGGCAATCCCACTGCCCAAGCTCAGCCCAGCAGCCAAGCACAAGGCCATCCCTTCCCTCCCATGTCACCAGTGTACACAGGGAACAAGCTGAAGGGCCTGTGGTGGTGATGAGGGAGGTATTCTAAAGATCCAGGGTACATGGGCAGCTCTGGGGATTGGGCCTGCCTTAGCAGCCAAGAGGAGCAGGCAGAACTCAACTTGTAAAAGGTTGTTTTGAGAGGTGGTCTGCAAGGAATGGGTAAGGACATTGTTCTGGGACATGGGGGATCAGCCCAGGAACAAAACTAGGGAAGAGATGGAGCAATATGAGCAGACCAGAGAAATGCTTTATCTTTGGGGAGGCATATGTAGGTGTGAAAGAGCGGGGTATGAATGATTTTGGGATGCCATTCCATTCAGCAGCCATGTGAGAAGTACAGGGTTGCTGGATCCACTCTGGCTGGACTGAGCTCTGCCCAAGCCTCCCTCAGAAGGAGGTAGGGGGTAGCCATGGGGTGAGACCTGCCTTCAGGTCCAGCTAGGGCCTCACCACATCACAGGGCCAGGAATCAGATGAAGTCCCAAGTGAGGAGACAGAGCTGGGGAGCTGCTGGCACCGTGGTGTGGGGAGGCTGAGGGGAAATAATGGCTGGAAGCACAGGGAGGAGCTGTGAGGGGGGGCTGGGGGTAGGCAAGACACTGCAGGAGTGAGCTATGGGGGGGAGCAAAGAGGCACAGACAAAGGAAGAAAGTGCTCCAGGAAAAAGGGGCACCAGCACAGAGCCCCTCAGTCCTATGGCAGCTGTGGAAGCACCTCTCCACACCAGGTCTGGACAATGCTGTATGCTGGAGGCAATCCACATCTTTCCAGACACTGCTCCTCCTTGGTGGTGCTCACACCCCACGCTGCCACTTCCCCTTCTCCTGCAGACCTGCTCAGGAGGTCCCACTGAGGGGCTCGTAGTTAAAAGTTCACCTGCTCTAAGTATACTTGCAGAAGACAATCCACATTTTTTCTTGCACTTCATTCCCACTCTCCAGAGAAAGCATTTTTGAGATAATAAAATCCACTAACCATGATCTACATAAGATCAGTATACACTTGATGTAACATAACAACTGTAGCGATGACAGTGAGGAGTCCACAATATATTTTATGAGATTTCCTCTTAAAGACATTGCAGTGAGTCAATGGTTTCACACAGATGTTTGCTTAAAATGGCTGGGGGGCCAAGTTTAGGGTTTCTTTGTTCTGCTAAATTACAGAACAAAGACTTGGCTGGTTCCTTAGTGAAATAATCTGTAATAGATACTGCAAGACTGACTTTTTGTGTATATATGGGCATTAGAAAAGTGGGGTGGAGACTAAACACCCCTTTCCCCCAAAATCAGGAATATACTCTCAGCAATCACATGGGAATTACTGAGAAGCTGCAGACATGTTCATGACACAGGAGATATCCTCAGCATTTTAAACAAGAAGCAGATGCAGAGGAGATGGCATTAATTCGCTACCGTCCAAACCAGTTGAGTATGGAGGGGCCAATGAAGGAAATAATATTAATGAAGCAGCACTCAATAGAGGAGAACATTCTTCAGAAATCTTTGAGGCAAAGCAAATGTGTCAAAAGGACTGAAAACTGTTATGGTATTAGCATTTTCTCCTCTTGAGAGAGTAACTGCTTTGTTTGTCTGATCTGTTAGTGAGTATCTTACACTAAACACAAGTATCACTGTTAATATGTCTAAGTGCTTCATTAGTATGACAATATATTAAATGCAGACTTAAAAAACTAGTAACCCTTGAAAATATCAAGCATTCATTACAGCCAAAATGAAATAGGTGTCACCTTTACTACATCAATTAATTTTTCAATTCCTTGCTGACTTCATCTGTTTGCAAAGAATTGCTTCAGTTTAACTACTTGAATCTGGATTTAAAACTTTTTACATATATAGAGAAACCTCTTAGTGCAGGTAGCAACACTTGATAAACAAAACCATGCCACTTAAACACCACTTTACTCCTTAGGTTTCCTGGGTAAACCAGGCATAGACAGAAAGTTTCCACAGAAGATTTAGTTTTTACTGGTTTGAAAGAAAAGCCTTTCTATTACCTTTGGATAGCACAGTCTGTACCACTACAGTGAAATATGTCACAGTGCCTCAGCAAATACTGAAGTCACTCTGAAACAGCAGTGAAGCCAAAAGCTGGAAAAACTTCAAGTGTCATGTCTTTATCACCTCCTTCCTTCTCTCAAAGTCAATGAATACAGCCCTTCATTTAGGAATGGGAGAGATTCACAGCTAATGCAAGAAGACTTTCACAGCTGCAGATATTTTTCTTTTCATTATCTAATTACAAGGGAAATAGTCTTCCTCAAATTTTGCATGAGCAATTAATCAGTTGGCCATTATGGAAAAAAATACCAAATAAGTGTAGTAGATCATTAATCTCATTATAGTCTGGGGTCACAACTTCTCATCTCCTGTAGCTGAACTTTGTTTCCAGTCCATCCATTTTATTAATCATCCTTTTTGTTGCTTCTTTTCTGTGATAACATCTATGTGTTTAAAGATTTGATTTCTCCTCTAAAGCCTCCTCCTCCTAAGTTGTTTAATGTAGTTTCCTGCAGCCTCCTTAAATGCTTGATAGAAAGTCCCTTGTGTGAAGCTACCTTATATTTATTTTTGTACTCACGGTGCTTGAAGGGCAGGGCTTCCATGGGGTCCTGTCCTCTTCAAGAAAAACAAATCTTTTCTAATTTTAGGCACAAACAAATATTTTCTAATTTTCTCCACAAGAAAGCTTCTTCTTGGTGTACTGAGTCAAATTGTGAATGTCTCCTACGTCTAGTTTAATGGTGCCAGTTACCCACGCTGTGCCTGTTCTCATATACAGGGCACATAGGAGGACATGATAGAGCTGGTTCTTTATAACAAAATGTTTTGGTTTTCACATTAGCTGGCAAGGGAGTATTTGTTACAACAAAGCCAGAACACTCTCTACCTGAACTATCTCCTGATGCCTCTTGCAAGCCTAAAATGGAAAAAAAATAACCCAGATATAAGTCTGGGTCTCCTGTGAGACTTCACTGTTAGTTTAAATCTATTTTCTTTATCAGGTCTTACTATGGTGACCTATCTTTTCTCAGATGCTGTTAAAATATTAAAGACTAACAAAAAATATCAGTAAGGCTATCTGAAGAGCCAAGAACTATAATATAAATTAATAATGTAAAATTTCTACAAATTTCTACAAAATTTCTACAATATGAAATATGTGGAAACTTTTTTGAAATTTTTTGAAGTTTCAGAGATTGTTTTCTGGTGCTGCAGGTCTGTGATAAATCGGAAGAGTGCTTTAGCAGGGAAAATGTTAACCTTCATGACCAGGAGAACATCACAAGAGAGATGGTGTTTGTGCTCTTGCCATACACTTGGTTTGGTTGCTATACGTTCCTCTTGTGCAAGTTTAAAACAAGCCCTTCTCTCCCCAACTTTGCTGTGAGAATTGCTTGGTGTTTGGCTTTTGCAGCAATGACAAACAGGGCACACCCTGGCCCTCCTCGACAAGAGAAATGGAGAATCTAAGGGTGATGTTTTGTTAATATGACTCTGAATATGAATTTCGGTAAACTCATGAAAAGTAACCTACTCCCTCTAATGCACTGACCATTTCACACAGGATCCTGAATTCTGCTCTGCTGCTGTTATCCTGGGTGGCTTCTGGAAAAGTAATACTGTCTGATACAGTCCAGTTTTGGAAAGAGTTCCTGAAGTCTGCTTTACAAACCCTCACTGGAACAAAGAACAATATACAACTAAATGAAATGTAGTGCAGTGGTGAAGTAGAATAACATGCTGAAAACAAACGAAACCATGTGAAAAGCAAGCTGAACAATTACTTCCATTCTTTTCTAAAATTCACTGTGTACAGTAGGGTAGCATCTTGAATAGCTAAGTGCCTCTCCAATACAACACACAGGCAAAACAAGAACAGTCCTTCAATATTAAAAGCATTCCTGCTGTGTCACATCATGGTGCCTGCACGAGCTGAATTCAAGACTTTTTATTGTTAAGAGGCACTGCCATTACACTACATTTTAATATGGATCTTTGCCAACAATCATAAATAAAACACTCACTCATAAACAATTCCTAAAGGCAGTGTGTCAGATAGTATTTCATTAAAAAAAGGCTTGCTGCAGTGGGATACCATAGGCCATGGCTGGCTGGGGCTTTCTTTCCTCTGCATATTTCTAGGTGTTTTGTTGGTTCCCAAAAGGCTTTTTAATTGATGTAAGCTATGCCTACCAGAAGATCCTTCATGCTAACAGATGGAAAGTTCACAGCTAAAACATAGAGAAAATCAGTGTTGTTTTCAAGATCTGTCTAATGTAGGAAACCTGTAAAAGCGGTGAGAAACAGGAAAAACTCAAAATGAGTTACAGAATGGTGACAAGAAAAAAATTAACCTGTGGGTTAAATTAAATTATATTTGCTAAATATCTTTAAAGATTAAATCTGTAAGGGAAAACATATTCAAATATACTCATCCCTGGTATGCAAATTCTGAAATTTTCATGAAACAGAAAATATGGTACAGTCTGCTGCATGGATAAAATAACTGGACAGTCTTTCTCAAATTCAGCAAGAAGCATGTGAAATAAAAGATGAATGTCTCTCTGTTTACTAGACTGCTGTGGTGGTCATAGCAATAAAGAGTTTTAATAGACTAATTTTTAAAGTAATTTTCTGTTTTTCCTGCTCTCTGGATTCCTCCCAAGTTCTCTGCAATTAGCAGCTCACCGCAAACATTGGGAAGAATAAGGCTGAATTACTTTTACAGAAAGCTGTATTTAGTAACTCATTACAAAGCTGACATCACTGCAACAAAAGGTCAGTTGTGTAGGGATGTGGCAGAGGTTATCATGCAGCACAGTACTAATATGCTGGGGGGAAAGATTATGTCAACTGCCTGCTAGTGTACACATCCAGGATGCAATCTCCCCAGGGAATAAACACTCTTGGCAAGCACCGAAACCCAGAAATCTTCACAAAGCTGTTTGCAATTTGCAGCCAAAACTATCCACAAATGCTGGGAATAGACTACAGTCCCTGACAGCACACTACTCCAGACATTTCCAGGGGGGAAGTTTAATCTACAAGGATGTAGAAATATAAAACAAAGAATTGCTCAAAGTAACTGTTTGTCAGATCATGTGCCTCTAATTTGGTTTCCAGTGACATTACACAGCTGCAGCCAATGGATTCCAGCCAGACCCAACAGTCACTGAAGTTCTTTTTTTGTTTAAATTTAGTATCTGAACATGTTTTGCCCATCATTAAAATGGAGAGTAATTTCTCAAAAGTGAACTGTAGAAGTTACAACTGCAAAGAACTTACTAGGTCACCTAGTCCCATCCTCAGAGCAACGCAGGATTGAAAACACATTGCAAGAAATACTGAACAGCACGGTGTTTGTTTTACTTTTTTTTTCCCCATTCCTTTCTTCCTTTATTGTAATCATTATCAGTATATTCAAAAGTTTAAAAAACAACCACAAATGCCAGTGTAAACATGCTTCAGGTATATAAGTAATATAAAGTATTGCACATACAGAAGTCCTATGTTCAGTATCTCCTTATGGTGCTATTTTATCAGAGTTGTGCAGATGATGTGATTACAATGAGCTGCTGATATTATTTCTGAAGCTGCTACACACAACAATTAAATATTTACAAAATCTGGAAGCTCAATTTTTTCTTCATGGAAGGATGATTTTGCTTGGAATGTATGGGTTACAGAGGTGTGCAAATATGGGACAGGCTTGCTTTGTGATGGTATTTATCAGCTGATCTCAAATCTGCAAGGGATCAGCTCAAAACCATCTTGGGGAAGAAGTCTGTTAATGGTTTTCTGGGGGACTGGGGAGTCATCAGGCCTCCTCATCCCTAGGAAACAGGTGCTTGCTTGTATGAAGAACACAGGGCTTCACACAATGTGCATTCAGAGGCACATATCTCCCTCTCTCTGTAACTCTTGTGGGCACACTGCATCTGATAAGCTAAAGACTCCATAAAGGTCTTCTTGCAAATTTGTCTTCGATATGAAGCTGTAACACAGCTCCTGTTTGGATTTCCCCGGTTAGTCTGTATACAAGAAATGATACATCTGTAAAATCTCGCGTCAGACTGGCAGAACTGACAATGTCTCGTAACTACTCCTGTCCTGAAGTATTAGAAAGCAGGTGTTTAAAAGGAGCCAAAAAGCGGCAGAATGGATGAGGCCATTTATCAGTTGAGAAGGTGAGATGGATTAGAAAGAAAAGGAACTCAGGAGAAGGCAAGTGGTGTGTATGTTTCAGAAAATGAACAATCCCTCATGAAGTTTCCACAATATTGCTAATTTCACACTCACAGGCAGCACTGAAAGATTCAAGCTTTCACATAAAAATTTGCACAGATCAGAGCTTAGAGCCCCTGCTGAGATAAAGACCATTTGCTGATAGAAGGGAAAGAATGAAACATCTTTTCTTTGGAATCCTAAACCCAGAAAAAAAGTATTAAGTGCATATTTTTACTCTTTACCTCAAAATCTCTTTCTTTCTTTTTGTTCATGCTTGGCTGGCTGGCATCCTATTTTTCTGCATAAATACAAGTCCTGTCACCCTTTCCTGCAAGACTTAAAAAAAAAATTAATAAGCCCTAAACTTTACCAACAGCATTACTTTTAAGATGCTGCCAGCTTGCCAGATTGAAAAATGAAAAAGGCAAAGATTTCTCTAGGTGAAAAATTATGGCAGTAGTTGAAACCCCATTTTAAGAGGGGTTTCAACAAAGTAATGGGGCAAAGGCCATGAAATTTTGCTCCAGCCCCAAACCCACCGAGCCTTTTTAGTATCACCAGTGTGGCTGTGATAATTTAAAACAGTGTTTCAGAAATGTCTGTATCCTGTGTCAGTGTACAGCTGCCAGCCATCAGCAAAACAAGGACAGGGTAACTCATCCCTGCTCTATACTGTGCATGGATTTAGTTATCTGGGTGTGCCAGCTCTGGGCTGAAAGAGATACAACATGTACTTGCTTATAATATGTCTCATCCTGTAAAGTGTTCCATAAATCTTCTGCTTTGCAAGACACCTCATAGCCAAGGAGGTTGTGTTCTGGGGATACAATGCATTTACTCTTCTATTTACATGCAAAGTAAGTATGTGATTTCTATTATTTTTTCCTTCTCTCAAAATCTATGTTGATGATTATAATAGATACTTATTCCAAAAAGGTGGAAAAATAAATAATTGTGTCCCATCTATAAAGTTATTTATAGACTACCTTTGTGTTTCAGAAGTACTTTCACAGTACTGATATATTGCCTGTCTCCCTGAGCCATAATTTACAGAAGTTCTTAGGGAGGTTTCAAAGATACTCTGCATGATACAGTAGCATTCAGAAGGTTTGTCCTGCTTCATCTTCTAGACAATACAGCAATGAAGGCATTCTCTCCTTGAGAGATTTGGGCTTGTTCTGGAAGCATCTCAGTATACCACACGTGCTCAGAAGCATCTGCTGAAACGTAGATTGACTGGAATATGGGATAAACATTCTGTTCAGTAAAAAATATGTTTGTAAGGCAGCAATAAGTTACTTTCTTTGGCAAGGATGGCCATCATGTGGCATGTTCTCAGAACATTGCATAGATCAGATTGGCACCATGTCTCTTGCAGGTACAAAGGAAGACTGTTTGGAAAGAATCTTTCATTTAATCCTCATTGTGTTTCTAGTCTCTCAGGCAGGATTCTTACTTGAACTGTCACTCTCTTCCTTTATGCATCAGTAGTCTTGTTATTTGTCAGCTGTTGCCTGTCAGCCATGTCATCTTGAGGGGGTCTAGCTCTGTCAAAGAAGCCACACTGCAGAAAAAATCAACAGAAACAAAGATGTCATGGTAAGACAACCACAGGAAGACTCAGCTGCAGTTTGATTGATCACTCGGGAAACCTGAAATGTTGGGCATAATGCATGGCAGGCTGTGAGACTGTGAAGACATTTTATTTCTATCCAAATTATTCCCTATGAAAGTTTTAGAAGCAAGGCATTGAGTTCCAAAGCACAGCTTTAAAAATCCAAATTATATGAAAGATGTCTTTGCAGGAGATGTAAAGTTGGCCTGAATGTTGGTATGGACTGATGCCAATGAGAAATCTGCTCCTCTCAGTCCAGCAATGCGCTCATTCAGAAAAGAGGTTTAGACTGACAAGCAGTAATCATAAGAGAAGTGTAATATGTGTTGGGAAATGTCCACAGGACAGTGTTGTGACATAGTCTAAAGATCACTAAAGATGAGACTCTTCCCATCTTACTTCAACTGCCTAAAATTCACTCTTGTAGTTAAAAGGTTGAAAGTTCAAAAATGAACTTTCTTGAATGCTCCTTGAATGCTTAGACATAACTTTTTGCTGCTGCTACCTGACCAGGTGAAGTAGGGAAGTTACCATAACCTTTAGGCAGCTAAAGACAGATGAACCATATCCTTATATAAGGAATTATTTCAATCTTATTTTTAATGTGAACAGAGAGCATGGACAAAAGCCACACTGGCTCCCTGTCATACAGCAGTTTCCAGTAATTTGTTTTAAAAATGTTGAAGGGAGTGTAACAACTAACACAAAAATAGAAAACTTTTAAAAACACAGTATATGATATATTAATATAAAAGGAAATCTTCTAAAAATTAATTCTCAGAACTGGGAATGTTGTTCCATGCTGACAAAAACTGGAAATTCCTGAATTATTCAGAGAAAACAAAGTTAGAGTAACTTCTTTTTGAACCTAAACATCCTGAAATAGAAGATCATAGGTCTTGGGAAATGGAGCCAAACTCTGTATGCCCATTTGTGATCAGGATTCAATAATAAAGGGAGACTTTAAAAACAAGTTCCCTGCATAAAGGTCAATGACATTAGCATGTCAGAAATGCTAAAACAAAAAAGACACGTGTCCTGTTGCCTTTGCTCCAAACTGTTAAAGATCACAAAATTCTAGCCTCTCTTTTTATCTGTTAGAATCTTTCAGTATTTTGAGTTTTTGGTTTTTTTTAGGCAACAGTAACAGCAATAATGGAACATACCTTCCATAAAGCTAGGGTCAGCAGAGCTAGTACTAGTAGTCCAAGAAGTATGGCTAGTATTATAACCCATAAAGGGATCTCAAAGGAGACATTTGGGGTGGACCAAATGACAGATGTTCTGATCTGCAATGAAAGGAATACATTTAATGAACAAAAATGAAGCAAGCAAAGCAAGTCTGACAGTACAATACAGAGGTTAGAAGCATTGACTTCAACAGCATTTTGCAGATTAGAAATACACATTGACTGAAATTTTCCCACATTGACTTGATTTATTGTAATTTCCTTTCCACTTGTTCATGATAAGTACTAGAAATGGAATTCACACATATATAAAATTCTTGTCATATCACACATATAAATAATTTTCCCATAATACAGAGTTGCAAAAAAAATCCCTTTCTGTGCAGATGCTCCAGGAATATTCAAGGAGCAAAGTTCTACTCACATGCTGGTACAGCTTAGGCCACTGAACTGCGCTGAATTACTCCCAAACAATGGTTGACTTTGGCCCAAACTCTTAATTCAAACCACAGTAGATACCAGCAACATTTTTCTTATTTTAATTTCTGCTGACATACCAGAATACATTTTTTCCAATGATTTGCATTTAAGTTAAGCAGTCCAAAAATGAAACTCAAGCAGCGTGTATTGTCCTTGTGATAAAACCTAACACACAGTGTGATGTTATGTTCTTTAAAAGAAGGCAAGCATACAGACTATTACCTAAAGGGGAAACCAGTGTGAAACGCGCTCTCTCATTGTCAGAGGCTCTACAAAGCAGCAGAGGTTTACATCAGTTATCAGAGGTTTTGACTGACTTGGCAAACTTCTCTCTTTAGACCTTCATGTGGACGAAGAGTAGTAATAACCCTTTTGTATTTCTCCTTCTGGGGACATCCACACTCTCCTCCATACTCCCCTTTCCATACCTTGTACAAAATTTATTGTATGCTCTCAGACTCTGCTTGGAAGGCTCCTCATCAGTCTTACTGAATATTTGCTCAGTCCCTGCTACTATCAAGTGGGAAGGAATGAGTTTGGGCTTTTCTTAGCTCTTCTGACACAATCATATCCCTTCAGTCTTAGTTTATTTTCTCTAACTTTTCCCTTTGTTGTTAGCCTAGGAAGTGATTTCTCTCTGTGTTTTCTCTTCGACCTCTCTTGTCTACTCCTAGTCTCCCTGACAAGTATGGGACAGATGGAAGTTATTTGCTTTATGACATGATGAAATCAGTTTGCAAAGAAACTGAAGATACAAACTCTCAAATGATATTCCTCTTCTGTACTCAAGATACAGCTAGGAAATCTACTCTTTTTAATAAGTTTCTTGGCTATGGTCCAGTTCCTAAGCTGTACTCATTGTAAATTTTCTTTCTATGTTTTTTTTTTCCTCTATTACCTTAGTGACTGATGCACTAGAAATTTAACAAAATAGTAATTTCTAATTTGTTCATTGAAGGAACAGCACCTAACTTTTAAGACTGGGCACAACTCTGTAGTTCAGCTCAAAACTGTTTCCATATCTGTGCCTCTCATTTGTCTCCTTGAAGATGGCAAATTTAATCATCTAATATTTTCTGTAGCATCCACTCCTTTCTTCTCTCACTTTTTCTTGTGATCAGAATTCTTTTATAGACTTTTCCTTCTGAAAGCATCAGTAGACTGTCTTCCAGCTACTGTCAGGCTTAACTAGAAGACACTTCTGCATAGTAATTGTCACTTATTTCATCTGTGCAGCCAACTGCACCCTACTCTGACACAGCTGTTACAGAAATGGCAGTCGGGTGAACTCTACTAATGCACATATTTTTTATAGTGTCCCTCTCCAGGAAAAAAAATGTAGGGACAAACTTTCTATGTAGGAAACCACTTGCTTTCTACCAAAGCTTACACTGAGGGTTACACAGAAAATTCCAAGACACTCCCCAGTCCTGGTGTTTGCACTTTAATGCTGGCTCTGAAGATGAAGTACTTGCACTGCTGGCATCATTGATCTAGCAAACACAGATAATATACATCTTTGGAGCAGCTTTAAATAGTCATAAGTCTACAATATTTCAAAAAGATAGCATCTAAAAAGAACAAGTATGAGAGCAAATTAAAGCAAGGAAGAATTACTTTAAGGAAAACAGCATTGATAAAACAACCCATGAAATGTCACACTTATGTCCCAACAGATATCCTGATGCTCTGATCAAGCGATCAACCATGCCTTTGCCAGCAAAGGAAGACCATTCCTTTTCCAGCCTCCTCTTTGGGTTGCTTCTTAACCACTGCAAAATTCCATAGGCTCTCTGCATCATTAGATTCAGCTAGAGCAGAGCTCATTTAGTAAGGATAAAATGTTCTTCAGTGGCTCTGCTTGTGTTTCAGAGTGGCATTAAAATGCAAGGGCAGAGAAAATGAGAGAAGGGTGATTCTGAACTGTCTGCAGAGATTCTTCCCAAGAAAAGCCAATTAAGGAAAAAGATGAATTCAAGTAAAAGGTTAACTTACCAGGGAAAACAGAAAGGGGGCTGCCTGAAGCCTGTAGAAAACAATGGGCTCAGCTGTCCAAGGAAGAAAGCATCTCCATTCTACTGCTAGAAAATCATGAATGCTGCCCTGAAGCAAGCCTGATCACATACAGCACAAGAGCTGGGAAGTGCTGATGAAAATTCATGGGCCCCAAGGCTGCAAAAATGGACTGATTCAAAAAATCACAACTCATTCATAATGGGCACTTCCTCTGCTGGCAGGCTCTGAGATACTACACACATGAAGTTACAAATTTTAATTTTTGTTTGGAAAGGACCTGACACTGTCAACATACGGACTGCATATCTTAATCATCTAAGATTTCAGCTTCACTATGGTTTCTATTTGTAACACTATCACTTGCCAGAGCATGTTGCTATTAATCTGGAGCACTAATGTGAAAGACTACTTACCAAAACCAACTTAAAAATATTTGTAAAACAGCAGAAATAATAAAAAGCAAGCAGTGTTTTCTGTTGTCTCATTTAATTAAATGACTGACTCCATTTTGTAGCAAGACCAAACTACAGGGAAGAACCCTTTACATGCAAAGACTTTATTTTGCCATTACTGCTACTGACAGCTTCAGCCAAATTCCTAGCTCGCATAACATGACTGACATAAATACAAGAGGAAATGGAAGCCAAAATTTCTCTTTTAGAGTGGATTGTAGGACATCAATAAAACAGAACAAAAAGATTCTGACAAGCTGCTGGCTAGGTACAGATGGCTTGATCGATGGACATCCTGGGTCTGCCCAGGAAAGGGTTAATTTGGGGAGCGGCCTGAAGGGGGCATGGCCAGGACCTGGAGGTTACCTATAACAGCTCACAGTATTACCCGAGGCTGCAAAAGGGAGTCTCTTCCAAAGTTCCTCCCAGCTGAGTAAGCCTGGCAGAGGGAGTGTTGGGTATTGTCTATTAGGGAGCTTTCCTGTCAGTCTTTCCTTTCTTGTACCCTCTGGCATTAGTATTGTTGCTGTTACTGTTAATTTTCTTATCTTATTGCTGTTTCCTATAAATTGTTCTTGTCTTAGCTTGTGATCTTCATGTTTTGTACCTTCAATTCTTATTTCCATCCTGTTGCAGGGTGAGAGGGAGGGGAAAGCAGGGAAGCATGCAAGTGGTGTATGGTTTAGAGAGTCACAGTGGGAGAACTAAACTGGAGAGTACCATTCCTAAACCATCACAACAGTCTATTGAAATTTTACATCCTGGATGTGGAAATTATCTGAATGGACAAGGACTTCTTGGAGTAGGAAGAAATTTTGGTTTACAAATTTCTTCAGATAGTATTTGATTGAACCACATTTGGTTCCTTGGGCACCAAATCCAGTTTAACCCAATCTAAGGTTAATCTACTTCAACACCACAGGTGCTGAGATAGGGGTGAAGTAAGCTGCTGTGTGGTGTTTAGGTCTGAATAGCCCATAGGGCAGCATATGATTGCACAGGAGCAGAGCAACAACTAGACTCTTAATGTGTGCCAATTCACCGTACAAAATTAGGTAGGGTCAATCCAGACCTCAAAGCATGTTTGAGATCCTCCTAAAATCAGTGCAGACTATTTCATTAGGGATGGTAGATTCCGTTTGGACAGCAGTGTATGCAGCTACAAGTACACACGTTTTCTTTTCGTGCCTTCTTTTATGTGCCACTTCTAGATATTTGCAGTATTTGTGTGCTGTGTTTTCTTTCCTCTTAGGCTATGAAAACAGTAACACAAGGTAGTTCTTATTCTGATATCTAAAGAGCACCTATCAGCATGGATCTAATCAAGGACATGTGGATCTTTCTGAAGATGCTAAACAATTATGAGTGGTGTAGCAGCACTCAGCCTTCCTTGTGCTGCCCGTGTTCAGAATAATTTCTCCCTTTTTCCTTCTGTCATTCTGCTTTTACAGACCATCAAAGACAACTTGTGGTTTAATTTCAGTAGCTCAGCTGGAGCTTGACAAATGTTGAAACATAAACAAGAAACTGTAATCTTATAGAAAAGCAGGGTATCATGTTCATAATCCTTAGATTATCAGCAATGAGCAAAACAGACAGTAGAAATTAGGTCTATCCTGTATCAAGCAGACACTGGTGCAAAGCTGGCACATTACCCTTCTCTTTTAGCCTGAGTGCAGCCAATGCTAATGAAATATTTTCCTGCTAAAATCTTGAAACCATGCTGTCAAATCCACACGCTTTTCCCATAAATTCTTCTTTGTCTTTGGTTTTAAAAGCAAGGGGATGGTTGTGCTAAGTACTTGAAATTTATTTCCTGAGCAGGGGATCATACCTAGGCATCAGTCTCACTCCTGACTGTGTGCATTAACAGTAGGATATAATGCCCCTGGGCTGCCCCCCTTTATATTCTACACAAAGCCTTGCAAGGCTACTACTGCGATTCCTTGTAAACAATTTGAGACTGCAAGTCCTGAACACCCACAGAGTTGAGGCAGAAGCTGGAGGGGAAGACAGAAACAAAACATTCCTTCAGTTTTGTCTGCCCTGTTTCACCATTTTTACAGAGGACTGTCACTTCACCCCATGCTGTCCACAATAGTTTTTGATTTAAAACAAGTTTGTATTTTCAGCTTGGATTTCTGTTTAGTACTGCAGGATCAGAGCCAGGGAATGTTTTCATCTAAGGTGGCCAATATGAAGTGGATTTTTTTGCACAAGTGTTGCATGTTGACACCGTACTTTAGATGTGTGTTAGCTTTCCCCTCCATTCAGGACAAGACTTTATGCTGAACACTGAAAACAATGCTTGATTCTCTGTCAGGTAGGTGAAAAGCACATCTCAAAAGATTTGAGAGGAGCCATCTAACTTCTGACACTGAGATGAGAGTGAACAACTCACACCTTTGGTATCCAAAGATGGCCAGAGAATGCCATCTGCCTCAGGGACTGAGATGAGAGTGAAGTTGACATAAGAGTTATGGACAGAGCCTTTGTTTGCTATTGGAAATAAAATCCACACTGGTCTTAGCATAGATGCTGTCAGACAGTCTTAACTTCATAACCCCTCTTGTGGTTCCATGAAAGTAATTTGTTTGCTTATTAAATTGTTCTTCTGGGGAGGCTTTTAATTTGTGCCTTTTTAAAAATGTGCCATAGTTAAGCTCACTGTATGTATATAAAATAATTATTAGGGGTTTTGCCACTGTATTTAATCCAATTTGGATTTTGCTTCTGATTTTGGTGTCTTCATAATAGTATTTGACTCCTGTGCAAGGGAGCACAAAGCAGAGAGAAGCACAAGAAGTAATCTGCTGCTTCACTGGCACTTCCTTGTGTATAGATGGGAGTTAGGTTTGACTGGTGCAAACTTCCAGCATCTCTGGTCAGAATTCAGTGCATCCCAGTGGGATTCTCACAAAGTTATTTTTTTCTCCCCGGTTCTTCAAAAGACACAATTCAAAAAAATAAAAAAATAGCTTATCAATAATTTATTCTGCTACTTTAAGAAACAGCAACAAAATTAATTATTATTCTAGCGCTATTGCTTTTGCTGCCTATGAAGACCTTCCTTTAGTCTTCAGAAATTTTCTTTACAGAGGCTAAGAAACAGGAATTCTTTTGTACTTCTCCATGTCCCCATCCAACCATTACAGCATAACATTCTTATAAGTTCTCAAAAAATGCTCAAAATAGAATGTAAAAGCTCCCTTGAGCTTGAAGTCACATTTATGCTTACACATTACAAAGGTTTATGCAAATATATTTCATGAGCTTGTTTAAAGTACTATCATCATGCAATAACTAAAAAAAGTTATGGGTCTTAGTCTGAAACCAATGTTACTTACTGAAAGGCACTGGTCAAACAGTTTAGATTAAAGACATCTACAGCAAAAAAATCCTATCAAAAGTTTAAGAAAAGCAACCATATTTTATTAAACTCCCAAACTGGCACAAGAATCATAAATTAAAATAAAGCAAATTTCTTCTTATTCTAACTTTGTACTTTTTGCAATAAAAGGTACTTTCATGTTGCAAATGAAATTCACCAAGTATGACAGTATTATTTATCACAATAATACTTGTAACCAAAAAGAAAAAATTTTCTCTTGAATGAAATATTATAATGTAAATATAAATTGTATTATATATAACATAATATTATATAATAAATATAAAGTAAATAAATAAAGAAATAAATAACATAATAAATATAAGATTTTAACAATGAAATTAAACCAGTTGTATAATATACAGTTGTAATCCTAAGACTATCAAAATTAATGGAAATACTATCATAGATGAAAGTGGATTCTGGTTTAAGGTCCATGCTAATTTTCTGTTTGATGCATTTTCATTCTAATGTTTTACTATAAAAGATCCAGATTTTCTTACATTTACCTAATGTTTCACACACCTTTGTATCATGACCCTGTCTTCAAGATCTATGTGTTTCAGATCTATATTCCATGATTATAAAGTCATTAGAGCTACAAATAGGACAATGTGGCTCTGTAGGTTACTGATGTGTATGGGATTATTCATGCCATTAAAACCTAAAGTAAATATTAGCGTGCCTAACTAGAATCCAGCCCTATAAGAATTAAATTAATTATAAGAATTAAATGAAGGACATACATTCTATTCTTTAAAATATATTATCTTCTTTATATAAACTTTAAAGTGCTAGCTGATTATTAGTTTTATACTTTTGAAAATTTAGTTTAAAAATATTTAAAAATTTTTTCCACTTCCACCCTTTCATTGTCTGAAGGGAAATCATAAACCTTGAAAGAAAAATCTTTGGAAGCTTTTAAAACACAACTAGTGATCTTTTTCAGAAGGAGCAAAAATATTAAGCTTTGCCCAACTTCAAGGAAATATTTCTTCTTGAAAGTGGAACATCAAAGAACTGGTGCATATAACACATCAAGCTGTAGAGCTGGCAAGCATCCACTGCCATGTCCAGATATGAAACGACATAAAAGCATTATCATTTTTCAACATTTTACAGTTGCCATTAGAGGCATTTTGCTGTAAATCATCTGCTGCAAATAACAAGCTTTATACTGGCTGGAGTAAAAGAATGAAATGCTTATCTGATCATTTGGTAGATCATCTGACACTTGTTGAGAACAGCAGGCTATCACCTGGGGTAAAGCACTCCAGTCCACATGAAGGCCCCACTATCAATAGAATTCTGCACATGTGTTTCTGGTATGGAACACATGCTGCAAGAAAATAAAAAGAGCCCGAGTATATCTGTCAGCTTGGTGCCTTTGAACCTTTCTGGATGAATACTGGATTAAGCACCAATCCTCTCTAGTGAAATCATGGTTCTACTGATGATGGAGGTTAGAATCACTGTGCACACAGAACCAAGATTTTACCTTGTGTCTTCCCAGAGCAAGTATCAATCAACCATTCAATCTGTGTATGTAAAACAAAACTTTATAACTTGTATCCTCTAAAATATACTCAAAGTAAGCTCTAACGTGTATTATTCTGTTGGTTTTCTAAGTAAGAAAGTATTATGTCCCTACTCCTACATCTCAACAGACTGATATATTTCCACCACAATTCAACTTGGCAAAGTTTGAACTGAGCTTACCTTTTAAAAGGACTGTAACTGATGAATCTTTATAAAGGTGAGAACATTAATCCTTAAAATTTCAGATTACTCTTATACTAGAATCAATTTTTGCCCTCATATTTTCCTTATCTTTATCAGTAATGAGAAAATAGAGTGAATTTTAACCATGGTATTAGACACCATAAAAAACAAATGACTTTAAAGTGCTCTCCAAATCCAATCCTTTGGCACCAAGCAAACAATTAAATTTATGCCTCCAAAATTAATTTTTCATATAGTAGTCCAGAGCCATATAAATGTCAGTCTGCAAATAAGACAAGTACTTTGGCATCCATCTATCTGTCTATCTATCTATCTATCTATCTATCTATCTATCTATCTATCTATCTATCTATCTATCACTTCTGTAAGGATTACCAAGTAGATTTGTATCTTTGCACTTGATGTGCTGTGAGGTGGCAACCCTAGAAAGGCATTAAGACCTTCCTGAAAATCAGGGTATCAAAAAAGCTTAATACAGATAGAGAGAAGCTGCCGTAGACAATACACACACTTGTGTGAGAGAACTGCTGAGTGGAAGAAGCGTGAGCTCTCTAAACCTGACAGAAACATAATTTTGGATTTTGCATAAAATTTCCTCCGGATTTTTTTTACCCCAAACAAAGTAACTAGATACTTGCTTTCGCAGTTCTGTTTTCTTTTGGGTGAAAAATACATCCGAATTGCAATAAAGCAATCTGCACATCAGTTCAGCAAGAAATTATTTTAAAATGTAATAAGACTCATGTATCATCAACTTCCACAGAAAGCAATGAAGTTATTTCCTTTAGGTATTACTTCAGGAATTTACACTCGAAATGCAGGAAAGACCAATCTCAATATTTTCATCTATAAGAACTTTCACAGCTGTGATCAGAGTGACCAAATACATATGCTTCCCACAAAGATATAATTTTCAGTTACTTACTGCTATGCTTCCCTCAGGGAGCTTTGCTGGTTGCACTTTATATGGCATGCTCTTAACTTCAAAGGAAACATTGGAAGAAAGACTGTACAGATCATTCTTTCTCTGAAATGATAGAAAAAAAGAAATTATTAAAACCCATGTTTATTTTTAAAAACATTATGAAAGATAAGCACACAGAAAAACTCCAGAGCACTGATTTCATAAGTCAGATGGTTTCTTTTGGTGAAGAGTGCAGGAATTGAGACCTATATGTGTCCATGAGATAAATACAGCATAAAGCTGCAATACAAAGGCCACATGTTGAAAATGGGGAAGAAGGGTTAGGTATGCAGAAAGATACATGCAGTTGTTTCTCATTTTTTTCTATGAAATTGGTGAGTTAAAAGCATGGGCGAAGTTTATAGGGTGTCTATGTTTTAAACCCTCACCTCTGCTGACCAAGCTCAACAGCCAGCATGGGTATATTGAGAACATTTACAGGCCTATGTTGACACCAGGTTGGGAGAGCTTCTTGATAACATCAAAGAAATGGCTGTGCCTTCCCACCAAACAATAGAAGGAACAACCATCTTTGAACTTCACTTACACAGATTCACAGAATAGTTTGGGTTGGAAGGGCCCTCTGGAGATCAGCTAGTCCAACTCCTCTGCTAAGGCAGTCACCTAGACCAAGCTACACTTAGAACATGATTGATTTCCTAGTGCAGTAGAGCTCAGAAATCCTACTCACCTTGCTTGTTTACTAAGTTGTATCAACGTGAGAGGAATGTACAATAGCCATTGTTTAACTGGCCACCTAGCAAAATATTCATATAGCTGTCATTAAGCATTTCAACAAACCCAAAGATGTGCAGACAAAATGTGCAATTGATTTTCTGGGTGACGCTACATGCAACTCATCTTGTATATCCCTTCCCATATAAATCTGGGGTAGTGATATGGATCTTCTTTGAAAGTGCTTCAATATTCTCTGAGAAGCATTAGATTGTTAAGTGCTAATATGGTCAATGGAATTCAGAGGGCTAGGAGTTATGACTGTTAGATCCTTTTTCTATATTATTATCATCCTATTTTTGCTACCTGTCTTAATCCTTTATGAAATAGGATTATCAGATTTCAACACAATATTTGGCTGATGATTTACAGAAAGACAGAGCTTTGTAAGTAAATCAGCCCAGCACATTTGGAACATTATTGACACTTCCTGAATCCCCTTCTACAAAACCTTCTCGTTCTTTCTATTTCTCACACATTTAGGAGTTCTCCTCCACTGACAAGATTTGGATCCTTTGTGATTGTTCAGCATCTTTTCCTCAGTTTTTCCCTGTCATTTCCTGTTGCATCAAAAGCATAAACCGTCTCAAAGAATTGCTTTTCCTTTTTCAGCTCTTTTGTTGAGCCAAGACTGAGGTGAAAAGACACCTTAATAATTTGAGCTACTATTTATTTCCTTCACAGATGGAGAAAGGTTTGTTTGTGAAAATTACCTGAAATAAGCATAATATAAGCCTGGGAGTCAACGTGGATGCATTTGAATGACCAAGGCTCAAACCAAAGGTTTCACAGAACTGCTGTGGCTGAATAGCATATTTGGAATTTGTTTCCTCCAAGAACAGGCACAGTAGAATCAACTAGACCAGTATGCTCACGACCATGGCCAGTTAGGGTTTGAATATCTCCAAGAACAGAAACTCCACAATCTCAAGAAGCAACCTATTCCAGCTTTTACTATCCTCCAAGTAAAAAAGGGTTTTTATATGTTGAAATGGAATTTCCTGTATTTCAATTTGTGCTTCCTGGATATTGAGAAGACCCTGCAGTGTGTTCTTTATTCCCTCAAATCAGATGTTTATACATGCTGCTGAGATCCCTCTTGAGCTTTCTCTTCTCCAGACTGAACACTACCATCTCTCTCAGCCTCTCTTGGTATATCAAATTCTCCAAGCCCTTAATCATCATTGTGGCTTTTAGATGAACTTGCTCCAGTATATCCATGACTCATATATCTCAGGGACCCCAGGACTGAACTCCAGGTCTGTTTTATCACTGCTGAGTACAGAGGAAGAATCAATTCCCTTGGCCTGCTGGCAGTGCTCTTCCTAATGCAGCCCAACAGGTGATTGACTTTCTTTTCTGCTATGGCACACACAGTGGACTCATGTTGAACTTTGCATCCCACGGTACTCCAAGATCCTTTGCTAGAACACTGCCTTCCTGGTTGGTTGGAATAATCCTATGTACTGGTACATAGGATTTACATTTCCCTTTGTCAAGATTTATGAAATTCCTGCCAACTCACTTCTCCAGCCTGTTGAGGTTCTTCTGAAGGGCAGGACAAATAACTGGTATATCAACCACTCCTTTCACTTCACTACCATCTGCAAATTATCAGGCTATTAGGTCAGTAAGCATGATACCCCTTTTGTAAATCCACACTGACAACTTCCAATCATCTTCCTGTCCTTGAGATGTTTGCAAATGGCTTCCACATTTTTTTCTCCATCACCTTCTCTTCTCAAGGATTGAAATAAGGCTGACTGACCTATAGTTCTCTGAATTCTCCTTGAAGACAATTGTTACCATTTGCTTTCTTGCAGTTTTCAGGAACTCTCCCCAGTCAACATGAACTTTCAAAGATAATTGAGAAAAGTTTCATATTTTCATTGCCCTTCCCTCAGGACTTCTATGTGTATTCCATCAGGTTTTTTTGGACTTCTGTTTGTCCATTTTGTTTAAATGTTCCCCTATCCTTACATTTCTCTGCTGAAGATAAACGTTGATATCTGCAAGTTTCCTCTCTGGTTGCAGAGACCTTGGTTTACTGTATGCAGATTTTCCCAGTAAAGACAAAAATGATAGAGGGAAGCCTTGGGTAACTCAGCCTTTTCTATATCCCATTCAGAAGAAGACCCATATTTTTCTTAGTCTTCTTTTGGCTGCTGATACACTTACAGAAGCCTCCTCAATGCCCTTTAAATCCCTTGCTAGGCTTAGGTGCTAGTGGGTTTCTACTTTCCCAACTCCATCCCTGCATTCTCAGACACTCTCTACATTCTTTATCCAACCCCTGCCCTGGGTAAATTGACTCTGCTTCCACCTTTTTTATGTTTCACAGAATCACAGAATCATAAAGATTGGAAAAGACCTCCAAGATGATTGAATCCAACCTTTAACTTATCTCCATCTTTGTATGTCTGGATTGTACCAAGATGGTAAAACTCCACTTGTCAGGATGGACAGTTCTTGAGCTTAAAGGATGATGATCCTGGAGAATCAAGTAGTTCTTCTGGACTTCTCTTTTTTTTTCAGGATAATCTTCCATAGACTTCTTCCAAACAGATCCCTGTAAAGGGTGTTCTCCTGAGCTCCAGTGTTGTAGTTCTGGTATTTCCCTTGCCCATTCAGTCTCCTTTTAAAAAACTAAGTTTCTCTGCAAATATGTGAGGGTGATAAAAAGCCAGCACATTTATTGCCTTCTGGAATTAATTTGGCTATGCCATAATTTTGTTATTTTAAAATATTGAGAGCAGCTGAATGGTTATTATCAGAAAATTCAACCTCTCCTTGGGGCCTATACTAGGAAAGAGCAATACTAAAAAATCTGTCTCAAACAACTACACAGGCATAGTCAAATCAGCTGCTTAGAGATATCTAAGCATCAAATGGGAAAGATAGCATTGAATGCAAAACTATTCCAAAAGGAACTATCAATATCTATCTATTTCTAGCAATAGTGTTTGAAAAATTAGGCTTGGTAAATAGGTAGTTTTATAAACATTCATGGTTCTGATCATCTATGAAGTGATATTCAGAAAAAATAACTTTTCCTTATGTTAATTATTTTCCATTTCCAGACTCAAGATATTTTTCATAAAATCTCAGCATGTTTCTGTGGGTGTGCATTCAGGACAAAAAGCCTTATATTTTCAATCCTAACCAATTCATATAAAGCAGGATTCTGGATATAAATCATATGATTCTATGATTTATAAATGTAATCTGTAATGGACAGAGCAGAATATATTATTGAAGAAGTAGACATTAGACATTCAGCTGGATTGGCTAAGGTACAGTAAAGGCATTAACTCTTCTTGAAACCTCCTATAAAGGAAACAGCACTAATGGAAAAATAAAGCCTTTCACCTACTATACATGGCTTATTTAATTTTCAGCTTATATCAGCAACAAGAACATCAGAGGAGGGTACTTCCTGTGGATTAATGCTTGGCTCAGGTTAATAAGCTTGGGTTGTGACCACAGTTATCAACTCGCCTCAACCCTTGATTAGGCTCCTGGAAATGCTGGAGTACAGGAATGGAGACTATAAAAGACTGGAGAATATTTTCCTGCATTTACAGAATTATGTGTATGTGGCAAAGGACTTGAAAACAATGACTGTGGTCAACATTGGTTGCAAACAGGATTCTTACTTGTAACTAACACCTTTGAGAGAGAAGCAGCTGTCTTTAGAACAGCCTTTTTTATAATTCTCAAGACAATTGTAAGAAACAGCATTTCTTTACCATATATAATTTTTAAAATAGCATATGTTTAAATATTCAGTATTTACTGGAAGCTGCAGGATTTGTGGTTTGAAATTCAAGCTGAGGACTTAGTCATGGCTCAGACAAAGGAGAAGAAAGAATCTGGAATTTGTGTCAGTGCTTAATGATCAACAGTAGAGAGTCCAGCCCTAACTACACTGGTCTTTTGTGGTTCTCCTTGTGTTAGAAGAAGCAGAACTTGATCTTGTGCTCATTGCTGAGATAGTAGTTTGCAATATTCTGGGAAGCAGGCAAAACATGGCCATCCCCTGTGGTGCCTAGGTGGCAGATCCTGTTGATGCATTTATTAAAGCTTCTCTCTCTCTACATGCTTTTGTTTCACAAATAGATTTTTGAATTGAAGCCTTTGTTTTTTGGTTTTGCTTTTTTTTGAGTTGCAAGTCAAAAAAGCAGCCAGAAATAAAGGAAATAAATATTCAGCGCAGTGTTTCCCTACATACAAATGAAACCAAAATAATGTGAGAACTGATGGAAAAATCTTTGACAATTTGAAAGACAGTTCTCCAGGCTCCAGTGGAATGCTGGTGCTTTCTGCAGGAAGCTCAAGCACAGACCTGCTGACGCCCCAAAGCATCTCTAAGGTATGTGGGCATCCTGGTCAGAGATCACACTGAAATGCCAGGACAGATCTGGATCCCAGGGAGCTAGACTGAGGAACAAAATTTTTAGCAGCTTGAAGACTGGCAGATCATTGCTGTTCTGCAGATTTGAAGAGTTCAGCTGCTGGAGAGAGTCCCCAGAATGACTGATCCATTGCCTCTATGGAGAATTGTTCAGGCTCTTGGGAATCCTTTTTGTTTCTGCTTCGATGTGGCCCAGTGAAGTCTCCCTAGTTGAAATGCATGTACTTCCCCTATGACTTTTGCACATGGAGTTCAGTGCTGTTACAGCAATATTGGCACTGCTTGATTAAAATCTGTTTGCCTTTGTATCTGCTGGAATCTGGCTCACTTTAAAGACAGGAGGGTAAGCAATGCCTTTTAAATACATGCTTTGGGAATTCATTAGCTTGTTTCTTTGACCAATACCTCCCAAAACCTGAACTGCTGCCAATAGAGTAGCTTAAGTAAATGCTGAGAGTAGACCTATACAACTACTTCTTCTTAATAATTTGTTTAAAAATTTATATGTGACTCTGTACACATGGTAAAAAAGTATTTGTGTTATTTGTAGCAAGAGTATAGCTAAACCTAAATAAAGCTGTGACCAAAGACAATATTCTGAAAATCAACACATCCTTCTCTTTATCATTATATTATTTGACTTCACATATTGTATTTTTTACATTCATTTTGACAGCTAATTTTAACTTATAATAGAGGCAGCTATTATGTTGTGATTCCAGAAGACTTCAATATACAGATTATAACCGTTATCAATCTAATTTATTTCTTCATATACTGACATTACCTATACTGCAGCACATCAAGATAAACATATCTTGTTAACAACATTGTTTTTAAATAAAAACATTGGTTTTAAATAAAAATGAATGAAAACAAAACTATCCTGTACCCAAAAGACTTACAGTTAGTTCAGCCCCATGCAAATGTCTCTTTCTTTCTAGCCTTCATTCCACATAAACAATCAAATCCAGTATAATGTAGTATTTTTGGCCACAACCAAAGTTTTGGGTTTTACTTATTTTGTTTTTTCAAATAACAACAGTGTTTTGATGCAACTGAAAATTTTGTTGATGACTTCCTCCTTTTGTTATTACCCTGCCTAGAGAACTTCTACCACACTAAAGAGGCTCCGAGTTCACCAGTAATAAAATATGGAGATTCTCAACAACATTTCTCATTGCAAGGTGTTCTCTAACTGCGGTGACAGCTCCAAATTCCAGGCAATGAAGGTGAGAGGATGTCAGGACTGGGAGAACTTGTAGTTGATGGTCCAAACCAACAAGGTATTATATCATGGTCTTCCTCTTTTTCTATACCCTTTCAGACCTCTCAATTTCTTTTTATATCCTTGGTGCAGCTTCAGCAGAAGGGAACACCATCATTTTATAAAGCAGGGATGTGGGTTTGAATTGAGTTTGAATTTGAGTTTGAATTGAATTTGTGTCTTCCAGTCCTCAATTCTCTAATCATTGGACTGCCAGCTCTTGCTTCTGGCAATTAATAAGGAATAAACCAAGTCCTCTTCAAGTCTTTCATCTAATTCTATAGGTGCCTTCTAAACAATTTTTTGGATTCTTTATTCAGAGAGGGTGGACATATTCCTGCTAAATCCTTATTTGGGTGCCAATCCTCCTGATAAGGAATAGCCCTCATGCACCAACCTGATGGCTAACGCAAGTCACTTTGTCTGAGGTATCTCATTTTCTCCATGTGTTGAACAGAGAGCCTGGATATTTAGTTTCAGGTTTTGGATACCAGTCAGGCAGTTAAGATGAGTGTTGCAGCACACATCACCATTAATATGTCAAGCATATATTTCCATTTTTAGGCATCTAAAAAGAAGCAGGATCAGTGCACATTCGGAAACACTGAAATAATGAGTATTTAACAGACAAGCCAAAATATGACTGGGTACCAAGAGAGCACCAATATGCAGTGGTGCTTCTCTTGCTTTTCAACTTTTTCTGATTAAAACTAGATTTTTCTCCCTTCTAACTCTTAAAGTTCATGTGATCAAGAGTACCAAATTCACATATCTGGGACTGTCAAAAAGTCAAGAGAGAAACAATACAATTATATTCAGTTACATTACAAAGAAAATACAATAAACTTCAAACTTCTTGGGAACCTTACACGTTCTCTGTGGTTTTGTACATTGCTGCCTCCCCTAGCTTTCCCAGGAGATTTGTAACATTATGAGAAATTTTCAGTACAGGATGAAACAGTAGCTAAGAATGTGCTGAGTTCCATATCCTACAGTGTTATAAGTTCCAAAGAGTTTGGAGACTGAAGGTTGTTACAAATCAGACAGATTAAACAGGCTCATCACTTAGAAATGCATTTTCAAAACAGATGTTTTACAAGCCAGCTCTAAGTCTTACCCCAAGAAGTACCCATCCATGCAAAGAATATTGGGCCAGGTCCCCTTGGGTATCCCTTAGATGATTCAGAAATATGACTACACAAATGGGGACATAATGGTGCCCCATCAGAACACAACGTAACGTAACCATGTGAGGTTGTTTCTGTTTTGAACAAATCAGGCTATTATTTGCCTGATCAGCAAATCTGAATCCAAAAGTCAGTTACTAGGCAGTAACTGACTTTTCATATTTACAGCCAGACTTTGAAGTTATTCCAAAAAAGTATGTGATTCTTCTTGGCCTTTGCACAATGTCTGTCTCTATCTTGGCTGGTTGGGAAATTTGGGCTGCTTTATTTATTCAAACATGTCTAATCATTGCACGTCATTTAACTGTTATTTGTTATGGGAGTTTGGGTTTTAAGGTTACAGGTTACAACTGTCAAGAGACAAAAGGGTCAGCTGTTGTCAGTTAGACTAAGTGGAAGAGGAAGGAGTCACTCAATGCATGACAGGTCTTTTGTGGCAACAAAATACACGTTTGCCCATATAACTTCGATGAAAAAACATAAATTATTTCATATTAGCATAAATCAATCACTTCCAATAAAATCCTTCTCAAGTTTGCATTAGCATATCTATAAAAAGAAAAAACATCCTGACACTGTGTTCTCGGCTTTAATGAGCACAAACAATTTCTTCTGCAAATCACCATGTCTTCATTTAGATTATAACACAGTTGAGGAATGTTGTATGTTACCATTATTTGGACTTCTTTGGCGTATGAAAACTTTTACATTACCTTTTACATGAAATGCAGTGCTTCTCTAGAGACTTTTATCCTAAGTTTCTTTACAAAAGCATGACAGTGGGGCTCAGTCTGGCCCTTGAACAGTCCTTCCTGGTTCACAATCATCTCATCCTGATAATTTTAACTGCATTTTAATCCTCAGTTTGAATCTGCAGATTTCAGCCTAGTTAACAGTGGTTGCAGACTTACTAAGAGCAGATTATACCCTTTTTAGGAAAATAATTGTGTTCTACAGTCTTTTATGGGGATGGTTTTGTAACTGTTAATTTTAAAAGGGGCTGTGAAAAAGGGATCTGTTTTGAGATGAGTTGAAGGAAGACAACCAGACCCTAGGACACTATTTATTGTCTCCAAGTTTGCATGTGAAATAGGGATCATGTTATTCTGGCAGCTAATTAGACATAAATGGGATGATGCAACAATTCTCTGGGAACTACCTTTTCCTACTTAGGAAAACATTCTGTTGCTTTGAGTGGAGTTTTTCTGACTCTTAACAAGACTTGAAAATTACTATTCAAAGGACACAGAAATGTTTACAGGGAAAAGGTAAAATCACTGCTTTGTTTGATAGCAGGGGTATGTAAGGCCAGTAATCTGGTAGGAGTATTTCCCACAAGGTCTTTCCACCCAGTGCATCTACAGGTTTGGCTCACCCTTGTCCCTGCCCACAACCTGGTGTAACAATCCATCTCTGTCTAGAGCTCACTGAGTGAAGGGAGGTACAGGCAAAGCAAAGCAGGATTTATTAAGGAGCAAGGAGAAGTTAAAGGGACTGCAGCACTGGCATTGCCTGGCATGTTTGCACACACTCATGCCCCAAGGTCCAGCTTCAACCCTTCTCCCCATCCAGATCAGACAGAGAGATGTTTCAAATCAGCTGGATAATGCATCTTCTGAAGATACCTTTCTGTCTTGTCACTGTCTACAGAGATAGCAACCAGCTTTGTCATCTTTCAGATTACTAAAATTTCATAAAATGAGTTCCACTGCTCTTGTACTAAACATGCCACTGAATTTCATGCAGTTATATTTGTTCTGAACCTGAGACAGGCTAACTAAGGTTATATCCCAGAAAAAGATTCTGTTTTTACTAAGTGTTATCAAAAAAAAGTAGATTTTGTATCTTCTGTAGCTGGTTTATTTCAATTGTTACACATCTTTTGTCACAGCCAAAAACTCAGACAAACTGTTTCTCATTATTTTTTTTAAACTTTAATCTCTTACAGATATTTCTTGATATATACAAACTAAACTTAGGAAAATACTAATGAGGCTAATTTCTACTGAAATAGCTGTAAATAGCCTAGAAATTTCATCTGAAGATCTGTGCACAGGATTTTTTCACAATACCTTCTTTTTGGCCCTTACAGAGTTAATTATATTTCACCAGCAGAATGATGAAGAGAAAGACTTGACTGGATCTGGAATACATCAGGCTCAGTTCCCAGTAAGGGAACTTCTGCTTGGTGAAGAAAAAGATGAAGATCCTCTGTGTTACTGCTTGCCCACTGCAGTGCTCAAAATTGGTGCACATTATTCCAGCCAAGGATAATATCTTTGCCTCTCTGCCTGTCTCTGTGTGTTAGGAACAGAGAACCAGAGCAGTGAAGTTCTTACCTGAACTTAACAGGGACTACCCTGTGTGAGCTTGTCCAGCAGTCTCTTAATGGAATTGGAAAAAAAAAATGGAATCAAATGCCCATTCTATTTCCCAATAGATATGTTTCTTCTATAGCTGTAGAGATGCTTACATACTGGTACTTTCTGTCCTTTGCAAAAGCTTGCACCAAACAATGTCCTGCCAATTCCCAGATTTGAAAGGACAAAGAGACATCCAAGCTGTCATGCTTTTAGGCTTAAAATTTGAACCAGGCCTTGCCCTTTTTTTGCACTAGCAGATGACTCACTCAGCAAACCTAAATGAGGTACAGCCAGTCTAGAGCATCTAGACATATCTAATGTTTTTTAAATATGCTTCCTCTTAAAAGCATTTCATTTGTATTACTGGAACTGAAGAAAGGATATGAAAGTTTCTTGGGGTTGATTGCTCATAGAAATAAAATGCACTGACAAATCAGGAATTAGTTCACTTAGTATTTGAAAGGATGTCCTTTGTTACTGAGCTAGACAGAAATCTCTTTTCTTCAAGCAAGGCCAGATAGTGGGGACAGAACTTAAGTGCTCTTTAGTCATAGTGGTCCTATAACAGCTTTTGGAGAAGAAACACAGAATGTGACCTGGCCTCTGAGAAATAGGTAGAAAAACTTTTCAAGTCATCCTTTCAAGTAACCACTGCCATAGTCCTGTATACCAAGAGACAGCAATGACCTCCCAAAAGTTTGCACCCATTATGGATTTGGTTAGCTACTGTGCTGGCATTCAACTTTCTGGAAATATTATCCTATCTGCTCTCATTTCTCCAGGAAAGCAAGTGAGGATTAATTTCTTTTGTCTACTTTTATATTTGAGGGAAAGGAGAAATTAACTTCAAAGGCATGAGGAGCTTAATTTAAAGCTGTAAACTGAAGATCCTCAATTCTTCTCTTTCTAGGGTAAGAGGTCTCCTGAATATAAAGAATTCTTCTCCTACAGCTGTAGGGAACAAAGGAAGGTTCTTGAAATCCACATAGAAAGACTGAGGAGTTCTAAATTCCTTGGGAAATAAACCAATAATTAATCCACTTGATCAAGACAGGAGATGCAGGTATTTCTTAAAAACAGCAAATGGAATTATAAATTTCACCATATATTTTCCAGTGTTAAAGGCATGACAATTACACAGTAAATACAGACACACAGACAGCTGTGAAGTAAAAGCTCACAGTAAAATCCCTCTGCCTTACAAAATCATAGAATAATTTGTGTTGGAAGAGAACTTTAAAAGTCATCTGCCATAAGCCTGGATGTCTTCAATTAGTCCAAGCTGCTCAGAGTCCAATCTGACCTTCAATGTTTCCAGGGATGAGGCATCTGCCACCTCTGGGAACTTGTTCCAGCATTTCACCACCCTCATTTTGAAACACTTCTTTCTTGCATCTAATCTAAACAGATCCTCTTTTAGTTGAAAACCATTACCCGTTGTTCTATTTCAACATGCCCTGCTAAAAGATTTGTTCCTATCTTTCTCAGAAGACCCCTTTAGGTGCTGGAAGGTGCTAAAATCTCTTCCTGTAGCCTTCTCTTTCCCAGGCTGAACAACACCAGCTCTCTCAGCCTTTCCTCACAGGAGTGTTTTATTCTTCCAGTCATCTTTGTGGCCTTCCTCTGCACTCACTGCAAGAGGTCCCTTTATGCGGTGTGAATAGAATCCTGAGAGCAGAAGTTGGAAATGCAAGAATTTGCAAAGAGAAGTTTTATTTTTTTCCATCATTCACTCTGGCCCTTCTTTTAGTAGTAAGACAGATTGTCACTACATGAGTGTCATGTATTATATGAGCTTTATGCATACTACTCTCCCCTAGATTAATAGAGAATAAATAACAATGAATTTTTAAGCTGGACATAGTGTACATGATACACTGTTTGGCTCCAAGAAAAACCTTCAATTGGGAAAGAGGTTAAAAATGCAGAACATTTGGGTCAGTCCAGGAAAGCAGAAGCAAAATGAGGAAAGGTACTTAAAAGTAATCTTGGAATCTTCAAGTAGGGTTCAGGACATAAATTTGAGAATGATTGATAGGAAGAAAAAGAAAAGTAAGCAGCATCCAAAAAACCTGGACACAAACCAGTGAGATGTTATCTTCAAAGAAAGTGTTAGCAAAAAGTATTTACATTTGCCCCACTTAATTTAATAATTTTTATTTTTAAATATCTGCTCAAATAAAAAATATTTTATATGTGTATAGAAACAAATGTTTGTGTGCATTACCTCCAGGAATGTTTGTGCCCAGAGCCGGGACCTGATTTTTAGTGCCGCACTCTTTCCTCTTTCCAGCTGTCCCACAGTGCATGAAATTAAGACACATTTCACATTTGTACAGTTCTGAGAAAAAAATAAAGGGAAGTCATATTTATGCTTTGAAAAAAAAATAATTTTCAAATGCTATAAATAAGCAAAAACAAATGAGCTTTTCCTTAAAGAGCTAAATAGTCTGAAATCAGTAATTTCATCTAATATACATGAGATAGCCCATGAGTCATTGTGATAACTCTAAATCAAGGAGCAGATTCTTTTTGAATCACCTATGAATACAAACACCTACCTATAGTAAAGAAAATAAAAGTAATAATTTTCAACAGTGAAGAAGAACTCTTAAAATGTCCAGCCACTTACCAATACTTTGAAACATGTGCTTCTTCCTCACCTATCAATAATTTTATGATTCAACACTTTTTTGTTCTGTTCTTTATGCATTAAGTGTTTATTTGTGTTGCTAAATGTTTCCCCCTTATTAACTCTCCTTGTTTTCCCACTGATATTTACATCATCGCAGCCAGAACATTTGCTGAGATTCATTAGTTGCTTTACTTGAAACTTGTTGTTCATGAAACATTCCTGATGAGCAGTGATTCTGGCTCATACACAAGGCTGAAGGCAAAAGCCAAGCATTTCAACTCAAAACTGTATACTCCTGAAGTCTGCCAGAAGAATGTCACACTAAAGGTTAAAAGCTGACTGGAAGCCACGGACGGGAATGAGCAGAGTCTCATGGGGTAACCACAGGAATTATGTGGTTGTTTAGGGCATAAAAAGGAAAAATGATCTCATAAAAAAATGATTAAATGTTTGTGGAAAAAATTAAAAAATTGTATATACAAATGGGTTTTATCTGAAAAGTTTTGTTTGACTCAGGGGAAGGCTGAGGTTTTAATTGATTACTATTTTTATAACAAAGCAGAGAATCCCTCCCATGACAGAAGGCCTTATGACCTCAAAAGCAAAGCTAAGTTTTCAGAAGTAAAGTATATTCCCTAGTGAGAGTGAGAATGCACTACCAATACCCAATCTTCAGGAAATGAGATGATGATGCATGGAACTAATCTGGAAACACCCTTAAGGAATCCTGTATCTTTATAGACAGCTTTCCTCACAATCTCTGTCTTATTGGAGAATAAGCAGAAGCTGTATGCCTAATTGCTGCTTTCTATATCTGACTGAAAATGAAACTGTAAACCCTGGAATTTGCAGCTATAAACTTTTTTAAATGAGTATTTTAAAGTATTTGTTTATTTGGCTTTAAACATCCTCCAAACAGATTTATTTATTTTGCAGGAAGGAGAATACTTGTTTTCATTAATCATAGTGGTCAAAAACACACATTAGCAAAACAAATCATTAGTATGCAAAAAAAGTCTACTTTTGGCTGACATTTTAGGACCTGAATACATATTTCTGTTTTTCTTAGTAATGCATTTAGCCTGTAGTGATTTTCAGAACAACATAACATTTAAACTAATGGAAAAGAAACCAAATATTTAATCAATAGTATAAACAGAATAAGAGCTCCTCAGAACATTTTGTCTCTCTGTGAAGATGACTTGATGAAAATGAAAATAACTAAAAATTTCTAAAATAAATGATATTTTTTAATGAAGAATTATCTTTGGCCAATCAGTCTTTTCCAGAGCAAGATTAGTTTTCTGTGTGTACTTCCAATGTGTCAAATTAAATAAAAGAAATTATGCATCAGCAGTCACTAATGCTGAAGGCATTAGTATTGGGACACTTTCTAAAAGAAACAATGACATTGCTTTTCTATGCTCACCCTGGAAAAGTCTTTCTATATATCCAATGGTAATCACTGCACCCAATCCTATCCTAATTTGTGCTGATCAAAAGCATATTTTACTAGAAGAATGCTCATCAAAGTGCCAATTTCATATTACTGAGTACCCCACTAAATATGTTTGATCCCTCTACATCAAGCAGCTGAAAATTATCTGCTTCATATTTTAAGTTGCAAAAACAGTGCATGCTTTGGAACTTTGTTAACCACTTCCAGTTGCTGCAGTCATTTTTATGTTGGCAGCCTATGATCCTAGTCACTCAGAAAGATGACTGAAAATTAAGATATCACTGAAGAATGGATTAAGTGTTCTGTGATATTGACTGGCATGTCTTTGAAAGTCCTGCATTTTTCCTTCAGACCCAGTGGAATCGGATTTTTCCTAGGCTATTGGCTTGATGAAAGCGATTATTGCTTAAAATTGGTTAAACTGTGATTTTGTTCTTAATAACATTACAGTTTTCATTACTTTCAGATTCTATCTTCTTCCTGTTTTAAATATTGCCAAATTAACTTTCAGAAGCAATAATTATTCTCTTAGTCCAGAACACTTAAGTTTGTGAGGTTCTTTGCTTCCAAATTCTATTGAGGTCAAGGAATTCAAGCATGAGCTTGCAGTAAACAGCTTAATAAGAGACTGGACAGCATGAAAGAAACTCTGCCCAAGGTTCATAAAGATAGATGGAAAGCACTGACTGTGAATCCCTTGACTGATTTCAAGGTCACTGTGTTCACACATTGCCTTTGGACAAAGGCAGGAGACACCTACAGGGCTGAAGTATGCTAAGGATGGCACTTTGAATGCAGGAGTGGAAAAAAGACTTCTGAAAATACAGCCAAGTTCAAATACTCAGGTACCAGACTGTCTAATCAGAAGTATTTTCCTAGGAGAGACAGCATTGCTATTGCTCCAGCATTGTCTGGATTGTTAAAAAGACAGCGACCTGTCCCAGTTGCCTTGCTTGTGGTATTGTAGTCTCACCTTTCCCTGCACAGTCCCAGTATACAGCTTTTAGATAGCTCACCAATATTTTTGCAGCGTTTTTCCTGTGAGGTTCTGCCACTGCGACATCTCTTCTCCTGATGTAATGAGAAATTGTGGAGTTATATAAAAAAGCAGCAAGTTCAGGAGTGTCTTCTGGAACAGCAAACTGCAAAGAGAGAAATGGGAATGGTAATGACATACACATACAATGATTCTAACAGATTTGTTCCTGTCTCAGAGGTCTTGAATTTTGGATTAACACTGTTTTTTCAATTGAACAGCACAATCATGAGAATACTTTATCTTTAGCTAGGAGCACGATGAGTAATAGCACAGCAAAATATTGCCCAGTTATAGGAATTACAGCAGCCAACATTTTTCGCCATTTTTTATTAGTGTAAATTTTGTTGCTTTACTTAATTTTGTTAGACTCTCGGGGGCAAATTCTGATATATATAACAGAATAAATTTAAAATTGTTGCACAGTAGTTTAGTCATGAGTTCAGCTCAGAATCTGCCTAATAAAATATAATGATTTTACCACTTTTAGAAAAAAAAGCAAATCTTGACTTTAAACAACAAAATTTTTGATTATGTAAAAAATATGTCATAGATTTGTTTTGATAACCGCTCAACGTTGTATGATACAACAGCTTCTTCATTTTAAATCTCACATTAAAATGTATTCTCTTCAGCTTTGTATTTACAGATTTTTGTTCTCCAGTTAAAAACTACTTTTTTTGGCAGTTTGTCTTTAATTCCTATACCAGACATTTATGGCTTCTTTTATGAAGCCTCAAATAACTCCTGGAGCCAACTGCTACAGTAGGAAAGATAAATTTTAATTCATGACAATCTGATCATGTCAAATCACAATAAAATATACATGGAAGTTTATAGTAAGATCTCATCAGGAACTCAATTAAACATAGCCAAAGCTATTCCTTAAGGACATCAGATTACAAAGCACTACATCAGATCTTTCTTGTCAGTTCCTTTAACCTCTGAACACATAATATCTTAAACAAATTCTGAAAGAAAATGTTTGTATTTGTAATAAGGTTGTTAATTGTAATATGCTTGTAATTGTAATAAATGTTGAAAGAGAATAGCTATAAACACACAAAACCTTCCACACACTAGTACTGCACAATACTAGACTGGAAAATTGGTGTAATATATCTGATTAAAATTATAATGCTATAAATAGAACATAAACATTTGACATTGTCTGAGATCTTCAGTCAAAAGCATCATACGAAGTGAAAGATACTGTAATTCATTAACAAATGAAAACCCATGAAAAAAAAAGAATAATCTTTTTTTCCTTTTTTCTGTTGCTTCACAAGGTTAGCATTGTCTATTTGCAATAAGGGAACCTGCAAAGAAGCCCTCGATATATGATCACAATGGATACATATGTAGATCCCTTTGCATAACAGAGGATTTTCATATTTACATTTTTCTTTTTCCATAGATCCTAGAATGTTAGCATCTCAGTGAATTGTTACAGCAAAGGTTTGAAAACAGCTCTCTGTGGGTAAGAGAAACACATGTGTCTCCTGCAACCATTTAAAAGCAGAATTTTTCCAGTGTCACATATGTCCAGGTTAAAGATATTATTTTATCCTTCTTGAGCTGATCACATGGAATTGCTCAACTGTATCATCTGTCTCTGTTGCTATTTTATATGCCATGTATTTGGCACACTATCTTAGAGGATCACTCCCTCCCTTTAACTAGAGTGGACTGACTCAGTTTCCCCACCATGGAAAACTGTGCTGCCTTCTTCTCCTGAGCATTATTACTCTGAGCAGGTTCCAGACCTCTCCAGTTCCCCGCTTCTCATTTGAATACCTTGTTTCACTTTTCTCGTTTTCTAGCCAGGCTGCATTGTCTAACTCCATCAGAAATGTTCTGGGAGAGGACTTTTTTACACAAAGATTATACACATTGTTTTATGTTACATACATTATATTATACTACATTATACATATTTTAATATTATATGTATAATACAATATATATTATATGTTATATAATATATAATATAAATATATTATATTACTAGATTATACACAAAGTTACACAAGAGGGGTTGGTGACCATTCAAGAGCAATGCATAGGATGGTATTACTTTGTCCCAAGACCAAGCCCTAAACACAGTAGTAACAGTTTTGCAGCATGAGGAGACAGTGCCTCTGGAAGGGGTTAGCTCCTGCCACTCATGTTGGTGGATGTACCTTATACATATGGTGGATTTTTGCTGTTATTTCAATGCTTCCCTGACACATGTCTCACTCATGGTACTGCAATGCTCAGCTATTGAGAATGTGCCATGTGTGTCTGTATATCCTACCACAGTGGTATTTATAGGTACAGGTTTCCTAAAAATGCTTTTTTCCATCAGTCTGGGAGAAAAAACAACTCATCAGGAATTTGTCTCAAGCCAGAAGGCAATCTAACTGCACCCTCTTCTCATCACAGCTGCCTTTAGGAAGAGTAAGAAGGAAGTAAGAATGGGGCATGCATACACAATACTCTCCTAATAACTTTCAGCTTCTGAATGTTTTCAGATCAGGGACTTCCTTATCTATATGAAGTTTGTGTCCATTTGCTAACCTTCACTGGACTTCTCTTTTAGGAATTTGTTTACTTTCCTCTTAGAATCATGTAAACTTTTAACCCTGACTACTTCCCTTTGGCCACAAATTCCAGACACCTGAGACCTGCCACCATGAACCACCACTTCCTTTTGCTTGTTTTGATTCTGGCCCTCCAGGCTACATTAGATGTTCCAGTGCCTGTGCAGGAAGAGGCACAGAACAATCAATCTACACCCACGCTCTTCCTGCCACTACTCATTTGAGGATCATATTTGTGCATAGTCTCCTCTTTTCCAGACTGAAGTGTCCTGAGTGTCCTTAGTGTACTGAATTCTGAGTTCTTCAGCATTGGAATTCATTCCATATCTTTGATAAGTATTTTTACTCCTTTTACCACTTTTTTCAAGATTCATAATTTATTATCCTTTCATATCCCTCACTATCTTCATAGAAAGATAAGCTACAGAAAAGTTCCTAAACAAACGTCTCCCCATGTGTGCATAGGTGTGACTTATCTTTGTGGACTAGACACCAAAGCTCAGATGAAACTATTTTACAAGACAAAAAATCCAGCAGCAGGGAGGAATATACAGCTTTGATTGAAACAGAACAACCTGAGTAATTTCAAAGGGGAAACGCCTTAGTGCCCTAAGAGAGGTAAGTTCAGATATCCAAGGGAATTCAGGCATTTAATGCCCTTAGCCTTATTTGCAAATTTGAGCTAAGCATCCCGTTGTTTATACGAAACTTGAAGAAGCCTGTCTCTGTGTCCTCTTGCCATCTGAAGCAATAGATAAGCATGACATATTTGAAACTGATTTGTGTATTTATACTGTTCAATGCTTTGAAAAACTGAAATAAGGAAAGGATATTTAATTTCTTGCCGTAACAACTGTGCATCTAAAGCCATATTCTGCCACATCAGATGGATATTATTTCAGGAAAATTTCTCACAATCTTCACAAGAATTAAATATTTTTAATGTAACAGATGCAATCATTATCAAGTAGGAGAAGGAAGAGCAAACTTCTTAAAAAATAAATTAAATAAAAAAATATACATTGCCTGAAAATGTCAGTAGGAACTGGCAGTATTCTACCCAGCTTCTTAATTCAACCTCAAACAGAACACAGTGGCTAGGGTGGGAGAATGCTGAACTGCTTTTCACATGCTTGCTGTGATCTGTGATCTGATCAGTGACTTTGAGAAGCTAGGCTTGCAAGTACAAATGCAGCACCTTAGCTTCTTCCTCCTCACCACTTTTGAAAAAGAGGTGAAAATTAGGTAGAAAAGATATGTAGAAAAAATTCCCTGTCTCAAATCTTGCTGTGCTTTGGGAATAAACTGGACAGACATTTTCTGTCTTCTGTTTCCTATCACACATTTGCTTTTTCTTTCTCTAAAGAACTAAATAAAAGAGTGTAATTCCAATGTCTCTGGTTTCCCAGGTGAAACAAAAAACTCTACCATACTGTATTTGGTAGACATCAATTTTTCTTTACCCTTTTAAAGTATATACTGTAGTTCTGTCTGTTCAAGCTAAAGACTTGTAACTCCTTAAGTTATGAACACTCCTCATTATTAGAAAGTTGTCTCCCATTTAATCGAACATAGTGAACTCAAACCCATTTTGGTATGCAAAAGACACAGAGCATTTTTAGCACTTGGAATGCAGCTCTCCCTGAAAAATGTTTAACAGGCTACTGCTTAAACTTAAGAAGTGTTGTTGTTTACTCCAGAAATGTCTGGAATCAGTCATGCTTAATAAATTGGATACCTTGTTTTTGATGGGATAATTTGTAGAGCTGTGTTTTGCTTAATCTTCTGACTTCAAGCCAAACCAAGCTCTTTTGAGGGGATCTGCCATCACAAACATAGATCTTAAAACAGGAAATTGTCCAAGCAGCCAGGGATCAGGTTAGGAAAGCTAAAGCCCTAAGAGAATTAAATGCAGCCAGGGATGTTAAAAACAATATGAAAAGCTTCTATGGATACTCAAAGGTAAGTGAGGGAAAATATAAGTCATCTCCAGAAGGAAATAGATTTGGTTGCTCAGGAGGTACTCAATTACTTTCTTGCCTCAGTCTGCACTGGCAAGTGCTCCAGGCACACTGCCCAAATCACAGAAGGGAGAATGAAGCACTGCCTGCTCTGAATCTGAAGGTGCACTTGTCCATGAGACTTGATGAGATACATCCATGGGACCTGAGGGAACTGGCAAATGAACTGACTAAGGCACTATCCATATCTGAAAAGTTGTGGCACTCTGGTGAAGTTCTCACTGACTGGAAAAGGGAAAACATAACCTCCAATTCTAAAAAAGGTGAAAAAGGAAAACCTGCAGAACTACAGACCAGTCAGTCTCACTTCTGTGCCCAACCCAATCATGGGGCAGATCTTCCTGGTAACTATGTTAAGGCACATGGAAAATGAGGAGGTGATTTGTGACAGCCAATATGGCTTCACTGAAGGCAAACTGTGCCTGACAGATTTGGTGGCCTTCTATGGTGAGGTCGCAGTGTTGGAGGATAAGGACAACTGACATCATCTACCTGCTCCTAGACAAAACATCGGCCACAGTCCCAGATGGCATCCTGGTCTCTGTGCTGGAAAGACATGGATCTGACAGAGCACTCAGGGGATAATGAATGGGCTGTGTGATCACTCATGGAATTGTGGTCAATGGCTTAATGTGAAGTTGGAGACCAGTGACACGAGGTGTTCCTCAGTGGTGGTATTGAGACAGGGCCATTTTTAAAAATCTCTGTTGGTAGCATCGACAGCAGGATTGAGCACACCCTTCTCCTCATATAAAGAGTACTGAAACCAAATATGTACCAAGCAACACAACACTCACATTAGAAATGTTGTAGACTATCTGTATCTTGCTTCTTACCGAGGAAAATTATCTTGGACTGTTAAAAATTCCCAAGAAAGTTCCATTCATTGTGAAGTGTAGGCAAAAAACCCAATCAAAATGCAGAAAGGGATGTAAATAAAGCACTTACCTTTATTTGCATTGTATTAATAGGAGAGCTTGTTTGACAGTGCAATGGTCCATGTGTCTGAATGTGAAGAATATAAAGAAGAAATTCCTCTCTACTGGACACAGGCCAGCCAACATGGAGAACTGTATTGTTGATGGCACTTGGTCCTATATTGTGCAGCTGTTGAAAAAATATGATCAGTACTTTCTAAGGCAGTAAAAACAACAAAAAACATTGCAACCACCACTCAGGTATTTTCAAATTCTTAGTAGACACAGCTTTAGAGTATTTAGGGAAGATTATTACAAATTATTAATATAACTTTATTGATGGAGAATGTTCGGAACGTAGGAGAGAAGATCATCTCCACAATAGTCACAAAGCCAATGGCAAATCTGAGAGAACAGTGTTTTCTGTCTGAGTGTGTATTCAAGAAATCCATTACCTTTTTCATTTTTTCCTACATATGAAGAGTTGAAATTATCTAAAAAAATATTAAAAAATCCCAACCCAAAACACACTAGCAAATGAACGCCACAGAAATATATACAATGAACCTTAACAGATCATACTTGAAAATAGTAGGCAAAATTTCAGAATACAAAAGAATTACATTCCAGGGCACAAGAATAGAAGGTAGAGCAGAATTTAAACTAGATTCTTTGGTTAAGAACTATATTTTCAACATTCTCAATCTCAATCTCTTTTGAGATTTTCTCAAAAGAAGGAACCGTTTTGCCTAAATTAATATCACAGGACATAATTTTTTTCTGGGGAAAATGAGTAAAGATATAAATAATAAAAGTTTAGAAACACAGGCTATTAAAATAGTTTCCTTATATCAGTTTACAATTTAAAAATAACTGATTACAACAGCAGTCTGGACATGTGTTGCCACTGGGCTTGGATAGTTAAAGAAGCTGAACACCATGGGCCTTTACATAAAGTTCCTAGAGATGTGAGAACCTCTTTTTTTTTTTTTAATTTGCAGGATTCTTGTGACTGATGACCTTTGGTTATGGCTAAATAAAAACACCTTTCAATCTTATATGTTCTGGGAGATTGCTTGGTCTTTTGTATGCTTTGCTGGTATAAGCCATGTAAGTGGTTTCCTTAGTAACTGTAAGTAAGCACTGTAATTATTTTAATATATTTGAAATCACAAATACAGTTTCACAAACAACTCAAATGCTTGAGACAGGATGATTTGAAGTATTTTTCAGTTTAGAGAAATGTGTTAAGATGGGGAATTCACAAATGATAATTTGTATTTTACAGTTGTATTCACTATACTATGTCATGCAAATAGCAATCTTACACTGCTGATTAAATTCAGTTGCTTATATTTTCTTGAGTGCTAGTTTGTGAATTATAGCCATATGTTAAGCGCCCTGTTTTACCCTCCAGAATAAAGACCATCCATCAGATTCTAAGGATGGCTTCTATTCCATGTAGTTCACTCAATGTCATTTTTCTAAGCTGAACTCTTTTAATTGATGAATCATACATAGGAAAAAAAAAACAACAAAAATACAAGGTAAAAATATGTGTACTTCAACTATTAAGAGTTGTTTTCAACAGAGTATTTCCTGAGGTAACAAATTACATGTATGTCTACATGATTTTATTCAGTTAGCTAAATGTCAAAGAAAACATTTTTTCCAGTGCACAGCATGTACAGCTTCTAATGAGAATATACTTGACATTGATTATAAGGAACTTTTAAGTACTGTTTTTAATTCTTGTCAAACACCCAAAATGTTTATAAATCCCTTAAGTATCTAAGACAGACTCCTAGCATAAACTAATATCCCCTCCACTCACATGAACAGATAATGGGTCTGTGAATTCCCAGATTAAATTTGGGTCATGTGATAAAGTCAGAGTATTTACATTTGTGGTTGTATCTAGCTACAGATAAAGACAATAAAGCAAATTCATCAGTAATTCAGTGGGGGCAGTGTGAGGTCCTGTGGCAACACACATAATTTTTACCTCATAGATGTGTTCTACTAAAGGACCAACTTCTTCTTCTTTTGTAGGTTCATCTTTGGGCTCCCAGTTGTGAAGAGGCAAAATAATTGTTGGGGGGTGAGACACTCTGTAATAAACAAAACAGGTTAAAACAGTAACTGTTACCAGTGACTGACTGCAGTAGTTTTAGAACAAAATGATGACCACTATAAAAACCTGAGCCCTCAAAGGCTTGTTGTTTGGACACATTAATTAGACTTAGGTGAAGTGAATGCTACAATGCCTCCATGACATACTACCCAATCCTTGCAAATGTCTGAGGGTGCACATTTAGTGTCATACTTCCTGTGATGGACTGTGCTTTCCAGACAGTCCAGGGTGTAGCTCTCTTTGGAGAGAGGAATCCAATCTGTTGGGCATTTTTATCATTCTCACTGATAAGATAACTGAATACATTATCCACAAAAGTAGATTAAATACATGTATTTTTCTATTTCAATTTAAACGCTATGCGTGTTTAATTTGATGTGTCTTTCTTCCCTAGAATATGTTTTTCGATATTAACTATTCTGATTGTCAATTTCTGTAACATCTGTTATTATTCCTTTAAAAAACCTTGAAAAGTAGCCTATCTCATCTTACAGATGGGAAACGGAGGTATTGTGACTTCCATAAAGTCATAATGGAAACTGGTGTACTGAGAAACAGTATTCAAGACTAGACTCTAAAAGAGTTCTCCAGGCTTTCCAACTGCTTTGTGAACAAAGTGGCAGTTAAAGCATTCCCTGGAATATTGGTGCAATTTGCAACACATAAATAAAACATAAACAAAGAAAACTGTGACTTAATATTTTCCATCCTTCCAGCTGCCTTTTTATTTTTCCTTTTCTTTATCTGACCTTAAGAAAGTAGTCTTCTGTTAACATTTTTATTTGAATTACAAACATTTTATTTCCCATAAAAACTGGAATTTCATTGTAGCAGTCCCATTCAGATGCCAACTAAACCTCACTCAGGTGATCAGAAGTTCGGAAATCAGATCCAAATAATTTCTTTTAGCATGATAGGTCAGTTCTGCCACAGACATCTGTCACCTACAAGTACTGCATATAGCTCTTGGTGCTAAAATGGTATTACCCTTTCTTTGCCAGAGTCAGCTCTCACTCAGTTTTGCTGGTTTATGGAGTCTTTAGCTGAAAGAAAATCTGTAACATTTCAGTGTTGGTTCTGCCAAAGCTGGAGTTTTGCTAACAGAAAACTGTTTAAAAAAATCATTAATTTTTTAGAGTGTAAAATTTGAATGCCATAATGGACTTTTAGGCACTGATGTTAAACACTTTGCAGTAGCCCTGCTGTAGATTGCCCCTTGAAGAAAAGATTGGATGGTTTTGTTGCAAATGCTGAAAAAATACTATTGGAAGGAACAAACTGTTCTTGATTACAGCTCTTATGTCATATACACTGAATGAAAATTTTCTACAGTATACAGCTTCTCAAAGCAGCAAGAAATCCCAGAGAACAGCTCTATGCCATCCAGCTGAAGCACAACTCTTTGTGAAATTTGGTGTACTTGGGAGTATCATGCTAGCTCTTAATACTCCTCAGACTTTGAAATACCAGCAGTTTGTACCATCAAGTATGCCAGAAGATAAATTCACAAGCTAACCTTAATAATAAAATAAACTCAATGTATTCATTAAAAAAGTAAATTCTGATTATGTACTTAGCCTAAGTTTCACAAATCATCATGCTTCCAATATGAATTTTAATTACTGATTGCTGTTGGAGAATAGGATCTTCAGAGTGTTGTTACAAAAGCCAATACACATAGACCCTTAATTTACCACGAAAAAACCTTCAAATCAGAAATTGTACAGAGACAAAAAAAGAAGACATGAGCCTTCAAATCTCAGTGTTTTGTATTGCACTTCCAGGGAAGTATTCTTATCCATGGAATTAAAAAATGCAAATTAAATTAAAATTATTGTAGCATATATATGAACATTTATTTTAACAGAATTTACAGTTATTTTGAGAACTTCTGCTATTGACATGAAAGTAGCAAAATTAGGTCAAATGAGAAACAAATCTGCTCTTTTCACTATTTTATTTTGCATTTAATTGAGAGTATTTTTAACATTTGAATTATTTATTAGACAAGGACTTTTCCTAGACTTTTAGGTGATAATTATCATGAAACAAGAGTACTGAAAAATAAAATAAACAAAGTATGGCCCACAGAAAAGACTTATATGGAGATAGACAATAAAAATTCTGCCAGCTCCAAATCCTCTCTATCCAAAATAGTTCCTTCCTGAATTCCTCTGGTGCTTTTTCGGCAGTGGGAGATAACAATGACAGTACTAAAACTCTCACATTTTTATAGACAAAGAAAGGTAAGTAGAATAATCAAATCTTAGTTATCAAAACAACTGCTTATTGAACTATCTAAGGAGTGATAATAATTTTCTTTTTAAGAGGCTATTGAAGAAGATTTCTTCCTTTCTCATAGAAGAAGTATTTGCATGGTTCCACTGTGGAAGTATATCTGCATGTATCCATATGCACGATTTTATAAATACTTGCTTTTCCTCAGTAAAATGTGTGATGCATTTAGTCCCACTCCGTGCAATTCTCGGAAGAAAAGTAAAGAAACTAATGCAAGGTATTTTCCAGTCCAAATGTGGACAGAGTCTTTATTTTATTTGTATCTAGGAAATAGTGAGCAATTCCCTTGGAACTGCATGTTTTAGCATCTCTGAGTAATTAGCAAAATCTGTGAACCAAGCAGTTGAGAATGCTATAGCTAATAAGGAAACTAAAATACTTAAGAGGAAAGAAACTGGAAGTCATTCAGTTAATTCCTTTGTATTTAATAACCTGTTTCTCAGAACTGCAGACAGCAATTCAATCAACTTTTTCCACTTATCACCAAGCCTGTAGGAACTGAGGATTTTGTGGTCATTTTTTGGTCTATCTATTTACATGTTACAGAATGTTCCATTGAAAGGAACACACTATGGACAGAAAAAGCATGATGGAGGCAAAGTTTCCAAAGAGTCTGCAAAGAACAAAAAGTTTGTAAGACTTTTTTATTAAAGTGAGGAGAGACTTCACAAAAAAACAATAGAATCCACAGCACTGGATTCCCTTCCCTTACTGGGAAGTCCTGTGTATGTAACCACAACTGTTCCAGTCCAAAACTCCAGACAGTCCTTAGCCCAGGTGTTCACCCATGGCAACACCTGGCAGCCGCTGACCCCCAACACTTTCTCACACATCTGTAGCCCATTAAACAACACATTTGATTCCTTTTTCCTCAGCCTCTACTTCTGTATTACGCCTTTTGTATTTTTCACCTCTCTCGCTATCCAGCTCATTTCCTTAGATCACCACTAACTACAGAAAATGAAGTAATAGTCTCACTTCTGATCTTATTAAACATGTTGTATTTCAAGTGCTCCTTTTCAGAAATAAAATAATTAGCATATATCCACACAGTTGCTGACTACCATCTTTTTTTTTTCCCACCTGACTAGCTTTAGGGTCTTCTTAACCTGGAATACACTTACAAAATATGATGAAAAAATTCTTTTAAAATCTCTCAGTTTTAGATTGAATATTAGACCAGATTAGAGCAGGCAGATTGAATATTAGAACAGAAAACATGCTCTCTGTGATCTGCAAAATTATTTGACTTATTGCTAGCACTAGGTAGTCATATTGTCTTGGAAGTGACAACAATAAATACATTTTTATAAATTAAAAAAAAACATAAAAAATAGATTTTATTTGTTTATATCTAAGGCAGCCCCTTGAGGTGCATCACATAAGAGATCTCTACTCCTCTTGCATCATTCAAGCTTCATGGCCTACCTGTGGAAATGAATCTGGGCCTTGTAGCTCCTGTTCAACCCTTGGAGAGCTGATAACAATTAAGGGTTTTTTTGTGCTGTAGTTTCATAAGAGAAGATGTAGGAAATATAATATCCCAGACAGAAAGCATTGGGAGCAATTATTTGCTTTAAAAATCCTCCTGACTTCCTCCAGGATGCCAGAATAGGAGTCTAGTTCCAAGATTTTACAGGGCACTCTAATATTCTTATAAAATCTTAGAATCATTTAGGTTGGAAAAAACCTTAAAGATCATGGAGTCCAGCCATCAAACTAATACCGTCAAGTTCTCTATTAAATCATGTCCCTCAGTGCCAGATTTACATCTTTTCAGTATCTCCCAGGATAGTCATTGCAGCACTACCCTGAGCAGCCTCTTCCAGTGCTTGACAGCTCCTTCTGTGAAGATTTTCCTCATATCTAAACTGAACCTCCCCTGCTGCCACTAGAGGTCATTTCATCTTGTCCTGTCACTTGTTATCTGAGAGAGGAGACTGATTCCCACCACACTACAACCTCCTTTCATTTATTTGTAGAGAGCAATAAGGTCTTCCTGAGCCTCCTTTTCTCCAGGCTGAACATCTCCAGCTCCCTCAGCTGCTCCAGGCCCTTCACCAGCTTTGTTGCTCTTTGCTGGACTTGCTCCAGTACCTGAAAGTCCTTCTTGTAGTGAGGGGTGCAAAAATGATCCCATTATTCAAGGTATGGCCTCACCAGTGCCAAGTACAGAGGGCTGATCAATGCCTGCTGGCCACTGTGTCTGATACAAGCCAGGATGCCATTTGCCTTCTTGGCCACATAGGCACAGTGCTGGCTCATGTTCAGCTGGCAATTATCACCTAATTGCATTTTATAATTTCCAAAATTAAGCTATGAAAACAGGGGTAGAAATGATCATCTTTGATTATATACTGTGCTTGTTTAATTTTGGTATACTTTGTGTCAGTGAACAGTTTATCATAACTCATTTCTTACTCATTTCTTTCTCCAAAGGCCTCACTCTGCTCTCTATTAGTACATGCCTGGTGATAATGTGTTTCACATTTCCAGCCATAAAAGCAGCAGATTCTGTGTGGTATTCAGCATTAAGTGTCCAAGTGGTTGCACAAGAAGACCTACACATATGAGCAGGCATTTTATATTAGTAACATCCATGCACAATCTGAATGCCCAAATAAAATTTTGGCTTTAACTGGTATTACTACAATGTGAGATTCTTTAGGTTGATGTCTTTGGAGACACACAATAAGTCTCTTCAGCCTACAAGGCTTGCAGGGGTGAGACCCAGGTGTACTAGATGGATAAGGCCAAAAAGATTCAGTATGTGGGATTATCATATGCAGAAAGATCCTGCAAAAAAGTAGTTATTATAATGAGTTGAAATAGCTGAATACTTACCCTCTGATCTGTACTTGAGCCACAGCACTGATATTGATATGGAGGTTCACTAAGTTGCTGGTGGGATTTATCTTGTTAGAACTGGAAAAAATATGTACAAGTATTAACAAAGGTTTTATACCAGAACTCTAGATTATATCACTCAACACACAAGGTCCACTGGGCATATTACAAAATGGGATTCCTACTGGCACTCTTCAGTCTTGTAGGATAGTAGTGTTTAAGTTGGATATTATTTGAGCTCATCACATATTTAATAATATCTTCAACTCAAGCTTCCTTTAAAGAATCCTGTGATGATGAATAAGATGATACAAATTTATTTGGCTCAGAATATCTTGTATAACTTGGCTATCTGTATAGATAAAACTATCTTAATAGAATAGAAGTTTGTTTGATCCATTGGAAGAAGGCAGTGTTAATGAACAAGACAGGCTTTGTTAGAATAAAATTTATTTTTATGACTCTCCAAACTTGTGACTTTTGCATGACTGAGTCTTTGGGGAAAAAGAACCAGGATAAACTGTTTCTTTCATTGTCTTATTTTCTTCCGTCCCCTATCTGGAGTGTTTACAATTTTAAAACCACTTAGTAGTGAAAACAGATCTCTGTGTTAAAAATCGGGCTCTCACTCATCTTATTGTCTTTTCTGATTGCAAATCCTTAGTAATAAAGGTAGTTTCTCTTACTTCAAAAGGCTACTCCAGTGATTATAGCCCATTCCTATAAAGAAAGGTTTGCAAGTTCAAATTCATGAAGACAGTGAAGTAATTACAGATGTAGAATTTATTTAATTATGAGACTAATGACACTAAATTTGGATTTTTTCTTTTCAATCAAGTGTGGTCTTCCTCGCTCCATGCACAGCAAGTTTCTATTGCCGTCCCAGTTTGCTGTTATCACATCTGGGCAGCATCAGTCAGTTGGAAACATTCAGAGGAGGTCAGCATTCCCAGTGACTGACTCCTGAGGAATAAAGAACAGCACTGCTTTGATCCAGGCTTTCTGGTTACAGATTGCTAAAATTAAGAGCAGCTCTAATTTGTTTGTAAACTAATGCAGATTCCCATCAAACATTATTTGAACTTTTATGTAATCCTCTATAGCCACTGTTTTGAGTATAAATGCACAAAAATTGTTTAAAGTGTAAGAATTACTATACCACTACTTTGTTAGAATAAGCTGCTCTCTAATTTGCATATTTTTCCTACTTTCCATAGAGTTGAAATAAAGATTTTGATCATACATACCTGGTAGTCAAACCTTGTTCATACTTTATGGCACTTTTTAGAGCAGAAAATAGTTTAAATAGAAGTGCCAAGACATCTCTCTCTCTAAGGGGTACATAATTGATAGCAACAGAAAAGGAATCAGATTTCAAGACGCTACTCAGCCTCTTGCTTGTTTCTTGTAAGCAATGAACTTCAGTTTTGCAAAGCAAAATACTTATTTTCCACTCGATGTTTTGAAGCAAATGAAAGTCCTCTCTTTTGAATAAATTAAACTAGGACTCAAATTCAGATGTATTCTTGCTTCCATCTAGGCAATTTCCTCTTTTTGCCTCACAGAGTTCTGTTCCCTTTTTGTTTTAGGATTCTTTTGCCTGTGCACTAAGAACATAAAACACATAAACTGTCCTGCTGCTTGTGCATGAATGTACAAAACAGTGAGTTTTAACTGTAGCGTGCATTCCCTATGCAAGAAATTTTCCTCTTTCCTTTTTTGTTTTTTTTTTTTTAATAGCTGTGTGCTCTTCAGCATTTTCATACCAGTTTGTAGCCCAAGACATTTCTTTCCTTTACATTTTAGTGAGTCACATTCGTGGAGGAAGCATGAGATGTTGTCTCCTGAAGTTCAGACTTATTCCTCAGGAAATTCTTGTCACTTTTTAAAAACCATTACCTACATTTAACTCTTATTACCTAGACAGATTTAACTACCCAAAAAGCTCTCAACCTCCCCAGTTTCACAGCATGAAAAGGACAGTGACATGAGCTGTGGATAACCATTTTAAACTATTGCTTGCATTAAGAAATGAAAAGTGGCATGGACAGGGGACCTACAAGGTAAATGTTGTGTCTCTCTCCAGAGGAGCTCATATCCAGGCTTGCATGATCCCCAGGCAGGTTCCAGGGAGAGGGCTGAGTCCTGACCATGTCCCTAATGGACTTCTGTAGCATTGCTGTGCCCTTCCTGAGTTTCTGCTTGTCTTTTCCTTTCAAGGATTACGTTATGGAGACATGACTTAAACATTTCAAATGTCTCAGTTATTTACCATAATGACCATGATCAAGGCCCTCATTAAAGGCCAGACATTAGCAATTAAGTCTCTGTGTGTGGGGCAGAGAGGGCCCCATACAGAACTCCGGTGCGTATTTGATGAGGACAGATGAAGCAGAAGCCCTTTCACCTACTGAAAAGGTCCCAGGTTTGCTGTTATCCTAACTCACCTCTCTGTGCTTTTCTGTCTCTGTGGAAGCAGTACTGCTCAGTAAAAAACACAAGATTCTACAGTGGGCCCACAAATGGGGAGGAATCAAATGGAAAAATTACAAAGGTTCACCTGCATCAAACTGAAACACTTCTTTCCATGCCAGTAAATCTGCTGAGCAGATTTTAACTGCTTTCCTTTTATTTTCTAAATTTTTGTGAAGAAGAAGCACCTCTGGTTAAATTCAGAGCATATGTTTGTACATATTCACCTTTGTTACAAAGTGATTACCGTTTATTAATTCTGAAGTATAAAATAAAGTTCAAATTTGGCAAATCTGCAGAGGATGCTTAAAAATCAGTTAACCTGAATTTTAAAGAAATACCTGAATAACCTGAATTTTAAAGAAATAAGACTGATTTTCCTAACAGCTAATGAGGCTCCAACTTCAAAAAGCCTCCTGACATAAACTACCATTGGAAAGCCCCTGAAATAATTACTGATACTCAAAAGGGACCTTATTATATAATAAACTTCATATGCCAATAGGAATTAATAATTTAAATAACCATGCTCTTGATAAAATATCTAACCTTTTTATCTGCAGCTCAAAATTGATGCTGAAATCTGAATTTTCAAAATGCTGAACAGAAAATCGAATGCCTGTGGAGAACTGAGAAAGAAACAAAACAACAGGTTACTAGAAACAGTTGATCTCTCAAGATCAATAAAGCAGTACTGTTCAACATTGCATTTCACAGACTTATACTGGATACTGTTGCTTTTCAAAATTAGTATGAAATAACATCATCTAGTTGTTCTCAGGAAAAAATACCCTCCTGCCTCTGTATGTTACCAGATGGAAAACTTGGCTGGAGAGAGGGGAGATTAGAGGACTAGAGAAGCACACTCCCAAGAACACAGCAGTGGGCCCTTCTTCATCCAGACAGTATTTGCTTTGCTTTGCCTAGCCAAAAGAAAATAACAGTTGTCTGGCAGCTCTCATCCCTGCCTCCATCCATGCGTGCCTCTGCAGCCCTGGGTCTGCAGGGCTTCCTGCTCCCTGCATTGTCTCTGCACCTGGCAGCTCTGCACTGCTGCTTTAGGTGTTGTGGGGCTGACTGAGCACCTGAGGCTAAATTAGCAGCAGCTTAATTTACTTTTAGTTTGTTTTTTTTTTTCATTGCAGTTCTGTTAAGAAGAATACAGCTTCAAAGTTATATTTGCCACAACTTGGAGTGAGTGACCAGACGAGAGAGTAAAACACACAGCTCCCAAAACTAAAGGAGGTAAGTGCTTCCACTGGTGCTGCCTTGTGTTTAAGCAGACTTGGCTTCCTCCCTTTGACAATTTCCATTTGCTTTGCAAGAAGAGCAGGGATAAGCAGATCAAGTTTACTCAGAAGAGAGAAGGGCTAACTAGAGAAAGAATATACAATAGCCCATGGTGGAGTCTCTGTAAGCCTCTCGTTGGACATACTTACAGCCCCAGTGTGTAAGTGGCAGGTGAGTAACAGGAGATGCCATCTTCCCTCAATGTTAAATTAATTAAATTCCACTGCAATGTTTAAATTATTGTTTTTAATTATTTCAACTGCATATTTTAAATATGGTAATTTTCAAAATGTGAATTTTGCAATTCCTACAACTTCTCACTCCCCCTCTACCTTCCATCTGGCCTGATGGCAGAATTTTTTGCAGGACAACATGCACATTGTAATTACATTTTTAAAAAGGATGGTAACACACAGATATATTCTCCATGTGGAGAAATAATCATTGTGAGAAATTCAAAAGGCATCAGGAAATGAGGACATCATGCCCTCATTTCTGCCAATGTCTGACTAGATTAGGGGGTGGGGGAGGGGAGGGAGGGAAAAAAGGTTGGCATAATTTCCTTAGAATATTTCAGGAAACGTTAACAAGAGGACAGGACACACCAATGTAGCGACTTAAATTCAAGATCATTAAAGATGAAGAATTTTCCTTTGTGGATGTCATTTCATATGTTTAAGCAATTCCTTTTGCCCACCATTTTTTTTTCATTCAGTTCTCATATTTCTTCATTTGCAGTGGTGCAACACAATCCATCACCGGAACAAAACTTACCTAACATGTTTCAACTACTTTCAGCTGACTCATGCTGAACCAATACGCTCATCATAAATGGAATGGTGAGTTCAAATCTTTGACTTGTGATTATCTTAATGTCATAGTTATGGTAGATCTCTCCTTTTTGAAGCAAAATCTTTCAAATGAAAAGACAGTGCTCATTAAATTACTCAAAAGTTGAATAGCTGACTTGGAATGAAGACGTAAGATCTTTTTAATTTTAAGCTCGCTTTTTGGAGATGATATTAGCAACTCTGTTGATATTCCATTCACCTTTAAAAATACAATGACTTTTGACTTTTAGACAAAAATTTCCAGATATTAAACTCACCATTTCTTTTACTGTTTTTACTAACCAGTCTAAATAAATTTGTTTCCACTTATAGCAGAAAAAAATTTGATGAACCAAAGATAAAATTTTCATCAGACAGAGCAGGCATGAACTGCAATTCTGATGATCTATTACACCCCTGAGTCTTAACCCTCTATTTAATAGTGAAACACACTCCTACTGTACAACTCTAATGAGTTGCAGATGTTGTCTTTGTATAGTCATATGACTTTGTTAATGTCAAGTAACCCTTGACATTGCAACTAATAATGGGCCAAGGATGTTCACATGCCCTTGCTGAAAACCCATGGAGGCCAAAGGAGTTTAACTTGCTTGAAGATAAAACTTATTTTAGTAGGACATATATTTAATCAAAATAGTTTATTTTTACTTTAAATTTTTGAAGTAAAGTAAGTTTAACTAAAATTGCATTATTTCCATGTCTGTAACATCATGTATCTTTGAAATACATGACACTTCTCCTATTACTAATATGTTTTAACCTATTATGTTTGACAGGATTTAGGAATATGCTGGGAGACAGAGGTGTAGCTTTTTTTAGGTGTCTTACAGTGCTAAAGAAAGATAAAACCTGGTGCTCTTGAAGAATCAGTTCACTACGTACCAAGAAATAGGCATAATCTTCCAAGCCTCCAATCTTCTAACCTTATTTATATTAATTTCTGTAAACTTCCAGATTTTTCTGCTAGAATTTTCTCACTTGCTAATGCCACTGAACAGGCATGAGGAAGCTTGTCAGTCTGATGCATTTGAGCATCATAAATAAGTATGTTGAGCAATCTTTGCCAGTGTGATGTTGTCAGACATTTAGTTTGCATTCTGGGCCATTTGACATTGAGGTTTTCCTTACCAATTCTTTTTATCTTAATTTTTACTCTTTCATGTTTTTTTAACTTCAAATACATTACTGAAAAGGTGAAGTATTTTTTTTTTGTGGCCACTAAACAATTTTAAGGATGTAGATGAAATAATGTATTTTGAAGATGTGAGGTGTCAGACAACCCTGTAGTCTGCTGCAGTAATATCCCATGGATTATACTAAAAAAAATCCCAGCATAACCCTCATACTCAGAAGCTGATCTTCAAGAGCTCAAAAATTCTAGGATTTCAGGGTGCTGGCAAGTCATTAAGGTGATTCAATAACTAAGGAGTTTTAGGAATGTTCCATTTTGACCTAACCCTTCCTTCCCACTCAAAATTTCCACAAAGAGTCCCTTTCTGACTGAGTATTTTGAGAATAACTGATCTCCTGCCAGAGCAGAATTGTTTTGCAAATCTGGAAATGGATCAGAGCAACAGTTGAGATTTATGCAATTTGTACAAAGGGCTGGTATTTTGCTTTTGGAAGTACATTTGCCATCACAAATATGTCTGGACTGAAAAAAACACAAGTCCTTTCACCTTTACTGAGCCTCCAAGAGAGTTGGCTTCAAAGATAAATTTAGGATTTAAGATTTCACTTACTCTAAGCAAACAATGTTGCTCTGGCTTTGTAATGCTCTACCTTAGTATGCCTCAGTTTTAAAGGGCTGGATTATTTTGTTATAAAGTAACAAATATGTTACTTTATAACAAAAGTAACATAATTTACCTTGAATACCTCATGAACCTCTGCTTCATTCTGCTATTTCTCTATGAAGCAGTTTTTTTTAGGAGTATCTGGTAATCCAGAGCAGTCCTAGAGTTCATTCTGAAGAAAAGGATTAGTTGTGCTGTGAAAATGTATAAAGAGACAGGTGAGAGTAGTAACATTTTAGTGGTAACCGAATGGCATTCCTGAAGTCTTCACACTGCTAGTGCTCACATTTTGGGTGAAGGATGATGTGGAAACAGGGCTTTGGATTCAAAGGGAGGAGTATTAGGGTCTGTAGTCTAACACCTCTACACTGAGGCCCTACCATCGCTTATGCTTATGACAATATGCAAACTACAAAGATTTCCTTCTTGGTATACAAGTTAGTGTCTCTTGTGTTTGGTCTTCCTTTTCTCTTCCAGCCCAAGGGGTTTCATGCTCTCCTGCCCCACTCGACTGCATCCCAATCACCCACAATATTCTTGTCCACTTCTGTCTGTATCTTGAGAATTTGCTTCTGCCTTTACACTAACTAGGAAACTACTAAGCAGATAAGTAAAATTGCTGTCTTCTCAATACAAGAAGTTATTTGCCTTGAATTGGAATTTGTCTCGTGCTTTGTCCTGTCATTGCATCCCATCATGCCATTATGAAAATACCATTCCTCAGAAATGTTTTCAATTACTTTTACTTTTTTAGGATTTTCATTAAGCAGAATGAAACAAAACCTTTTGGCCTTCTTGTCTATGACCTTCCCAGAAAATGTTTATAGTAATCTCTTCACACTTCTAGTTCAAAGTAGTTCAATGTAGAAGGATCCTCATGAGGAAGATTCCTCTTCCCAGGAGATCCATCACCTAGAGTTCAATTTTCAATGGTTTCCACCTCCACATAGTCTCAAAGAATCTCTGGGACTGCCTGTGGCCATGCAAGCAGATGACCCTATGAGACACCTGCCCTCACTCACTTTCTAAAGTTGTAAGGCTGACCTGAGGCTTTCCCAAAGATCCAAAGAAACTTATTCTAGTCCCAATCTCCAATGATATGACCCATTTGGTTCTTTCAAGGGTCAGACATGAACTGCTTCAACAATAAAAGAGGCCAGGAAAGCCCCCCCTCTATAGAGAGGATGAAGATTGAAATATTGATCTTCCATAGGATAAACCTTAACTTAGTAGGTATTTTGAAATTACTAAAGAAATTTGCTCTGGTTTCTTTGCAAAGCCATAGGTCCAATATGAAATTCAAACAGCGGTAGCTTGCAATTAAAAACTGTTATTTGTTCCTGATACGTGTTTATGCTGTTGACTGCTTTGTTTTTATTATGACAGTTTTTATCTAAGTATCAATATTTGAATTCTTTTCTTTTAGTTAAATATTCATATAATTTATGAATTTATGAGAAACACTAAATTCCTCTGCAAGAACATCCACAGCTGAACATTCCTGTTTAACACTTCTGCGATTTCCTGGGTTATTTTATCATGACATAGGGATAAAGAATTACAAGTGTGGAATTTTTTAACTCCAAACTTACTTTTTATCTTAATCTAGTGTTCATCATCACTTATTATAGAGTTCTGCTTTTGTCCAAAAACAAGGCTACCATCATTCCATCTAAAGTGTAGTATGATTTATGAGAGGCTGTCTTAGAAAAATCTTTAGAATTAAAATAATAAATTTAAAGCAAATGTTTATTCCAAACATGCTTTACTTGATATAAATTGTGATATAAACTGGTAAGACAACCTTTATGCACTCAAGATGACAATCAGGCTGACAAAGTTGTCATTTACCATACATATATCTATATGTTTTAAGTATAGAGGATACTGAAAGGGAGAAATAAAATGATCACATTATAGATTGGAATTCTCATTATACTAGTGCAACTTCTAATGAAATGATAGTGATAAATTGAGTCACTCTCACTTTCTTTGAGTAACATAAACCCCAAATTTAGCATAATTAATCTTTTAGAAAAACAAATTGTTACTTTTTCAGAAGCACAGTTCTACCTCTTATTACACCAACAACTTGTTGTCCACATAAATAATTTGTTTATGTGCTGCTTATTGGGGGACATTATGGTGATAAATAAATTTCCATTTGTTCCCCTTTAAAATTCAATTAGATAAAAATCATTAAATGCATCTGATTTTCCCTTACATTTGCGCCAGCCACCATGGGGTTCCCAAGATCACAAACCACCATTCTAGTTTCATTTTCCATCTTGTAATCACAGCTCAACACACGCAGTGCCTGCAACAAAAGGACACCAATATAGAGGTCAGAGATCACAGTGAAATGTATCCAGTTGGGAAAGTGATGCCTTTTAGACTGTGACCTTTCTTTTGATTTCAGACACCTGCTTAGAGCACTATCAAAACATTTAGTTCGTTATTGTCAGACAATGGAGGAAAACTGATGCCAGGGAAAAACAAACAGGATAGTTTCCCAGTGCCTTAAGAATCATGTCTGGTTTTACCATACTGCTTTGTTGTTGTGAATCATTCCTATTGCCATAACGACTCAACAGAGAAACAAAGACTAGACAAAATTAAGTGAGAAGAATAAGTCTTACAGTAATTACAATGTTATCCATCACAAGAAATCTCTATAATGAATTTCTGACACTGGCAAAACTTGAGTATGGATCAATTCTAGATCTTTGTTTTCCAATCTGTTGTAAAATACTTAGAATGTTAAATGCTTCTGTAGAAACATAACCTGTTTTTTGTTAGGTTTATAAACACATGCTATGTGTGTTTATAAATTAGCAACAAAGGAGATAGACTTTCACATTATCAGTTATAAAGGTTTTTGTTGTTTATAGCCATCTTTATCACTAGTAACATCATCTGTAAACAAAACAACTCTACAAAAGGAGGTACAGCTACAAAATAGTGCAAGCTAGGAGACACAGTATAAAGCAAAGCAATAAAATGTGGGAGGGTTGCAATAAAACGTGTTGGTGGGGTTTTTTTGCTGTTTCCCTCTCTGACATCTTCAGTAAATGAAGGCATTTCCATGTATGTGCAGAAGTAAACCAGCTTTCTAAAAGCAGGATGCAGCAAGTTGATTTACCTTTCTGCTCATTTGTAATTCTCACAGATAAAGCAGTGTGAATGAGTTCATGCCCTCTATATAAAAAGACCTGGGAAATCTCTGTACCAATTTGCCCTATCTGTAAAAGCCAGCATGGACATGCTGTCCTCATAACTTCCTGAGATTAAAAAAGACAGAGCCCACGTGAAGCATGCCGTTAGCACACACCTCATTGTACACTGACATTTTTACAGTTTGTGAGGAGGAAACAAAGTTTGTTACACAGCATGTCCAGTGCACTAATAGCCTTCCCAAGCCTCTCTAGGGTTGGGAGGGAAGCACTTTTACACTCTTTCCAGCTGGTTAATTAGAGGTGGCAAGCAACGCATGGGAGAAAAGAGAGTGTTAACACAGTTGGAATCAAACGTGTCTGGAAAATTGTCCATTTGATCTTGATGTATGGGTTTATAGTTTTGCTTTTGTTAGGAGAGAGGGGTTGAAACTGAGGTCTAAAAGTTAGAAATAAATACTCATTTGTATTAGATATTTGGCAGTTTCTTTAAAGATGCTGTATCATAGACCAGCACAAAGTAAATTAGCCTGTATCACACTTGTTTTTGTCCCTCAAAGGCTGGAAAAATAGAGGAGTTTTTCAAGTAGCTTTTCTGCAATCTCGAGGCTATGTTCCTAGACTAAAAATGATTAATGGTGCAGAATTTATCTGACCAGCATTAAAAAAGCTAATTCGTGCAGTATGAAGATGTGACAAAGGGTCAACTGTGGTAGAATCTTTCCATAATTAAATTAAAACCAGGCAGGAAGCTAGCAAGAGCTGAGACTTGTACACCTACTGTTGTCAGTATCAGGGTATTAACATGTAACTTGGCCAGATGGAAGGGTTTGCCACAAAGCCCTTCTACATGACACTGGTATCAATTCACATTTCTGTAGCAACACATGGATTTTTGGCAGTCTTAAGCAGAAGTAAAACCCCAACAATTATCATGTGTGCTCCCAGGGTGCATTTTAACTAGAAAGTGATTGAATGCTTTAAGTAATCCAGGCAGCCTACATACTTGAAACTTTTTTGTGGTTGTAGTGATGAATTACTAATTGATGCCACAACTGTTAAGTGCAACAGGCTGGCAAGTAAAAAACTTCCTCTTTCCTTTACCATCACCTTCCAATTTTATTTTCTAAGGAAAAGGGGATGGATTAGGTACCATCTCCTAGTTGATGCATATGTATGCATCTAGTTGATGCATGAAGAGAAGTCTTTGCCTTCACCAAGCTCAAATCACATCTCATCTAGCCAGCCACAATGTACAACACAAACATAAAAATAAAAATTGAAATGCTGACTCTGCTGCAATTGACATGAAAACTGTAATTTTCACCTGTAGTCCATATGTCAAAAAGTGCCTGCAGACCTTTTTTCCATATACCTCAGTGTTTACTGCATCCAGTGTGATAATTTCTTCTGTTATCTTGTCAGTTCAAATTGCTCAAAGCCCTGTAAGTTGAATGGAGTCCCTCGCATTTATACTCATACTCACTGATAATATGACCCCTAAGAATTTGGTCATCCTGGTAACAGAAGAATTTACATGCAAAAGATTTTAGAAGAAATTTATAGTATAAATTTTTTTCCAAATGCACATATAAATTAATATTTTAGTTTACTTAATGGAACCATAATATTGCAAAAAACATAGTTTAAAGAAATATACATTTACCATTTAAAAACAATAGGAAGAATAAACTTTCTTTCAGTGTAATTTGTAATCCTTGTGAAAATGGTCTTTGAAATGCAGAAGGACATTGAAAATTATGTAGCAAGTAGGACTAATGTTTTCATCCTTCTCAGAAAGAACATTATGACATCTTTTTGAATGAAGTATAAAAAGCAAAGAATATGAAATAAATTATGTGTGGGAGTGAGCTAAGTAAATGTGGAGAAAAGGAAGGCAGGTTTTTATAAATCTACAAGGATTCAGAATTGGATTTGTCAGAAAGGCATTTTTATCTTCCTCAAAATCTGAAAATAATGAAGTAGTTGTATTGTGTTTACTGGGTTTTTAAAATTTTGTCTTCAAAAGAAAGAGTATTTTAACTTTAAAACTCCTTCTCAACCCATTCTAGCTTCTCTTAATTCTTCCAAAGCACCAGGATCTCCTATGTATTCTTCCCTTCCTTTCTCCACAAGTCTATTGTGTGGGCACTATAAAACTAAATTTGTCCTAAAATCAGAATGATTTCTCTCTGGTCCAAAGCATAAAATGGTTTCGATTGGAAGGGACCTTAACAATCATCCAGTTCCTCCTGTTGTGTACAGGTCACCTTCCACTAGACCAGGTTGTTCTATCCAGCCAGGACTTAAATATTTCAAAGGATGTGTCCAGGGATGTTTCCCTGGACAACTTGTTCCAGTGCCTCGCCACCCTCACAGCCAAGATATTTTCTTAGTATCTAATCTAAACCTACTTTCTTTCAGTTTGAATTTATTCTCCCTTGTCCTGTCACAACATGTTAGTGTGAGAAGTCTCTCTCTGTCTTTCTTTTAGTCTCCCTTCAGGTACTGGGAGGCTGATGCAGCCCAGGACACATTTGACTTTCTGGGCTGGGAGTGCACATTGACAACTCATGTCCAGCCTCCTGTCTGTTCCCACCCCCAGGTACTTCAAACAATACATATGTGCTAATACATGCTTGGGTTTTGGAATTAGTGCCTTCTCTGACACCTTGGTAACATCCAAAAGAACAGTGAAAGATTTCTAAAGATGAACAAAGGAAAAAGGGAACCATTTGTAGCATATTAAAGAGAACTTTAGTTTTGTAGATTACAGTCCAAAAAAACAGAGACTTTGCTAAGAGAACAAAAGGAACAGGCAGTAAGAAAAGGCTGGTGTTTTTTAAGATACACTTCTGAGATGTGAGGTTGCAGAGAATTTTTATGATCTTTGATGACAGTATTACTTCTTGTAATTTTTTTTCAGATTAGGTTAGAAGTCCATTAATAAAGTCACTGACAGAAAGAGAATAAGGAAATACCTTGTAAGTTACTTTCAACTTCCTTAAAAACATTTGCCTTCAGAAAGGAAATTAACTTACTTTCTCCCACTCTCACCCTTGAGGCCCTTTTGAACATTCCAGGCACTAACAGAAAAAAGCAGGCTCATGTTGCAACAGCCTGGGAGATATATGTGCAGATGAGGCAATTCAGACTCGCTCTCCAACACAGAATACATGAACACTCTGCTTGTTTGCAGGATAGTGTTTCATCTTTGCTCTTAAAAAAACAAACAGACTCAAAAAGGAAAAACACTGCATGTTCAGTACAACTCAGCAGGACTTCAGTCAACATTAGTCCTTCTGTGAACACTGGCACATTTTACTTTAATTGCATTTTTGATCCATTCATAACATAAAAAATTGACAACAAGGGAAAGCAACTTTGTCAAGCTTATACTGCAATTAATGTCCAACTATTCAGGATATTGGAGACTGGGACACCCTTAATAATGGTAAAACACTGGTGTGCTGTGAGAAGAGACAGCAATGTCCAAGTGTCTGGGAGTCAGCAGGGCTCATTAACTCTGGCTGGGAGCTGGGACCATGGGATCCCGGGTTGGAAGCACTAACGGAATTTGGTAATATTACTTTCTGCTACTGATATTGTTTACTGATTCAAAATCTGAGTTATGTGAATACTTCTATTCCTAGAAGAAATGTGACAGTATTTGTATCATTATAAACAAGTTAATGGCAAGGAGCTGAACCTGAGCTGGGTCTGAACAGAATGGTCCTGTCCTTCCCATCTTTTGGAGGCATGGCTTATCTTTACCCTGGGCTGTGCTAGCAAGGATAGCTGAGAGTTGATGGAATCTCCCTTCCTGAAAGGAACCTCTTTAAGTGCTGCTTTCAGCTGGTACAGCCTGTATGGGTTATCCTTGTTCTCAGTTGTCTGTTTCATTACCAGTAGCATCTTGATTTTACTTTACCTTGTTGTTACGTTCAACCCCAGTGTAATCTGCTTCAGGCGGAATCTTTATATGTAGCTCAGCTTCATAGGCTCCTTCCCCATCATTCCTTGGATTTATTATGAGCATGACACAGTTTTCTTCTCCAATTATTAGCTGATCTGTATCCCTGTACAGAACATACTACTGGTCAGGAATTAAAACATGCACAATTAGGATTTACATATGAATAAAACAGAAGGACATTTTGGTCTCAGAGCATCTGTTCTGGAAAACACTCTGTGAACACAAAATATAACATTTTCTATAAAAATGACTGCATGAAAAGGTATACCAGTACCTGGGTAGAAAAGGGGTTAAGAGAAAACACCACTGTGGCCAAAATAGACTATCACAAAACTTGAAAGTAACTGGTAAAAAATTTCAGAGCCTGACTATTTTCTAAACAGCAAGAAGTATTTAGTGGAGGAATCACTTGCCACAGGGGTCTCATCAGCACTGTTTTCTGTGGTACACAAAGGTGGTAGTTTTCTCCTCATGTCCATTGTAATACAAACAATGACAGAAATTCTCCTGAGACCTGCAACAGCACTGTACCCTTGTTCCACAGCTACAGACTGATTCTGATGAGAGTCAGGTCACTCTCAGGCATTCCCCACTTGTCCTGCTTGGCATATTTCTCCCTCCACAGGAGAAACTGTTGCCATGTTTTGAAAATTTTATTTTGAGATTAATTTATTTCACTGTGTATTGAGTTTAGGAGAATTGCGTTCAACTTCAAAGTCACTGGCACACTGAAATAAAAAAACCTTGAAACCTCCTATGAGCATCAATTTGTATCATCTCTTGCTTTTCAGAGAACTAGAACCACTCCAAACAAACACCTGCAAACTATATTTTCTATGATAACCATTAAACATCATGAATGTGGTTTGCAAGTGTATATTTCTCAATTTCTTACTTTTATAGCTGAAATGGATGCACAAATTAAAATCTGGAAATCAAGTAAGTGTGATTATCTACAGTAAAGAACACAATTTTGTTCTACATACTTCATTCTGTTGCAACAGTTAGCAGTGTCTGGACTTTTTATATATGGTATAATATATTATTTATATTTAACTTTATATATTATTAACTAATATAATATTTATTGTTATGTTATGTTATGTTATGTTCTACGAATATATTATTTATATTTATATTTATTTAACTAGTATTTTATTTAACTTACGGCACTGCAGAAAGTTGCAAGTCAGGAATACATAAGTTGTCCTCCCCACAGTCAACCAGAATGTAAGCCTGTACCATTGCAAAATAAAAAAATATAATACAGTTAGCATATGCCTCAAAATCCAAATCCCTTCATTAAATATTGCTAACCTAAATGTGTTAAGTACCACTACCACTGCCATAGTGAATTGAATCTTTTTCTTCTTTCTGTAAGTTCCTTTAAACATGGAAGTCAGAGTTTGGAGACTATTCAGAATGTCAAATATATTCTTAGCAGAACAATATCATCATCAGGCGCTTTCCCATAATAACTTGGCTTACATATTCTAGAAGGCAATCAAAACTATGAGCACAATTTGGTTTTACTTTTATATTCAATCAACATTTTGTATTAATTAAATCTTTGTCATGTAAAGTCTGACTGTGATAGTCTCTTTTAAGGAAGATGACACACATAATATTTGTAAATGCTTTCATGTTTATATACAGAAAATGTGACATGCAAAATTCATACCTGCTCTGCGAGTGAGTTTTTCTGGTAATAGTTCAGTATTGGCTTCACAGTCAAACTATCTTCAAAACTGGACTCATCCAAACTATAATTGAAGTTTATATTGATGGGAGATAATTTATCTCTAAATTCTGTTTCATCCTGTGAGTAATAATCACATAATAAAAACCAATAGTTTACTATGATTATTTCAGTTGGTGCAGTAAGACAACAGATTCAGACTTCTGAAGGTAAAGATGTGGTCTTTATTGAAGGTAAAGACATGGGTCTTTGACAGATACTGGCCAAATTCTGGCTGCACGTGGTGTCATTAGGAAAGCAAAGAGACTCACCAGTAATTGGAATGCCCAGAACACATTGCCTCCACAGCCCCACATCTGGAAGAAGCTGGCTGAGCTGAGTAGACTCAGAAATTTTTCAAAGCATTAGCCTAAAATGAAGCTTTTAAGAGAGACACACAGAACCAACTCCTATCAGCTAATGCCCCCCTTCCTTTTGAAATGGAGGAAGGGCATGTGTGGATTGTGGAGGTAATATTGCTGGTTTGTACCATAACCAAGAATTTTTAAGAATTAGCAATGATAAATTCAACCACCTTTATTGTCTAGTTATGTCCTTACATAGTGCTTGAAACTTCTCCATTTCACCTCCCACTGCATTTCTTGGATCAGACTTGGAATAATCTACTTCAATTGCATAAGGTAACACCACCTGCAAGTGAGGAAATGTTGATCCTTTCTCCTTTACAACTTCATAGTTTTAGTTTTTCTAAAAAATTTTAAAGTATTTTTAAAATATTTTTTTAAATGTATGCATTTTTGGCCAGTATTTCTGATAAGACTCCTTTAAAATCTTTTGAACCTGAATTGACATGATGTTTAACATGATTTGTTTATTACTGCACTGTGAATACTAATAAAAAAATTGATACCAAAAATGGAAAGCAATCTTGCATTTTTATATCAGAAGATGCAGTATTTGATCAGAATTTCCAGAAGAGTGTGAAATAAATGTATTTTTACACAGAGAAATTCTACACTCTTCAAAATCAGTCTTTCTTTTTGACTTATATGGACAAAAGATGAGTGAAAGATTTACATAGGGAATTTTTTCAAGGTAGCAGATGAACAGATGAAATCTATCTTATCCCATTTCTGTAATTTTGGAAATTACCCTTCCTTTTCCAGTAACTTATTTTTATTATCTTCAAATCCCTGGTACTACTGAAACAATGATGAAAGTCCAAAATATTTTAAACAACTTACTCTGAGATAAACAAGGAAGTCCTGGCAATGGAGTTGTTTCTGTCTTTCTATCACAATGGAGAAGTAGTGATGTGACTGATGGTAATCAAAGAAGAGGGTCCTCTTAACAGCTCCTTTCTGTTTCAATGAATCTAATTGCAATTCACCTTTCAGCACTAAAGGATACAAATAAATAAATTAGTTATTGATTTAACAGAAATTCTGTATTATAATTAATGAACCTAAGCAAGTCTTCCAAGAAAAATTAATCCATGCATGTCTGTTTAAAAGCTCACTAGGTTTTGACCCAGGATGTGTAATTTAAGCTTTCTTAATTCATTGACAGATCATATGTGTACAGGACTTCTGTCCCTTTAATTTATTATTTTTCCAAAACAGAACATTCTCCAACAAGGTACATTCTTGGTTTTATTTAGAAAATGACTTAAAGTTAAAAAAAGAAATCCTTTACATGAGTAATAAAAGGTTTGCGTTTACACACACCCACACCCCTATATAGATCTTTTCTTTAAACTGCATTTTCTTGCTTTAGGAGAATCTCACTCTTATTGTCTTCCCAAGTGTCGGAGAAAAATACATCTAACATGGAGCTGGACTCAGGTAAATTACAGGAATAGAAAACATTTCTTACCTATCTCATCTGAAATACTTTGACCTTCAAAGTCTGCGCAGACTCTTACAGTGAAGCTACATATTAAAAAGGAGACGTAATTCATTATTAGCAGAAAATGGGACTGATCTGGGAATCAGCAGTTCCCAAGTCACATCTTTTAAGTTTTATTTGCATTTGCTTAAACAGATGTTAACTGAGATTGTATCTAGCTACCTATGATATTCCTTAATTATGTCAGGAAGCCTCCTAGGCTTCACTAATAATCACAGAAGACAGTCTCTGAATACCTCCCGGCAAAGGTATGGAGAAGATTCTCTGGTCCCAGTAGTTCTTGAGAGAGTCCATGGAAATGACCCTTCTGGCACTATTGCCAAAGCTGGATTTTTAATGCTGAAGTTTAGAAAAACACCTTTGTAAGAGGCTGTCTGCAGAAATCCTTTCATCATGTTCAAATCAGAAAAATCTTAGAGCATGTTGTCAATGCTCAAGCTGTTTTTCAGCAAAATAAAACACTCAGGATACCAATGTGTTCCACTGGCATTACTGTAAGATTTTCATTATTTCAACCAGCTATAATTAATTCCAAATATAAAACCTAAATTTTTCCATTTTTCTGGCAGCAGACTAACCAAACTGCATTGCATTTAATTTTTTACGTTTTGCAGAAAGTGGCACTTACATGACTTAAAGCACAGAGAAATTGGTGATTCGTGTTCTTTATCTAGTATGCTAAAGTGATGCATTCTACAAAAAGCAACACAACACAAAATAAATTGTTTTTAATTTGCCTGTTCTGAATGTAGAGCAAGCTCTTTTGAGCCTAGAAATACTCACATCACAACTGTAATGATTATACAAATGTCACCTCAGCCATAGGAGAGTCCTTTCCCAAAAGAAATATTTCTGTGTAAAACTGGCAACAGATTTGCAGTTATACCCAACAACTATTAGGAGAAGCCTTTTATAGTTGTATTGGCTGATACTTTCTAATCCAAATTTTTAACTTACATAAAAATTAATTTAAAAAACCCTAAAAAAGTAATGATTATAGACAAGTTTCACTTTGGAAGGAATCTATGCAAGTTTTATAAATGTTTAACTGAATCGCCTTTTGAAAAAATTTTCATGAATTACTCAGTATGGTATGAGAAATAGTATTAATTATGCCTGTTGATGCAATTAGCAGAGTATACTTCCCTGACAAGTGGCAAAACAAGAAATCTGTCAATGGAAAGATGTTCTTGGTTTTTGATTTCTGCTGTCATCTGCCACATAAACTTAGTTCTACATATCGTAATTCCTAATGAAGTCCTGTATAATGTAACAAAATTGCTCAGGTGAAAGATTCTTGCAAATGCCTCTGGTTACCAATCATTCTTAAAAAAAATTTTCATAGCTTCATAAAATGTTTTGGTTTGCATATAGACAACAAATTGCAGCCCAGCATTAAAATTAGCTTGAGTTAAACAAAAAAAAAATTGCATTATTCATTGATATTGATCTGCTCACTACTGTTATACTGTATAATAATGTTCCCATGTAGTGGATACAAAACTACTAACATAACCTTTAAAACAACCCATAATCCCATTCTAATTGCATGTTTGTTTCCTCTGCAGATGTAATGAAACTGCCACATCTGGCATATGTGTCACTCTCATGACCTTAATGGAAAATTCTTTCATTATTTCTTGAGAAACAAGAAGGCCATAATGCCATTAATCTCTGCTAAACTGTAGCCTTCAAATAGTCACTCCAGTCCATGTAAAAAATGCAAATTTTTCATATTCCTACTTCTTTACAATTATTAGTCAATACAGGAAGAACCAATTATTTCCAAATACACAAGAACAAAATAAGAAAAATGAGGAAATCTTGTGCAATTGCATGAATGTAATTTAGACATCACACTTCACAGGCCTCACATGTCAGAGTAAGAGGATATTTCCTCAAATGTAAACTCAAGAGCTGCCATTGTATTAAACTCACTTATCTTGCTTTGGAGGAGTCATATAAATTTTGCTCTATCATGTTTGAAAAAAGGTTGCATTCAAAAATGCTGCTTGGAATGCTTTATTTGTTAAACAGAACAACTTCAGTGTATGTTTTATTTACTGCAATGAGCAGAATAATTCATAACACATATTTGATAACTGAAGTCATGTTCTCAAATATTACTGTAAGAGTCAAGATTTACTCCTTCCACTCCAGGCAGAGCATATCATAAGGGGAGTGGCAGAGAAAAAAAAGCAAAAATCTGAAGTGGATAATATCCCACACTCTGGCCACACAAGAGGAAAGACTATGGTTTTAGCAAAATTCCACCACAAATTTGTGATTTTGTTATTTAGCTCAGAAATAGTGCTAAAGACATCAAAGATTTCAACTGCAAACCTAGATGAATTTAGATTCACTCATCATTTCAACAAGAACATGTTGGGGAGATGTTGAGGGATGTTTTATCATCAAGAAAAAGAAAAGCAGATGGAAAGACAGACCACAAAAGAGGACAGGAGAAAGAATTTATAGAGATTTAAGATATGAACTACTAGGTACAGTAAGAAATAAAATAGCTGAGCCTTTGAGCTTGCTTGTAGGGACAATCAACCAAACAACACAATTAACAATCAAAGGAAGAAAACTTCAGCAAGTAAGGAAGAAATGGGAAGTAGTCCATCATCATAAAGCATACAAACTTTTTATGTACTATTAATATCTCTGAAGAGATCCCCACATCACATTTATTCTGCTGTGTCTGTCATCACTATGAGATTATGCTTTGAATAGTATTTGAACATAATTACAAAATAGAGGGAAAGCCTTAAAACTGAATACACTAGCTTTTCCTGACAATCTCAGGGCAACAACGCAGTTTGTTTAAAAGAATTTTATGTTTTTCAGGCAGGCAGAAATTATTTTCACAAGAACAAGAAACCTGAAAATATTCCTTTCTTCAAAACTACTTTTGACACAGATGGGAGCAGTCTCTTCAAAAGTTAACCCTAATAAAATTGTCTAATATCCCTAGCAGTGGGGAAAAGTTAGTTATCCATGTAAATTATTTTCTAGACTGCACTCAGTACCAGAAAGAAATTAGTTTGTATGTTCACTCTAGCAGCTGAAAAAAACCAGAAAACTTACTTCAGGAGGTGAAAAGCAAGGCATTAGCAGATCCTACCAGATGTCATTTGTCATTGCTAACAATTTCTTTAGCACTCTGCTTTGGAGATGGAGAGAGAATGGATAATGCAGAATAATTGCAGAAAGACAATGTAAGCTTTAATGTTATGGACTTTAATGTTATGAGCTTCCATTCTGTGTGAGGCTGATACCCAACCTGAAAGGTCACAAATCTCCACAGAAGGGAAGAAGCTGTTTTTGTTTACTGATGAGCGACCTTTTAAAAAATAGTTTCCTTTTTGAAGTACAGTATGTAAAAGTAAGTTGGAGCAGAACATGGCTACAGTGAGGATCGTGATGCAGGGAGGCCAGAACGGGGAAAGCAGGGAAAGCAGAGGAGACAAGTCTCTGTTGTTAGCAGGGGAGCCCATTTCATTGCCCTGCCCACCCTGCGCCGTGGGGAGCAGAGGCCCGGCAGTCTGAGCAAAGCCAGAGAGCCCCGAGCCGAGACAGAGCAGAGAGAGCAAAGAGGGAGCAGACCCAGGGCCGTGGGGTTTTATCAGGTGTCCCATGGGAGGAGTCTTAAAATCAGATTACAGCCTCCTCAGAACGGGAAGGCTCCACAGTAAGTCAAGACACTTATATTATAATGCTCTAATACTTGCCCTGCTTTGAGATTTTGTTATGGTGAAGTCTAATCCAGTGAACAACAGAGAGTTTTAATGCTGAAGGCATCTCATGGCTAAGCTACATTGCATGGCCAGGCTGCAGGAGCACTTGGGTTGCTAGATAAAACAAGTGACTGCCCTTTGGATGTCTCCAGGGCTACAGAAGCTAAAATGTGGCACAAAGGTCTCCTGTACAGCACCTCAGTTGTGTTGGTTGCAAGTGACACCACCTGCCTACCCCTCTTTGACCAGCCCTGAGGACTGAGGTATCCATCCTGTGACTCTTGGCCACGTGGCGTTGCTATCCGACCCATGGGCCAGGCTGGCCAACAGTCTTTGCAAAATCTCACACGAATTCACCTCAACAATGGCCCCCAGGTCCATATCCACGGGGCACCAATCACATCCTCTTTCAGTTAGGTCAATGAGAAAAGAAAATACCAGCAGTAGAAAGCAGCAAAAGTAGAAACACAGTCTAATCTACGCAGCTATGTACTGTTGAAATATTATTTTGGGGTTTATATCTTTGATAGGAATTTTATATACAGCTTTTTTTAAAGTGTATGTAGAAATGTCTCATTTACTGAATCTAGCTGACACAAGATCATGAATATTTTATTACTACTTTAATAGTAAGAAATTTGGAAATAAAGGAACTACATTTTTTTTTCAAAGTATTTTTTGATAGTACGACCTTGAAGATCAGAAATTTTGAGCTCTCTCCTTCTGGTTTTACAGAAGGTGGACAGCCTACAAGCACATTTCAAATCAGACATCCAAACATAAAAGCACTTACAAATAAAAAGTATAGTCTACAAATATAAAAATATAAATATAAATATACAAAATATATTTTATAATATAATGCTACAAATTTACTTTTTCTCATGATTGGACACTTATATGCAACTTTTGGTAAGTCAGGTAACTTCTCTGACTTATTGCTCCTCTACAAAATGGAATTAATAACATTCACTTTAAATTAATGAGAGGTGAGTAAAAAACTTTTGTTGATGCAATTTAAGAACAAACACATGAGGTAGCTAGTGAATAATTTAGCTAGACCTCAAATGGTAATAAAAATACCAATGCATAGATAAATTAGGCCTCCTGAGAGCTAGAGCCCAATCTTGAACATAATAAATCACATGACGTGGAAAGAGATTTTCAAAAATGAAAATATTTAATTTATTTATCTCTTTTTACAGGTATTAACTTGCATTTTTCATACTTAGGGGGAAAGGCCTTTCCCATATTCTTTAATACCTTAAAAGTTGCAGAATTTCTTACAGATTTGCTAGTACTGGGAACTCAGACACATTTTACAAAGAGCAGTGAATGAATTATATGCTTCTAGAAGCTCAGGACAATTCTCCTTGAGCTGTGCATAAAAATGACTTTTTGTGCATGTTTCCTGTGCTGCTTTAGCTTTGCAATTTATATCATGGCAGAAATAATATTTTCCTAGTACTAGGAAACTTACAATAATCCACATTATTCATGCACACGCTTCCTGAAACTTTTCTGGTAGGAGGTTTCCTTTCATTCTAATTTTGCAGTGTCAGTCAGTAGAGTTTTACACAAATTGCACAGCTGGTTAAGAGATACAGAAATCTATCCCATGGGATTGAGGAATTCTTTGCCTGTTGGAGTTTCCCTACTAATTGTTTTCATATGTACAATACAAGCTTATATCAACTAAGGAAAAAAAAATCACAGTGAGGAAAATAGCAGCTGTTCTTCAGTTATTTCATAACATGAACTAAATCTTTAGGGAACATTATTTTAGAATAAAGCAGACAGAAATTAAATTATGCTTCTATTAAAGCTCTTGTAGATATGAACCAAACATCTTTTAGCTCATTGTAGTGGAGAAGTAAATAAAACAAAAAAATGTGTTAAAGGAGTATTCATTTCTTCCTTCCTTTTCTAAACAATATCTCAGAGCAAGAATGTTTTTTAAGAGAGATGTTTTTCCTTATGTGCAAAAAACCCACCTTTTTTCTTTCAATACCTATTGTTAACTGTTAAGGTTCCAAAATATTTTCTATTAAGACATTAAGCATTTTTAAAAAGTCTTATAATCTGGAGTTGTGAAGCAACATAGTTTGGATCAATGAACATGCTTCAGCCATGTAAAAAAATTATTTTTACACGAAGTGTTAAAAGATAATTGAATAAAAAAAAAATTCAGAAAGGCCAACACTTTGTAAAGTTCTGGGTTTGCATAGTTCCACCAAACACCTTCTACATAGCTCTGTAGATGGGCAATTTTCTACCCTGGATGTAGAAATGAGGAACATGATAAAAAATATGAGAAGTTCCATAAAGTGTAAAAGAACAGCACAAGAGTGAAAATCTCTCGACAACCCCATCCCAGATGCTTTGGAGTCCCACATATTTACTGGTTTAAGTGTATCAGAGTTTAGTTCCTTTAAGAGCCTCCATGGCTCTTAAATGAACTGCTTCTCATGGTTATGTTTTACAGTTCTTATTTATCAATTAATTGTTAAGACTCTTTCTCTGAATTTTACATTTGAGATGATTTTTAGGACTCATCTCCTGTAAAGAATGTCTCTAATGTGAGGAAATCCTCTGACCATCTTTGGCTTAAAAGCAGTGCAAAATTTCTGCATTAATGTTATCTTCTGGAGTCCTCCTTTATACCTTAATATTGTTTTTGTCCAGCCCACGTCCTGGCAGGCTTCCTGCTTCTAATGTTTTTACATCTTAGAAATCTGTTCCTCACAGTCACTCTGGCAAGACTTACTACCATTTTATATTCAACTTGCACGTGTTTATTCTCTGTTTTGATTTTAGTTTCCTCATTTGTTATGATTTCCACTTTTAAACAGTATCTTGTGTATTTGTAATAGCCTCTTTTATCAACTGTTCCTGGGGTCCTTTCAGAGTGACTTTTTTCTAGTGAAGTAAATGTGTCTTCATGTGGTCTTATGTGTTATTAGATAGCCTCCAAATACCCTGCAAACATTTTGTACTTGTAACTAATCTTAAATTGATTTAATTAGCTCCAAGGTTTTTTTTTATGTTTGGTTGTGTTTTTTTTTTTCTATTCAAAGTTAAATGCTACTGTGGGTAAGGGTTTCTCTTTTAGGGATGGTTGAAACATTGTCCTGTGTGATGTGCTAAAAATATTTTCCTCTGACCAAGGACAGCCAGAAACAACATCCTGTGAACTTCTCTCAGGATGGCCAGCTAGATATCTTCTCTCTTCCACAAAGGACTAAGATCTGCCTTTCTCCAAGAGAAAATGGTGGGCCCACCAGCTCTGCATCACTTTCACTGCTACATTTTGTCAACAAATAGATGACTTATGTTTAAACACTTTATGTGTTTTGTCCATTTTAGCTGTTTCATGTTTCATTCATCTAAACAGTGCATATAACTTTGCAGCTTGCTCAGGAGACACTGAGCATCTTCCTATGCAAAAGGAGACTCCTTGTATCAAAGGACTCAAGTTTTACCTACCACAATTAGTTAGACAAGCTGCTAAGTACTGGAAAATGCTAAAAAGATTTCTGTGGGCAGTGATTTTGTTGTGTTCAGAGCATATTTCAACATTTTGAACTTTTAACATGTTCAACAAAGAGTTGCAATAAAATTAAGGAATAGGAAGTTATTCAAGAAAGAGGATAAGGATATTTTTTGAGTAATCATGGACTTACCAGGCCACCAAAAGCTGAGGGCCAGGGAGCTGACAGGTTTTATTGTCTGGATTCACAATCATGGGGTTCAGAATAAGATGAGCATTCACTGTCACAACAGGTCTGGCTCTGGGGGACAGAAATAAGGTTCACAGTGTTCAGAAGGAGCACATTAGTACCTAAGTTGCAGCAGAGAAAACACTGAACTGAGTTGGCTGCAAAGAAGCCAGATATGTATGGTTACTTGGGAGAACACAGTTTTATAATGCTGCTCATAGCCAAAATAACCTTTTATTTTTTTCCCCATCAGAGTCCTACTGAGATTCATAAAAAAAAGAAAAAAAATCTCATGTTAACACATCACAGAAACAGTACCCTATGGTTAAGCAATAGATGTGTCCCAGGACTGAGGCACATCAGACACATTTCATCACATTGAGTTTTCTCAAATAGACAGAGTTTGACTTTTTGGGTTTTATAGCAGTCCTTTGGCCATCTTGCAGATTTATTTTGTATTGTCTCCATTAATAATGATATATTCCAACTTACTATGCCTGTTTCAAGACTCTTAAAAAATAAAAATGATTTGGTTAAAGTAGAAGTAATGCTACCTTGGGCCAATAATGAAGTAAACTCTGTCTGAAATTTCTTGGAGACAACTGATTTTGTAAACCAGGAATAATCACCAGTAAATTGTGCTGAGTACATGAAGATACATATTCTGGTGACAGAAACCATCCCTCCAAAGCTGTTATTAAGTGATAAGATAATCTGTAACTGCAAGCAGTTTAGAAGAAAAATAATAACAAGTATGTGTCCAGATTCTGTTTTTAAGACAGCAGTACTATTTACAGTAACTTACATAATCACAGTTTTCTAACTTTCTTGATATTTTAATCCACATCTGAGCTTTTGTGATTACTTCTTTATATTACTTCAGCAAGGCTTTAAAAAATAAAATTACTCTCTTCACTTTTTTTTTTGCAACAGGGAAACCTTCTTTTGCCTAGAAAATTTCAGTAATAAAATTCTATTTCAACAGTATGACAAGTTGCATATTTGATACATTCTGGCCAGGAAATGGCCTCCTGCTATTCACTTTATTAAATTAAATAGAACACATTTTATTTTTATTGAAAATACACAGTAGATCTAATTCCTCAATGCTTCATCCTGTTCTGTCACTCATGGCATTGCAAAGTATTTGCATGATTCTTTGATTCTTTCATAGCAAGAAGGAAAATCAGGACTTCTCACTGCACCTACAGCATTAGCTGAGCTGAGCGAACATTCCTGTTTTATAAAATTCTTCTGCTGTCACAAACATTCAGTTGGGAAGTAGAATATGCCTTTTGTCAGTCAGGTGCTGTTAGGAATACAGACAACAAGAAGCCAGACAGGAATCAGAAATATGACTACATGTTGTAGCAATGGATGGTGAATACTTAAATGAAATGACCTGTCAGCATGGCTGGACTAAGAGAGCATTAGCAAATTTTATGTAAATGTTTATTATTTGGTAGCTTAAAATTTTACATCTAATGAAAAAGTGCATTTAGTTAAACTCCATAGTCAGCAACAACTTTTTGTTTTGTAAAATGGGATCTTGTGCATTTTTTTAAACTGAGGCTAAAAGTAGCAGTCTTTATTTTCAATAAATGATTGATGTCTTAACATATGCAATCTCTAAAGATTGGTCACTTTAAAATTTCTTTAAAATTAAGAAATTAATTTGCAACCCCATGCCTTTTAAATATCTTATTTAAAATTAACTAGAGTCAAACATTCCAGAAGCTGCTTCAGCTAAGCCTAAGCATGGAAATTTTCATTGAAAATTACAGGTCTTACATATGGGAAAAAAACATTTGTTTCTCAAAAGATGTTTAATTTATGATCTCTAATGACCACTTTTAAACACTGCAACAGGGAAACAGGAATATGGCATTTTTTAATTTCAATATCATCCACCAAGGCTGTGAAATATCAAATCCATTGTATTTACCACATACCTGTAAACAACTGCTTTTCCAGCTCCAAATGCACCCACAATTAAATCTGGAAAAACCAAAATGGTTTCAGAATAGCTACACAGAAATATCTCACACATTTTTTTTCCATCATAAATTAGATTATTTACATTAACATTGTAGTACCATAAAATAAATATAGTAATTCCTTTCTAAGCAGTTTTCTTCACAAGTGTACCTGAAGGAAAACATTTCACATGTCAGAGATGGTGTCATAAATGTCTTAGTTGTAACCAGTAACTGCTAAACTATTTAACACAATGTCACCCATGCCACAATCTCACTTCTCTCCAACTTGTATTATAGGGGAAAAAATGCCATTAAACTCTATGTATTTTGTTAGAAATCCCTAACTATCAATTAAATGAAGAACTGCAAAACAACTTCTTGTCAGTTTCATATAAGTCATGTAGAAACTTTATGGTGCTCCTTCCTGATAATTCTTCCATCCTGCTTTGTGTTTTAAGTAATTTATTCATTAATTTAGACATTACATCTCTGTGCAAATAAATACAATGTAAGGTCAGAGGATGGCTGATCTGATAGTTTCTAATGTTTCCAGCCTTGCTAAGGCTTACAACAGTTATCCATCTAAAACTGTCATTTTCCCTGACAGATGGAGTCAACAACACAGGCCCTAGGCTGGGACTTGGGCATGTCTTTGTCAGTGGTCATTGGCCTATGTTTGGGCATCTACCGGCCAGAGTATTTCCCCTTTTTGCCTGGAGTTCCCACATACTGGTCTCTGGAAAGATCCAGACTGGCTTGCTGGATCCATTCAGGCCTCCTGGAAAAAAATTGGAGCCAAGCCATGAGGAAAAAGGATCAACTTTCCTGCTGCCTCTGCCTTTGGAAAGAGCTTTGTTTCATTTTCAAAGCCCCCAGAGTCCATCTGGGCACAGCTCCACTACTGCTATCATTCAAGGTGACTGACATGTATCCAGTTCAGAAGACTGAGCCTTACAACAGACCATACAGTGGTACAGACTGGCAACCTAAATTGATCTAAGTAAGTTAATTAAACAAGTAGCTGGGCTTGTAAACAAACCCTTATTTGCTGCTTCTATAGTCGAGCACTGGTTTGCTTAAGAAGCCCTGAAGTCATCGAGCATGATGCAAATACCAAGCTTTGATGTTAATTATCTGGATGGGTTTGGTCCAGGGCTGGCAGTGTATTTTCTAGTGCTCCTCTGTCTTTCAGATGGTCAAGATTTCACAAAAAAACATAAACAAATACTTCATATGGGCAACAGCCAGTCCTTCACTGAATTCCATTAATTAATGTCCTAATAGGAGCAGACATGGACAGTTTATGGGTCTGATCCTCTTTTTGTACAACATTTACATTTTTCTAATTTTATTGGCCTTAGAGAAATATGTTTCAGGGTCAGGAACACTTTAAATAGCAGAAGAAAATAAGTGGTTTTATCTCCTTTTTGGGACATCTGTATGTTGTATTCTTTAGCAGCTTTTGTAGAAAACTTGCCCACAGTACCAAAAGCTGAAGATGTTTTCCTCTTAAATAAACAACTAATTGAGACAAAGCCACCATCATGAAGGCTGCACCACACACAAACAGAACTTTTCCTGGCAGCTTGCTTATAGTGGCAGCCATAGTAACCCCCCCATAAGATTTTTATTTTGCTTGTGTTCAAAGGGTTTTTTGTGTGTTTTGTGTTTAGTGGGGTTTTCTTCTGTTTCTTGTTTCTTAAGGAAGAAGAAACTTGATGTTATGAACAGAAAATGGAAGACAAGATGGAAAAGGTTTCTGTCTGTTCTTCCCAGCTGGGCACTTTTTGTGAATTCTGAAACAGACTTAGGATTTGTACTGCTTCATACCAGACTTGGTAATTCAAAAGGTCTCTACGTGTTTTGTAAGAGACAAAACACGTAGATATCCAAGACTTATTCAGATCTTGGACTAGTGATGATTTCATAATACTCTCTTTCATTAAAAGATAAAGGTTAAACACACAACTTGGGCAAGGTTAATAAAAAGCAACCTGTTAGAATCTGAAGGTGAGACGAATGAGTCTGTTAGGTACAGCTGGCCTCACTAGTGTGAGTGAATGCAATTTCAGTATGTACTGCTGCAGAAAGGTACCCTCTATCTTAGCATCCCCACTTTAATGTTAAAGAGGATTTTGTACATCTGCTTAATGGTTAAATCCTGGGGTTTTTTTGGGACAGAACCCAGCTAATAAGCTGAGGACAGAGGGTGATGGGTCTAGAGGAGCAAATGTAGGCCTCAGCCACCAAAAAAGACCGGTTTTCCATGAGCAGTCTTTCTTCATTGTCACTTCAGCCAGGTTTGGAGACACAGCAAATAGGATGAGGATCCTCAATCATGGCACAACTACAAAAGCCCAATTTGAGACTACTTTGAGGGCAGCCAGGACTGTGCTCATCCTGCTCTTGTTTGGAAGCTCTTACTTTTACTCTGACGTGTCATTTGTTTTCTGGTCTAAGCCATGCTTATTCTTGATCCAAAGAGCTTGAATGAGTGGAACTACTGAGTAGAGAAAGTGTAATTAAGAATGAATATGCAACCCCTCCCCCCCCCCCCCCCCCATATTTATAGCCAGTAGTAACTTCTACAATCTAGTGCAAGGACAAAATTATTATCTATTCAAACAGACCATTCACTGGAACATTAATTAGGTTTTTTTCTTTGCTTTGTCTTGTTCTGTTACAGATAAAGTAACAGAACAAGACAAAGCAAAGAAAAATCTGTATCTTCCTTCTTTCATTGCTTTGTGGTGTGCAACTCCTATACCCATAATTGGGAAAAATCATCTTTGATGTTGATACAAATGCATGAGATTTGAATACAGATCCAATCAGAGCACTTTTATAAGCAGAAATTTTGAATTTGTTGAATGTTCCATAGAAGAAAAGCTACTAGTAATTTCTATTAAAAATATGCATGAAAAGTCTAAATTATCTGAATTTTGGCAATTTTCTCCTTCTAAAAATAGAAGTTTTCTTTATTAATTCTTGATAGTGCTATACATGCAACATCACTGATGCAAAAGTCACTAGCAGAAAAACAAGGTTTTAACAAGCAATTACAGAGCAAAAGAAACCAGCTTAAAAAAACAGTTTAACTCCTTACAGCCCTTCCAAAGAGGGCCTGAAGAAAAGCCTATGATTAGTCCTTTGCATCAGTGAGGAAATTTTTTCAAGCTGAGATTAAAATGTGTGATTATGTGTGATTAAAACATAAAAACAAAGACGAAAAAGTATAAGAATCACAAAATTTCCTTCAGTTCTTCTTTGCTCATATTTCATGTTTCTGGGTTGATGAGGGACCTCATTGGTTTAGTTAAATGACCATTTTGCCTACACTGTCTGTTTGAGAAGATTTTCTATCAGCTGCTCACCTGCAGAGAAGCCAAGATCTGTAAGGAAGGGTTGGCATCAGCACCCATGTGCTTCTGCCTCATTGCTTTTGAGGAATGAATGAGCTGTGGGGTCAGAACCACACTGCAAAAATTAAGAAAACAAGCACAGAGTGACTCCACAGGAATTTTTAACTTCCATTTTTAGCACAACTTGGGGGTTGTGTGCATTAAAGTCAATCTGGTGGAGTTCACAGAGATTAATACTGAAACAAGTGCCTTTGGGACATATTTAACTGAAGTCAAGGGGCACTGCACAAAATTAAACAATCCTAATGCTTTTTTCAAATATTTCAAATTTATTTAGCTCTGAAGAGAAAGGTTGCAAGATGCTGCCTTGTGCAAGAAGTCTATTTTCTGAGATAAAATTATCATAAAAATTTAAGATGATGGTACTGAAAGGGACACTGGATTCTGTAAGCTTGTGGGTTCACTTGCACCTTCTGCCATGTGACTGTGCCAAACCTGAAACACTGTGTGATAAAGGGCAGAAATTTACCATAATGCTCACTAAACCTTCAACCAAATGAAGGAAGCAGAAAGATCAACAAAGTCCTACTTCCAGCCTCAACAAGACTCATTTAATATTAATTTATTAACTCAGTAAATTTTTTTATTCCCTCATATTTTTAAAGGTCATCCCCATTCTCTCTGAGAGATGCAGCCTCAGGGAGCCTGAGCAAGGAGGAACATGCATCGTGTTCAGAACCCTGCACTTGACTGGAAACCTGTCCAGCAATCCCAAGAGAAATTGCCAAAACATGGTGTCTCATATCAGTACCCAGGGGACAGTGGCCAAGAGAAACAACCAGTGAACAACTACATAACTGGCAAACACCTCACTTGTCAGAAACCCAAAAATGAAACGGCAGCTGAGTCCCCTCCCTGCTGCAACTCTACCAGGACACAGGCAGGAAAGTTAACTTTAGGGACTCAGAATGATTTGCTGACAGCTTTAAACATAACTTTATGCAGTCCATCAGTTTCATTGTATAGTATAAAAAGGGACTGGAAAACAATTATATTCTATATGAGTATGGGTGCTAGTGGAAATTTTGTACAAGGGACAAAACAGCCTAACGGTAAACTCTATTAAAAAATCTTTGTGAGCCTTTTTGCTATTTTATTTTTCTTGGCAGATCAGGAGCCAAAAAGGCGCATGATCTTATCTTTATTTGTTTTCTAAGATTTCAGTGTGCCTTACAAACCCAAATCTCTTTGGGTAGGAAAGATCTAGAATAAAAATGCCTTTAAATGGTCATCACTTCAGGCTTGGCCATAGTAAAAGCCACAGGCCTGTCCAGCAGAGCCAGCTTTACTCAAGAATTTTAGTTCAATACTACAAACAGCCATCATTCAAAGCAGAGCCACTTTCTTCCAATCCTATAATTCTCAGCTACCTTAATCCTTCTCTGTTTTTAAACCACTCTACTAGCAGGTCTGTTACAGGTAACACCAAAGATAATTCATATCATTGCTTCTCTTTTTTGTGAATGAATCCCTTTCATGACACAACAATATTATCCATTGTATTACCAAAAAATCCCAAAGAGGACAGTTAATGTTTTATCACTTAAGTAAAACATTATTTACTGGGATCAATTGCTTTACTCTTATTGGGCACAATACTGTGGTTTCATAAAATATGGAAAAGAATTTTAGAAAAGCGTATATATGAATTACACAGATAATAATTTCCCATAAAATCAACATATTTGTACACAATAATTCTTGGCTTGTCACTACATTTTGGACTGAGTATTCATGTAAAAAAATAATTAGCTGGTAGAAGCACTTCAGCTTTTCTGCATTTGTTGGCAGAACCCAAGCCATTATTCTGGCTCCCTCACATAGCAGTCCTCTCTTACCAGAGCAGATGCAGCTTCTCATTGATTTAATTTGTTTGTCTTCCACAAATCTCATGGACCAACTTCATAATTTAATCATCATTAGATTCCGATTTGTAATATTGTTGGCACAATGCCTGCCATTCTCAGAAAAATTTATTAATCTGAAGAACCCTTGCCTCTCAGAAAGAAATTTGAGGATTTTCTTCCTGCTGCTTGAATTAATGTACTCAGCAGATGGAGCTGTTAAATACTCATGTTTTATTAAGATTAGACTGGATTCCTGAAGTTCTGTGGAAATTCTGTCTTCTTATTACACTTCTTTCCTTCGTAAAATGTTTCAAAGTAGTTTGATATTATCTACTATAATATTCTAACTAGCTAACTACAATTATATTTTTAAAATAATAACTGAGTCCAAAATAGCAAGACATGAAGATGCCTATATACATTTCCCTATGCTGACAAAGGCTTGACTATAAAGAACAACCAAAAGAAGAGGCCAACAGCTGTGTTTGTGCTGAAGCAGGATACCTTGAAGATGAAGTTTCAGTGACACTGATTCCAGAATGACTCTCTTAAGTTAATAAGAAAGACTTACACAAGCATCTAAACAGGCAGGGAGCAGAGACAATAGTGCATAATTTATTTGAGCAATTAACTAATCAACAGTCTTTAAATAGTGAATTCATCCAAAGCACTCTTCTGAATATACTCACACTGTTAATAGAAACTGGTTAAATCATCCTGATTCAGAAACACATTCAGAGAAACCCGTTTTCAGGAGGATATGCCACAAGAAGAAAGCAAGTTTAATGAGTTGAGTAAGTTATTCATTATAAACTATTTGCTCAGCTATAATCAGCCATCAAGTGACTGAACATATGCTGAAATGTGAGGATGGAAACCTTACAGCCTACAAATGTCTGAGCCCTGTACAGATAGATGAACCAGCTGGAAGTACAGCATCATCACCTAGATAATCACAGACTCCAGGCACTCAAGAGGGGCCAGCTTTGAACAGATGCCCAGAAGCCAAAAGAAACAAATTTCTTTCCAATTAAACAGATTAATGGATTTCTTTTCTTCCTATGAAAATTGAACTATGCTAATAGAAAAAGACAAATAAATTTATAAATAAAATAAACTATAATTCAAAATGCATGCCTTTGCTTCATTCTCTGCTCCAGGCCTTGATAAGACACATAAAGCTCAGGATGGAGCAAAGGGGCCCTAAAAGTCCCAGATTTATAGGACAGTGGAAGCTGCCTTGAAAGATGTTATTATGCATCCCAGATGTCCCAGCACAGAAGACAGGCAGGAAGATTGTGCTGAGGCAAGTATTTCAGAATATCTTCATGCAAACCTTGTAGAGCTGCTGTTACAGAGAATCCCATGGTTATATAAACTGTGTTACAGCCCTCACTAGGATTGTCTCAGACACAGCACAATGCTGCTTTGTCATGTCCTTACCTTGGCACAGAATCTTGTATAAAATTCCAGCTACCACTGTATTGGCACTTAAACTGATGGGAAAAGCCCATCTTTTACATTTTTTCAATTTCATGACCTCCCTTATTTCTTTAATCCCATTTACCTTTTTTTATGACCGTCAATCCAGAATAATGACATTAAACCAGTGTTTACTTTTGCAGAAGTGAGATCAGATCTTCTCTTTTGAATATGACCTTAGAACACGAGTTGTCAGAAAACAGTGAAATTGATCATCTGCTGAAACATGTTACAATTATGTCACTGCTAGTAAAACAGTGGCAGAGAATGTGCCTGTATGCTGTATGTCTACTGTATGCAGTGGTATCATTAAAATAGCCTTAACACAGTTCGCCCATGCCAATTATTAGACTACAAAAGCGAGCATGCACTGACCCTGTTTTGGCAAAAAAGTGAGTTTGATAGTGTGCACAAGGAGTGTTCAGTGATAGTTCAGAACCAAAACCAGCATATTTCATTTACTGGTGTAGATGTACCTCAGGATGATTAACTGGTCTTTTCCTTCAAATACTGGGTACATGTTGTGTACTGGAAAGATACTGAATATTTCAGGTAAGTATGGTATTAAGCTTGTCAGTGTCATGCTTAGAAGACTGGGAAAGCTGCACGTCATGTCTCGGCACAACGTACCTGACTGATACGCTTAACCTGCTTCCTTTTACTAGTCTTATCGGACTGAAGTTTAATTAGATTCTGCTTCTTAGATGACTAGAGAGAAAGGAGCATCCCTCCATTAACTACCACCACCACCACTGCTTGGCATTGCAATCCAGCTAGGTGAGGAGGGAGCCCTCTGTTTGGGGCGAAGGTGATGAACACAAGCAGAGAGGGCAGATGCATGAGTGACACAGCTGTTAGGATGATCAGCAGTTTTCTGCCTCTGCTGCTTCCCAGGGTTGAAAGTTTCCTACTCCCTCCAAGCCTGCAAAGCAGAGACTTCCACATTATCACCCCTGTCTGTGCTGATAAAGGAACAGTTCTGGGTACATAACATCTGGAGCATCTGTAAGTATGACACAATTTACAGAATTCCCTCCTGGAAAGCTTCAGAGATGTAAACCAAAGGTTGTACTTGGTAACAAAACTCAGTCTTCCCTGTTGAAAAAAATCTCTGTATTTTCACATAGCTGAGAGGTCTGTTACTGTTACAGTGACAACATCTGGGCCAGGACAGCTGAAGACAGATAGTCACTACACTGACAGAACTGCTAGCAAGAAGGAAAAGCAGTTCTGTCTGCATGCTGACCCTACCAGAGAAAGTTCCATTTTTAGGTAAGACGTTGACTAGTTAGTTATTCAGCTGTGCTTGTGCAATAAAGGCAGGGCATGAGCTTGAGCACTTGAGTGTAAGTACTGTCCATATTTTTGTGTAGTTAGTACAGATTAGCTGTGATTTTGGTGTGTGCAAGTTAGGACTCCCCTAGATAGCAGCTGAGAGAGGTCTGGGGAATTGCCTGGGCCAAAGACCTTTCACAAAAGGCAACATGGGTACTGCCATCCTGTTCCAGTGGTTTCATCTGATGATAGTGAGCTGTGCTGTGCCATGTAGCCTCAAATCCCGACCACATTCCCTGGTCCACTTTATTTTCTTGTAAAAACATAATTACTGATAGCAATAAAAATATTTGGGATTGTTGTTTTTCCAAGTATTAATTCTGATTTTCTTCTCAGTAGAGAAAATACAGCTCCTTTTTTGAAGTTGGTTAAGTATGAAAGCCATGTCAATGGTAAAATCTTTATCAGAAGCAATACTTTACCCATACACAAGTCATAAACTACTAACTGCTCTTCACATAAAAATGTATGAAGAAAAGGAAAAGAGGCAGCAGTGGTAGCAAGACTGAACAATCATTTGGCACAACAACAGAACTGGTGTGCCATTCTCCACTGCACAAGGAACAATTAAATATATTAGAATTCCTTCCACAGGATTGCTAAAATACATGCCTGATAAAGGAAGTATGTCAGAAGTCTGTAAAATAACTGGACTGCAGAATTGCTCACTGTCTTTTCTAGAAACTGTTCAGTGGCACATTCAAGATTTGAATGGGACACAGTGAGAATTACTTCTTCACAGCACATTCAGCTGGGCTGTAGGGTCCTTTGACAAATGTTGCATGTGCCAAAAGTCTGCATGAGCTCTACAGCTGATAGGTCAAATTCATGGAAGAGAAGTTTGTCAGGTGATACTAATTTTGGAGGTGCCATCATTGACTCAAGACCACCTTGATATTCTGGTTGGTTAACGTTGGGTGGATATTCTGAGAAATATCACAACAACAGGTACTATTCCCAGGATATCTATTGCTGGCCACTGTTGGAAACATGCTATGGTGCTAGACAGATCTTTCACCTCTGTCAATATGGCTGTATTATGTTCTTCCTTGCCTGCTCTGCTACTCCACCATTAAACCTGCCTGTGATCAGTTTTCTCCCAAATTTATTATACAACTGGGGTCATGGGAGACAAGAGACTCTCTTTCTCTGCCTTTCCTAAAGAAGTTCAGAAAGGGGGGAGGGGAGGAGGGGGACGGGGTGGGGGGAGACTCTCTCCCTTGGGTGGCCAGGAGTTGCAGGAAGAGGAGAAAAGAGAAACCATTCCATCCACAGGACAGTTAAGGAATTTGAAGAGCTCTGTGTACTAGGGAGTTTTCGTCTGCTCCCTATTTCCTTCTCTGTTCCTGAGCTTATACTGGCATTTGGATGAAGAGAGGAAGATATTACTCCCTGTACCAAATGGCCTCTCTTCTCCAGAAGGCTAATACACAGACCTCAGTCTGAATTGAACTCCCAGCCAAGAGAGGATTTAACTGTCTTCCAATGGGAGAAAAATTTGATTGTGATTCACCCTCACTTTTTAGTAACTGTGTTACCCAACTTGTGTTCAAAGAGCACTGATTACTGGGGTCAGTACAGCCATCCTAGGTTGAAGCTCAGTGGTGTGTGATAAGAAGCCATATGAACAGGTGGTATCTTCTGCCCTCTAGGTCAGTGACCTGCTCCCAAAAACATTACCTTCAGATTTAAAGAAGGCCTGAGCTTCTAAATCTCTTCTAAAAGTTCTGAAAATGCTATACAGTGCATTAGAAATGAAATGGCAAAGTAACGCCCAAGTCTCAGACTCCCATTTCCTAGCATGGATATGCCTGCCTCATGAACAATGTCAGGCACAAGTGCTTCAGTAAATTATACAAAAATAGCTATAGCTATACAGGTCAGTCATGAACCATTGAACTCTAGCCATGGAAGAGCTACATGCTGGGAGAATCTCACCTTGGACAGTGGCAGTATATGTTTATACCTGCAGCCAGACATTACATCTGTCTGTCATCTCCCAGTCCAGAACTTCTGAGAACAGAACTTCTGGGAGTGTTAAATCAGAATAATCTGACTTTATTACATTTTTCTTTTTAGAAAATGTTTGCTTTTAGCATATATACACTAGAAAGCTTAAATTAATTTTTTTTGTGGTTTTTTTCCCCTAATCTTTCACAACTCTCTTTGAATCACAGGCACAAATAGCAGTTTGGGAAGCATGGAATTAAAGGCTAATTTTCTAGACCTTCTACAGTCAGCCAGACTCCATTTCTCTAAAATAAAACTTCCTTCCTAATCCTTCCAACTTCAGTACCTTGTTTCCTCCTTTTACAAGGGTTGCCCTTAGGCGTTTCTGTCAGGAGGTGAAGAAGAAAAGCTCTTTGACACGAGCAGGATTACTTACTTCATTGCCTGGTGTGTTTGTCCTAGGCTTGCATTTCCCTATATTATTTCCTTTATTTTTTCCCCCTTTTCCCATAGGAAGACACTCTATTTCTGTGCTAGCATTGTGCCATATTTGCACTATTTTTACAGCTCAGTTTTGGTGCTCCAAATCTTCATGAATTAAGGAAGTGGTGGTTGACTGATAGTAAGGGGTTTTTCTTCTCATTTTCTGAGAGATTTTCACCAGTGCTGTGGACTCCTCATCCAGGGAAAAAGCTAGTTACAGTAAATGCAGGGTGGTGTTTCTTTTGTTTGTTTTAATTTTTTAATTAGGTAATTCCTGTCATAAAACCAAATGATCTAACACATAGTGAGCTGATAACAAAATGTGAAATTCTGTGAGTAGGATGCAAGGTGGAGGCCACAATGACAGACAGAGAACACAAAATTATACCACGTTTAGAAAAATCAAGACTCATCACCCTAATTTTCCACAAATTCGCTTAAAAGATGCTCCACATAAAGTATGCTAATATAGCAGTGAGACTTCTGCTCTTTCTTCTCTATGTGAGTCAAAGAATCTCTCCCTTCCCTCTATCTTTTCAATCTTAGAAATGCCAGGAATGCAATATCCTGTTTCCTTTGGTTTTGCTGGGGGGCCTCGTGGGTGCTTTAGGAAATGTTTAAATGCTGAAACTTTAATAAAGTGCTCTGTTGTCCAAGAGAACCTCATTAGTCATGGACAATGAAAGACTATTAATAGCAACATCAACAATATGCAAACAAAAAGTCAGAGCAGTGTTTAAAAGCCCTTTCTTCTCTCAAATGCTAAAGATCTTCTTACTTTAGTCTCATGATAACCTCACTTTATTATTTTGCAGTCAGCTTTTCTGTTTGTAAAAGTGTAATTTCTATTGTAAACACCCCTTCCCAGAAATTGCCTTCTGCATTTGGAAAGATACCTCTTTCAAGGTTTTTACAATCCATCGCAGAAAGGTATAAGTGCCTATTTTTGTCCCTTTGAAAAATTACGGTTTTCACTTTTGAAATAGTATGACTTTTAAGAACTCTAGCCTTGAAATAACCCAGGGTAACAAGAGTCATTTCATAATAAGTCAGGGAAGCATGGACTGTTAGGACTTTACTGTGGATGAAACTTTCACAGTAAGAAAATGTGATGTTTTATTACACATCCTTACTTAGGCTTCTGAATTGTGATGAAAAGAAACAGAACAGAATTTTTTTCCAGATGAGAGTGAGAGTAAATGTAAACACACTTAGATTCAGACGACTTACATGGTAGAAAAAAAATTTCTTTGAAAAACAAATGCTTCCCTGAAAAAATTAATGTTACAAACTTGATAAATGTGAATACATGTCAGGTAAACTCATTAGGAAGAATAAGAGTTAACCTGAAAAGGAATAGTCCATACAGCAAAATGAAAACATAAAAGGGATGGGAAGGCCCAAATAAAATAGCTGCTTTAAGCAATTTACATTCTCTCTGCTGTTTTGTAATGCAATCAAAGCCATTAACTATATATAGCTCAATGGCTCTTTGGTCAGCAAAAAAACAACTTAAAAACACAACCAAACCAATCCCTTCTTCTGCAATACAATGTGTTTTTAATTAAGAAAGAATGCCAGGATGAAGGAGACCTTACAAGTTCAATAAGCTGAGATCATTCAGTTTTTGGAAGTGGGGGAAAAGGGTTAAGGGTTTCATTGCAAACTTCACATGTTTTATGTTAATACAACTATTTAAGTCCTTTCTTGACTTTCTGATCATGTCTTTTGACAGGAAAGGGAGTATTTGTTTTGTCTGTTTTTAACCCTCAGGAAAGCAAACTAGAACTGTCCAGAAATGTCTATCCTTAATTCTGACCTCTGCCTTCCAAAAGGAGCAGTTTAGGCATGATGCATTTACCAGAAAATGGAAGTATGAAATTCCCTTTCTAATGCAAAAATCTTACCTGGGTAATCATTCTTGTCTACATCTGAGTCTCCTCTTAGAGTGAAGCCAAATCCCGAAGGCACGGACTGTGAGGCCCAGGCTCCACTGAGAACCTGGGAAGGGTTAGGGTTTAACCCATTACTGTATCCATTGTAAATGAGCACTTTCCCTCTCCTGTCTTCTCCTGCAAATGGTGCCCCAATAGCAATGTCTGCAATGCAAAAAAAAAAAAAAAAACCAACAACAAAAAATAGGATAAAAAGAATGGACACAATTAAAAATTAACTCCCTGCATGAAAACAGACTCAAATTGCTTCTGCTACAAACATGCAAGAACTTCATCATTTTGTACTTCTATATGTATTCTAGTTTAAAGGCAAATATACAAAATGTTAGCAGTGTTTCTTCTGGGTCAAACTTTCATGAAAAAAGCTTATAAAATAATCCTATGAAGAGGTTATTTAATTATACTTAATAGCCAGTCCACATTGGATTCCTCTACATATTTCCAGGGCAGTTAATTAGCTTTAATAAACCAAACTCTAATGAATGCCTGCTTCTACTTTAGTATTTTTAAACAGGTACAAATTTTCTTTGATTTCCCCTATCACCTTTTAATAAGGAGCAGCTGTTAGATAAAACTAATTTTCTTTTTCCAGATAACATATCCTACATAGAAAAAAAAATTCATCCCCTCAAACATCCAATGCTTTAGAATGAAAAAGAGAACATTAGAATATCATGTTTTCATCTATAACAATTCATCATTTTATTGAGAAATAGGAATAATACTGAGTCAGGAATTTTGCAGGAGGTCTTAGGCACTACGGAATTAAACAGTTCAATACTTAAAAATGAGGTGCTATATCCAAAAAGCAGAATTCACAGTGCTCTTCTTTGTTTCTGTGCATGGGATGTGGAGATAATATTGTCTAAATTGAGATCCAACAGCTGTTCTAGCTGAACTAGCCAATAGGAAGTGGTAGAGGATATGTATATATAGCTCTCATTTTTGGGTCCTCATCTAGGAGCTGATGCTGGACTTCTTTATTAAACTTGAATTGAGCACCTGGATTCTGTAGCTTCACTCTAAAGGCAGAAGTGCACCAAAGGTCTATGATTGGTACATGCAGTTATGAAGCAGAAGACTCTGGCTCTAGAGTCTTCTTAGTCTTTTTACAGTGATAGAGAAAAGCAGACATCATCTTGTGCCTACCTCAACTGAATTCTGGAGAGAAGGGAGACCAGCACTGCCTGCTCAGAGTAGCTGAGGGTATTTGCTATTGCTCACAGGTAGAAAACAGGAATTCTCCGCCATGAGGTTGAGCTGTGCTGAACTCCATGGTGGGATTCCAGGAGAAGTCAGTGAGGGTACTCTCAGCAGTCAGAGTCCAATGGCTTCTACCCACAGGATTGTATTCATATTTTGTACACTCTGAACCCCAGTGCAATTCTATGACTCCTGACATGAATGACCCCTGGCATAGCAGCCACACAGTGAGGACATTGGCCCAGAATCTAGTGGCTACAGCCCTTGCAGTAATTAATTTTTCCTTAGTTCATTAATTTTTCCTTAGTGGGACAGCTATTCTAAAAGCTACTGTGCAAAACAGCCCTTCCAGGAAAAAACTTCTTGGTGTTTTAGATGCAGAGATACCTGCTTTGAAGATCGCTAACACCCTGGAAATAATAAGTAAGGAAATGCATGCAGGGAAAACCAAGATGCTACTGATATGTCTAGGAGGCTAACTCTAGGTGCTCAAGGTATCCCAGCTTTCTCAGGTAATCAAGCAGTTACTTTAGCTGTTATGTTTGCTTAAACGTAGGCTGCCAGTTAACTTACATGAACATTTTGTTGTGTGCATGTGCTATAAGCATTTGAAAGAACCCATTTATGCACCTGGTTTTTTTAAGTACTTAAGTACCAGTGGAAGGCTGACTCCAAAACAGTACTTTTGTACTTGCCCAATTATTTCATTGCTGACAAAATGCTCCATGTACTGAGCCTCATTAAATTACCAAATTTTCCAAGCATTTGAGGAGAGAAAAACTCCGCTTTCAAAAAAATGAAACATCTTAACCAAGTACCTAAATGTTATTATAGTTAATAAAAGGTATTTTTATTCAAAAACACATACTAATACTTAGTAAAAAATTACACTGTAGTCAATATGACTGCCCTCTTATCGGTCAGCTTTTCATGATTTGGGTCTCAGTTTCATTAGCATTAGGGTGAATTCTCATGAATTTTAAATATGTCACAAATCCTTTTCCAGCACAGCACAGGCACAATATTTGCTGCTTAGGCATTTGTAATTTCAGTGTTAGAGATATACTACATTGCATACAAATTACCATTATATCCATCTTGATTGAGATCTCCAAGGTGTGTGATTGCACTGCCAAATCTACCAAACACTTCAGTGCCTGTCAGAATTTGTGCATCTTGGAAGAGGAATGCACTTTCTTGCAGGTACAGGTAAACTTGCCCAACTTCTTTAGGCTTGCTCTCAAATTCTCGTTCCATAAAAAGAGGGGCACCGACTAGGATATCATCTAAACTGGAACAAACAAAAACAGTGTCACTGAGAGACTGAGTGTAAACAACACACTATGCATTTGCTAAACAAGCTGATAATTATCATTTAGTCAGACTGAGGTAAAAAGGCACTTCTGGAGTCCTAGTCCAAACACTTGCTCAAAGCATGGTCAATTAGGGAAGGCTGTCCACAGCTATACTCAGTTCAGTTTTGAATATCTCCATAGAAGGAGATTTCACAACCTCTCTGGGCAACTAATTCCAGTGTCTGATCATCATCACAGCCAAAATGTTTCTTTCTAGGTTTAAATGAAATTGCTTGTACTTCAATTCATGACCACAACAGACAGCGAAAAATTACACTTTGCAATTGATGATGCTGAAGTCAGGAATCTAAGAGTGAATCTGTGTCACTAGCACAAATTCTGTAGATCTGTTTTACTAACAGTACCAGTGAGAGACAAATTTTAGTATTAAATCCAGTTTTTGCAAATTATACATCAGTGAGTGACTAAAAGAAAAAAACACTGCCACTTTACAAGAGATTTTTGAGTAACATACATGAAACACAAGTAAAGCATCAATTAAAAGAGAATGTCTCATCATTTATTCAAATAGAAAGTGGGAGACAAAGCCAAAGCTCTAGTTCTAAAGACACTTCTGTCAAATATTAGGTACACAAGTAGTTGCAGTGCTCATATAATTTTCTCTACTGAGTATTAAAGAAAAAGGACATAATCCAATAATAAAAATAAGATGCTTAGAGGAAAAAGTCGTTCTGTCCATTATACTACTCCAAGAAGAATCAGTAAAAGAACACAAACCAATGAAAGCATATTTTGCATGTTGTTCTAAATAGTCATGTTTCAAAACATGTTACCAACATTTATTTAGAGGGAATAAAAAGATCCTTTCATGAACTGTGAAGAATAAAAACAAGTGTGATTGACAGACTCATAAAAAGCAGAAGTATTTTTAATGCATTATTCTGAGATATGAAATGATAGTATCAGATTAATTGCTGAAGGTTACTCAAGGCCATATAATAAAATAATTTGCATTATGTTCAGTGGACATCGATCATCTGTATTAAGGAAGTCTGTTACCACAAATAACTATTACTTGGGCTACTTGATCCCAGAATATTTAATTTGAAAAACATATTCTCTTGCGCTAATGTGAAAATTTTTTCAAACTTTGTAAAACTCACAGGAAACTTTCTAATCTCAATTCATCATATTTCCAATATGAGACTCATCTATTAGCTAACCAAATAGTAAAATTGGACTATTCCTGATTTCCTAATCCTGACAGAAAAAAACCCTGTACAATTCAGCAGTAGCTCAGCTACTATTTTACTACAGATATACACTATGATTTAAGATACACACCATAGAATTTAGCACAGAATATTTCATCTAGAAAAAAAAAATTAATTTCATTGTAGAATTTACACATTATATAAGTTGTGACAAAATACTTCTAGGAATGTTATTTTTCCATAAACAGTATGTTTCCATAAAGGTAAGTGCAATTCCAAATGTCAGGTCAGTTTGGCACAGCCGTCCTATTTTTTATGTCAGATTTTTCCCTATGGCATAAATGACTAAAAAGGAAGGAAGCAGATGCTAACTTGACATCAAAGGTGGGATTTTCCTTTCACACTAAACATTAAAAGTCTTTCTCTACTAATGGAAGGTGTTTGTGGTTGGGACAGCATATCAGCTGAAATGGTTGCCAGGAAACAATAGCAACAACAAAAAGAAATAATGAATGCTCTTTTAAAAATAAGTTATTTTACATAAGCCATGTACTAAAAGCATTACACAGTAGCACTATCAGTTACTATTTCAGTACCTCACACTCCAGATATTCCCAGTACATTGGGACCCCATAAAGTGCTATAGAAGCCATGAAATAAAAGATGAGCTTGGATCCCTTGAATATTTTACAAATGAGCAATTTTAAGACTAAAGGAAGATTTTTTTTTTTTTTGAGGTGAAAAAGAACAAAATCACTAAGAGTCAGAAAGCTCCCAGTACACTGATGTAAAATAAATAGATGCTCAGATACCTTTAACACCCGGGTCCACAGAGCAATATCTGGAGTGCCTAAAATGGTGACAAGAGAGACACAGACTATCTACTGTGTACTGAAACTCTCTAAGCAGAAGCCTAACCCTGAACACAAGATTCACCAAGTGATACAGAAAGCAAGCTCCAGGAGCTGGAGCTTGTTAAACAGGGAGCACAGCATCCCAGCTAGAAGTACACAGTACTGTGTTATTTTTCTGGTAAAATTTCAACTTTGCTAAAATAAACAACAATGACTGTGTAAGATGCATGAACAGTCCAGGGAGAAGGGACCAAAATCTGGTAGCTAAGATGGCTCGTCATGTACTGAGGGACAGGTGGAAGGAAGGCAGACATCTAATAATACACTGACCTATTTCTCAACTGGTTATGGGCAGCAGAGCCACCTGGAACACCCACAGCACTTGGTTTGTCTCCCCTCCAGGTATTTATATGTATTGCTCTCACCAAGGCCATCCTTTCCTCACCCTCTTATATTTACCCCCATCTCATTCAGAGCTGAGCTTTGTAGGTCAAAGCACACTGCTTCAGCAAGCCCTCTGCAAGAGGGAACTCTCTTTTAGGCAATTCTAGAAGTTTGGGATTAGAGTTTGGGATATTTGTGCTGTCACAGCAGTGTTCTGTAGCTAGAAAGGAAGGATTTGTCAGCTACCCAACTCTCTCTAATCCTCATTTACTTTCTTCTGGTTCCTCTTCAAGTGGGTGAAATAAGCAAACAATTGCTGCTTACCATAGTTTATACTCAGTTCTACCTCCCAGCTTCTACAACTTAATTATTTAGATAGCAAGCACTCAAGGGGGTATGAAGGGTGTGTGTACTTGTTGGGTTCTAAGTGCCTATGTGAATAGTATTATGCATTTTGTTGGCGAAAGAGGATGTTGCCTTTGGCCATTTCAATTGGCCTTTTAAATTGGAGGAGTTTGCATTTACAAAATTGAGAGTTCTGAGTCAAATTCAGTTTGATGTGATTACCTTTAAAAAGCCATATGAGTAAATAAAAGCAAAAGCCCCTGGACAGTAATATTAAACCATGAAATGCAGTCCAGTGTGCAGTGATACTTTGAACTGGAATTCAATAATAGAATAACGCAATAATATAGAATTTAATAACTATTCATTAGATTCCATTATTTCACTAAGATGTTAGAGTTAACATAAATTATATATTAATTTTTGCTCCAAAACAGAAACGTAATCAGCCAGTATTACTTCCCTTCTGATTAAAAAAAAAACCCCAAACTTTAAAAAGCACAAAGCTGACCACCTGCTGAGACTGTGTGCCATTTCTTTGTATCCTGCAGAGTAATAAAAAGCAGGAATATGGGAAATGTCAAGAGGTCAAAGTGTAACTGTGGAAAGCTTTGATATAGGCCAAATAAAAAAACAGTAAACAGTTTATTTCACTATTTTTATTGGACTGATTCAGCCTAAATTGTAAGTGGTCTCTTTTTCTCTCTTTACTAGGAATGTAGCCTGTAAGTTGATGGCAAATTTGATTTATTAAGTTTCATTGTGGATTTCTCATTATTAGCAATGGGCAACTAAGGGATAGTTCAACAGTATTCTTAATTTCACTGTTCTGCCTACAATCCTGATGTGGTGAAGATAAAACTACCTGGGCCCAGCCCACAGAACTGCTGGGCCAGATCTACAGAACATTTTTTCCTAAAATGAGCCTAATCTTGGAGCCATATAATGAGCCTTAATACAGCAAAGCACCATTCCTAATAATCTTGTACTATTTTTTTCAGCAAATAACTTAATTGGGTTTCTCATACGTATACCAGAGGCCACCACTAACTCATCTTTAGCTGAATAAAATACCAAAGTGAATTTGAAGTGTTAATTTCCCTTTTGCTTTTTTCCCCCTCTTTTACTCTTCCTTTCAGATAAATGTTTCTATTGATTGTATGTGCAAACCAGAAAAGACAGACTACATATCTAATCAGACATGTTTATCAAGTAGAGCTTTTTGTGTTTTGTTTTCTGTGGGATGTTTGGATCTCAGGAAGAGTCTTTAGATTTCTTTTAAGATATAGACTGGGAGACCACACAGGCCTCAACAGCAGTTTGATTATATTATTGACATAAACTGTGGTTTTAGAGGTACACAGAAAGTATAAGACCTGCCAAGTAACCCTAGGGTTAACAGGAAATAACCTGCACAGGAAATAGTTTGGTTCAGTAAGAAGTTAAATAATAAGTTCCCTGAAAGTCTAATGAGCGTCTGTTGCACCTTAGATGAATGCTCCTCCACCCTTTCACATTTGCAATACATCAGTAGAACTAAATTATTTCTGATTCTGTATACCACAAAAACCAGAATTTTCAGAAGCTGTGATACTATGACAAAATTTAATCTCAGAAACTTGGAAATATTTGAGTACTATGAAGCCACCATGGAAACTGCTGAAGCTTCTGTTCTGTTGTTGTTTTTTTTTGTGGTTTTTTTTGTAACTGCAATAACACTTTACCACCTTGTTACTTTTCTCTTCACCTATAAAACTCAATCTTAAAAGGGTCACTAGTCACTGATGAGAAGAAATGACTTAGCCCGGAAAAATAATTTCATGCACTATGTTTAAGCACTTAGTAAGAAATTATCACAAGAAAAAAAACAAGATGTAGGCATATCTGAGGCATTTTGCAATAAACAAGAGTACACTACATCTCTAAATATCATCCTGGCTCATCTTTGTGCAGACTTCCAAGCATCTGAGTTTCAGGGATCTTTATCTCCTTGCTAGATAGCTACTATAAATATTCTCTTACTAAAGTCCTCTAAAATATTTAATCAGACTTTACATGACTTGAAAATTAATAAGAGTTTTGTTCAACAGAGGCTGAAACCCCCAAGTACTTTAGGGATCCCCAAGTATCATGACCCTGGGAGCAGAGCATCATTATCCCTCTGACACAAACAATGCCAGCTGTAACAACTCTGGGACACAAACAATTGCTGGCCCTCAGGATGATAAAAATGGATGGCAAACCAGCAGGTACTGGAATGAGGAAATAAGAACTGATGACATTAGAAGGCTTTTAAAATTGAGAAGTGAAGCTATGGATGAGAAAATTTTCCTGTATGTGAGAATAGGAGAATGAACTTCTGACTTCCACCTATCTCTTCCCTGTGGGAGATAATGCTGTTTATTCACTGCTTTTCTACCTACATCTGTTTCCTAGGACTATGGACACTCCTCTGACACACTGCTTTAATAAATATTCAGGAAGATAAACTCACCCAAACTAGGCCTGCAGATACTCATGCCATTGTGACTGCACAAAGTCTATGTGAAAAATTAAAATTAGAGAAGCAGAGAAGCCAAGAGAAGCATTTTGAAGTATGAAGCACCTGAAAACCTACATTTCTTAACAAATATCAATCATTGCTTCTATTAATGTTCAGTGGAGCTGAATGTATTTGGTGACCTACCCATCATTGTTAACATCAGATACTGCAACTGTGTACCCAAAATAGGATGCCATCTGAAAACAAAAAACAACAGATAGGTTTTCATATTTGATATAAAATATAAAGTTTTTTACTGATAATCATCTTTGTTTTCATGGTCATTATTACAAAAAAAAATATTCTTGAAACTATATTAAGGAAACCAGATGTGCTAGAGATACAATATTTCATCACATAGTTGCTTTGCATTACCTGCTCACCAGTGAAGTTCTGGATAAAGGTCAAGTCAGAAGAATTAATAATTGAGACCTGGCAACAGAAGAATAAGGAAAGTTTCAAGCACACATAGAGATGCTACAGCATGACATCACTGTAAAAGAATTTGACACACTAAAACATGGTCCAAGAAAAAGCAGTTCTTTTTCTTTCTCACCACAGGCATCCTGTATGATCTTGAACAAACTGTTAAGATTTCATGACCCTTAGGTTCCCCATGAAAAAAAACAGGGAAAAGTATTTCCCTTCCTTGCTGGACACTGAACAACAGCAAATCACAGACTATCGACTAATCAGTGACTAGGCATGAAAACGTGAACTTAAAACATGAAGAAACTTGGAAATATATATACATAGAAATATATATACATAAACATACACACCTTTTTCCTAAAAATTCTACAAACAAGTCCCAGAGACACAAGGAATTTGGGGTCCACAAAACTATTGAATGTGTCTGTGGCTGTGAACTCTTTTCCCAGTCAGGTTACTTGTGGAACTTTTTTGTCCACAAGTTAACAGCTGTATTCACAAACGTATATTGTTTTCTCCCTTCACTTCTAACTGCATATAATGAATCTTTGCATCTGCATTTCAATGTAAACACTTACAGCACTGAAAGTAAACAATGGGTATGAATAATCTGAACTTGGATTCCTCTGCACTGTGGACACAGCACTGCACAAAAATATGCTAACCTAGGGGTGAGCTTAGGTCTGATAACACTCGGTGGGTATAGGGATACTAATCAGACTCAGAGCATGTAAATGTAATTGTGACTACCCAGTGGAAACAGACTTCAGAAGGGACTATGTGGTTACCACTCAAAACCCAAAGCAGTAAAGACATTTCAACCCAGCCAGATAAGCCTGAGGGTGAAAGTTTTGTATGAAAGAGACAGAAAATATAATGTAGCATTTAATCCTACAAATACCTTGTCTTCTCATTAGAAAAATTATAAAATGAAGTTCCAGTACATACATAGCCAAAGTTCTGTGCTCCCCTTGGGACTCCAGCAACCAGCTCTGAAAAGATAAATGATCAACAGTGAACTGGTTTTGCAATCTGAGTTGTGCATGCATCATGTATCCCACACCACTTAAAAGTTCCTTGAGATATATGTCAAATTCCTTAGGATTGTGATTTGTAATCTGAAAGACCTATAAATCACTTCAAACCATTATTTCATAAGACTATAGCATTCATTTGGTTCATTAAATTGCACATAACATTACACTCTGACTTTTGAATACATCCATAAATGGATCTCTTTCTGTTTAGCACTGCTTAGCATAGCAGAGTATAATAAAGTTCTTGGTACAATTCAGCTTGTTACCTGACAGCTGTGTATTGATGGAACAAGAATTAGTTATGGCATCACATACTAGAGCACAGAAGTTAAATAGAACTGTCCTTATAAATACTTCTTTTCTTTTTGCCTACCAACAGTTTATCTCATCCATTATTTCACCTGATGCCATGTAAGTGCTTGACAAATTCTGCACAGTCTGTCTAAAAGCATTACAAGGAAATTTTTGTGAGTGGCATTGGAGGGATCCACTGAATAAGAACATTAAACATGAGACTAGCTGCTTTCTAGGAGTAATTTTGCTCAATGGTGAAATTTTAAACAACTAGTGGAAAAAAAAAAGAGTAAAAAAAAGGAGAAAAACCAAGTCCCAGCCTGCAGTCTTGTAATCTAAACCTTGCCTCATTGGGATGTCCACATCAGAAGACAACAGCAGGAACTTCAGATAACAGAGTAACTGAGCCAACTGCTTGTACTGACCTAGCCTTTCTCTGTTCCTCACTAGGATCATCTACTCCCCCCTGACTGAATGTGTTTGCTCAGGGGGGAGTGGAAGTACTAATGAAAGCCTGAGCATGACACAGGATGAATCTCAAGTCAGCCAACTATGCAATATTTTTGTGCCAGTCATTTGCATGACATACTGATTCAAAAATCATCCATTATAAAACTTTGAGTACATATTAAAAAAGCAGCCAAAAATGTAGCCTTCCATTACCAGGGGTACCTCTTTTTACACATTATAGTGTTTGGCTCAAAATTGTGTGGTTTGTTATCTATTTTTTGAATCCTTCATAATGCAGGACAGGCAACTTTAATTTCAGAGGGATTAAGCAGCAGCAGTTCTGGAGCACTGGTTTACTTGTGGAAATGTACTATGTCCCTATTGGCTTTGAGAGTCTGGACTACAGAGCAGTTCAGATGCTCAAGAAAGCCACTCCATACAGAATTCAAAGTTTTGTGTTACTTTAATTCTGTTATGTTATACTGTCTAAGGAAATAATTGTCTCTGAGGATACTGAGTACAGATAGTTTAAATCTCACTAGTGTTTCAAATGTATATTAGGTATGTTCCCCTGTAGAGACCCAAAACAAGGAATTTAGTAAGTGCATGGCCATATGGTTTTCAAGTACAGAGATGCTTACCTTGTTCAGAATCCCCAGTAAATTCCCCGGCAGCCACTGAGTAACCTGTTTAAAGATAAATTAAAAAAAAACCCAAGAAATGATTCTTTCAATTCAATAAACAATTGATAAACAATTTCTTTCAAAAAATATGCAAGGCCTATCAGATCTGTATGTTCAATGGATCTGCTGAATGCAAGTTTTCTAACATTATTATACTAAAACTGTTCGGAGAAAAGAAAAATTGTTTATCACACTACTATTACTAAATTTATGTTAGGTTTGAAGGTATAAGAAATTGATTCCTCTTCTCCAAAAATGAGCTTCTAAATCAATACTACTTACTAATTCCTCTGAAAAAAATCCCAAATTCTATGGAGTTTTGCCCTAATAGCTATTGACATAATTCAGGTCTTTCTTATTGTACTGTTATGTGTGAATGTCCTGGCTGTGCTTTATATGAAAAACAGATTTCCAAAGGTGCACCTCCAGGAACTTTAGTAAACCTGTGAGATAGTTACTACTGTCACAGTAAAGAAAGATTGTATCAGGGATGTTAATTTCAAATCTACGGGAAACAGTGCAAGGACATGCCTTCAAATTCCACTGAATCTTTTCTATAACTGTGTGAAGAAAAAACCTGCCTTACATGCAGAGACATATGAGTACAAGAATGTTCTTAGAGATCAGTACTAATAAGTACATAAGGAGCTTTTTTTTCCTATTAATTACATAGTATCTTCAAATTGAGTTTTGTTATTGCTTACTTCAATTGTATCTTTTAAATATCAGTGATAATAAATTGGATATGTGTAGTACTGCACAAAGTACCACAGAACTGAATTTGAATTTATCTAATAAAAATTGAAATAGTCTTTAATTACATTAAGTTCAATCCATCATCATTATTTAAGATCAAAGAACCCTAACAAGTCATTTAAGATCTCAACTTTCAAATCTTGTTGCTGTGCATCATTTTAAGAATGTTCGTAATCTTGCTGAAGTAACCAGCAAAATACTGATTTGATGTTGTGCTTGAGGCAAAGCATGTTTAAATCCTCTCACAACTGGGACAATAGTAATGCATGACTTGTTTTCATATTTATGTAAGACTCAGCCTTTTAGAATATATTGCTAACTCATATAGAACTTACCCATGTAATTGTCATCATATGAGGGTGGTGCCACTCCTGTTTGCTTCTCTCGTGCTAGTTTCCTCAGAATGTCCTTGAAGGAATAATTTGCAATGATGTCCGCAATACTTGCAGTGATTACCTGACCTGGATTCAAACAGCTTCATAAATGAAAGGGACATAAGAGAGGGCCAGATTCTATAGAACAGGGCTAACAGAACACCAGAATAGAGCAGAAAGGATGCCAGTATTGCACAGATGCAAAGAGTAGATAATTTCTCTCAAGCTTTCTCCATTATTACCCTGGAAGTCTCAAGAGTAAACATAAATCATTAAGACAAGGCACTGAATCTCTACTGAACCATTAAAAAAACACCTACAGACCCATTTCAATCTACTAATTCAAACTAAATTCACTGCACTGTACAAATGTAGTAGACCAATGAAAGTAACTTCTCAATGGAGAATTCAAAGCTATGAATTTCCTACTATCACAATCAATTAAATCTTCTTTTAAAAAAATGCAAAAACACACATCAAAGAAGCTGACAGTGGGCAAGCTGGTAGGCAGAGGCTGGGAATCAGCTACATCATACATGTAAGAACAGGTTAAAATAAAAATAACCTCTTCACTGATGTTTCACTTACAGAAAAAACTTCAGGGTTTTTCTACACAAGAAACTACATCTTGGAACCTACAGTTATGCCACAAATGAAGTTAAAATCCATTTATATAGCTATAAAAGTTTGTGTTCAAAAATGAACAGTAACAAGCATTTTTCAAATAGTACATTTGCTCTAAAAATATTAGCAATATTTAAACCTGAAGTATTTCTAGGGGAAAATCCAACTTTTTAATTAAATTACAAATATACTAAAATACCAACATAAAACCAGTTATTTGCATTTCTTTAACTTCCTATACAATCCACAACCTGGATTTTCATGGCTTATTTTTGTGCTCAGTTGCTTGTTAAGCAATTCTTTTGATTTACATTTGTTGAAAATAATATCATAGACTGGTTATATTAAACCAACAGTGGAAATCTAGAACAATGATACTTTCTTGTATCATTCAAGTGAAATTTGTATCATCAAGTGACACTTTCTGTTTCACTTCTTAGATCCAGTTAACCAGCCAGATGAACATACCTTGCCAATAAAAACTACCGGGCCCGCCTACTATCAGGTCTCCATTCTACAAAAAGCAGAATTAAATAAAATTACACAACAAAAGAAGACAGCAGAATTAAGCATGCATGGGAATAAAGCAATTTAAATTTAAATAATATCAGAATCATGATAAAAGAGAATAGCCATGTTCAAGGAAAGGATGTAGGTGCATGGATGTGCAGGAAAATCCACAGTTAAAAAAAAATAAAATCACCCTATGCATCTGCATTTGAATGAAAGCCATTTATTTTACCACTAAGATAACATTTCAAAAATTGCTCCTTATTTGTAACAAAACAAAGCTAACAGAAAAGAGTGTGCTCAAATTCAATGAAACAACAGTAATGTTTTAGTGATAATTATACAATGCAGCTGCAGAATGCTCAAAAGAGTGGCTGTGGTCAAAGTTACCTGAAGCCTTGGTGCTCTAAAAAATGCCCCAGATAACCACAATCATGCAAGGTTTATCCTTTCCCCCACAACATTGTTACTGGATCCCCTTGGTATTTAAGAAAATCTAGTTCTCTCCTGTAAGTACTTTCATCCCCACATGAGAATGGTTTTACTCAATGACTAGTCTGCCACCAAAAGCATTCTTATATAGGCTATTTTAACTTTTTAAAACTAGTCGATGCCTGCCCCACTGCTTCCTGAAAGTCAAGTAAAGGATTTCATGTGGGATAGGCTGAGATAGAAGTACATAGAAGTTTTTTGCTTAATTATCTGTTAAGATAGACTGAGACAAAGTGGAATGATGCAAGAGATAAGCAGGTCCTGATTGAGTATTTCTTTTTATTAATGAAACAGTACAGTCTGAAGCTTGAAAAGGAGGAAAGAACTTGCAACAGCTTCACAAAACTTTCCATATCCAGCAGCATGGATATAAATTCATGATCACTGAGACAGAACTTCAACACTGCAGATATATCATAATGACACTTGATCAAAATACTTCAGAAGCAGAATCTCACCTTGTAAAAATCTAAGCTGAAACCTGCTTGACAAAAGCCTTGTCCTTCAGGATCTGCATTGCCTGCAATTATGAAGGTAGAAGCATTTTATTGATTTTACAGTGCATGTAGAAGATAACACAGATACTTCTGGTGCTGTAATGCTATGAAGTGTAATACTGCCAAAATATGTGAAAATATGTATTCTTTTTTAGAAGAGGCAGAGCAAATCAAGACATGATCATGCAGTCCCTTATGAACATTTTGAAAAACAGGACCTGCTACTTGGGACTTTCTCCTCCCACTGCCAAGAAAGGACTCTTGAAACAACTATCAAGGATTCAGTTTTAATTTAGATGGAGATAAAAATTAAAATAATTCAACAAGATTGTAGAATGCTCATCACAGACTAATCTGTCAGAAAAATAAGTGCTATGGTGTTGTCAAAAAACCTTGACACAGTGTAAGGGTCAGGATGGGTACGTGGAAAAACAATTTTCCTGCTTCTGACTACTTCTATTTCTATTCTCCAAATCCTTATATAATTGTGCAAAGTGTGTTGTCCTGCATCTTATGCCAATCCCTATGTGTGCCAGAGTGCCCAAAGACTGCAGAATTGGGAAACTGAGAGCAGGAATGGCCACTTGAACTCTCTCTTCAAATGACATAAGCCTTTGCCAAAGCCCCGGTGAGACATCAGTAAGTACATAAACCAGATCTTAAGGTCAACATTTCTTACAGATTCAGGTTCTTTCTGTGCCTGTCTGTGCAGAGACAAGGATTTAAAGAGAAGACACAACAGAACTCTGCTTAAAGCCCTACTACAATAGGCATAGAATGCTGAACAAGATGAATGACTGATAACCTAATGTGTAGTATTTTCTGCAGACTTCTAGGTAGCTGAACCTGGTTCAAAATATACATGTGGTATATTCCCCTATTCCCCAAGAAGTAAGGCCCAGAGACAGCTACCACATCCTCAGAACATCAGTGTTAATGTGCATGGCTTTCTTCCATGCTGGAAGTTCTTCACAAATGAGCTCTTGTGGATGATATTGGCATGAGTGATGATACAGGCTTGTTTCTATGCAGCGTCTGATCTTCAAATCATGACCTTGTGATGAGACATTTACACTCAGCATAAGTATGAATAATTGGTTTAATATGCTGTCTGGTTCTTATCTAGATCTGTTTGCTATGTTTTAAAGCCACAAAAATTGAACCAATTATAGCTCATTACTATAACTGCACACACTTAATTTACTAAGTTTCTCCTCTTTCAATTAATTATACAATAAAGCATCCAATAGTTTAATGTTATTTTTTCTTCATACCCTCATTCAGTGCAATAACATCATATAGTAACCTTCATTCAATCAAGACTCAATGGTGTGAAGACTGAAAGAATGAAAACACGCAGTGCAAAATCAATTCCTTCAACACAAGACTGTTCTTATTAATACTTACTGTTACGACAAGGTGAATATTCAGCATAGGCACTGAAGTTCTGAATTGCTACATAGCAGGTGCCAACAGGGTCTTTCTCAGGGCTGTCTTTAAGGGTTCTCCAATGATACAAAGGAGCACAAGCCTATAAAAACAGAAATATGAAACAGAAAACATACATAGTTTCACACACTCTTGCATCTGGCAAATGTAGTTTTTAATTGGCTGTGTACAAGGATTCCCTCTGGTACTGTATCTTTCACATAGCAATGATGACTAGACACTGACAGAAGAAAATGCAGGATCACTGCTTCATATAATTTCATTATAACTTGAAAAGCACACTGATGTTTCACTTATAGCCCTAGGCCCCCCTAAGACACAAATAAATCCTTCATTCATGTCCTGTCTTGTCCTGCTCTTTCAATTACAAACCTGTCTGCCTCTGGCAAGGTGTTGTCACTATTTACAATATTGTATTAGGCTTCATTCTGCAATCAGTACTAGCTGTATGAACCACAGTACTACTCAGAGCTTACCACCAGCCAGGGCTTGTGGAGCAATGGCTTAAGGAACAGGGACACTTCACACACCCCTGCCTAGGAAACCTTGCACATTGAAACAGAGAGCAAAAAAAAAAAGAGGAGTATGTGTCCCATGGGGGTGATTTTAGGTACAGCTGACATCAAGCCAAATGGATTGAAACAAGAACAATATAATCATAAAGGCTGACTTAATGCAGTTTACTATTAAATCTGTAGCTTAAAAAACAAGTTCCTAACAGTTTGATGATATTTTCTCTTAGCCTACAATGCTTAACAGAAAAAGCTTTCCAGCTTTGCTGTCCAGTTCTTTTTGCCTGAAAAGTGTTGACCATACCTCAGTTTCAGATTCTGAGAACAGCTACCCCAAATAAATGAAGTTTGGTCAGTACAGACACAGCACATCTGTTGGAGATGAGTATTTTTAATAATTTGATTAAAATTTCACAAATGGTGGTAAAGAAGTAAATTTGTGAATTGTTTAGTAGAGTACAGAAAATGAAAAATGTTCATCTATTTTTAGAAATGTTTAGAATTTTTATGTTTACTTAGCTCTGTAACAGACTAGGGTGATGATTTACTTGCTACCAGTTTCATTTCAGAATATTTCTGTAGGTTAATGACAAGAGAGTTAGTATAAGGGAAAGCATTTCCTTTCAATACTTCCTCCCTTATCACTACTTTTTAAGTAGTAATTGGAAGTTTTAATCAAATCCCAAGGTAAATTTTTGTTTGGTAATTGTAAAAACTAGTAAAACTAATGACCAAACCAATTATTCTTATCACAATTACTTCAGTGCTGTTTTAAATGTAAACCTCAAGGCAACTGGAAATATAAAATGTATGTGCACAAGCAGCATCACTGGCATTTTATTAGGCAATAAAGAATACCTGCCCACTGCTGGGCCTCTATCCATACAGGTAAAACATTCAGTGAAACTGGAGAACACAAACTGCATTTTGATAGCCATCTTGATTTGGAGCTTTTTTTTCAGCTGATTTTATCAGATTTTTTTGCAGCTGTTTCACCATGACTATGACATAGCTCTTCAAAACAATGTAAATGTGACAAAAGAGGTAAGTGTTTTCCTAACTGAATATCAACAGAGGTTCTTGGCTTTCAAAATATTTCATTACATTCAAATACATGCAATTTCACTATATTCTGTATTTAACATTCCAAATATATCTTCATAATACCAAACATTTTACAGCAGACAGCTATCACTTCCTGTGCATCTCTGAAATATGTCCTGTTATATTATCTACTAAAAAATTATCATTTATTTCCACAACAATATGACATTGTGCTGTTTTCACATGGCAGCAGAATCAGTCTGCTGATCATCACTTGATCAGTTCAACCTGATTTTATAGGTTCCTTTTTGTTTTGAATTATATACAGTCTCTCTTTTATAAATCATGCATAATCAAAGCGTTATTTCCATAATGTACACATAGAAAGCTATTAAATGTATACATTTGACAAAAATAAACATTATTTCCAAATGAATATCAAATGCATAAGACTTACCACAACTTTCTCTTTATGAGCTTTGACTGTTGCCCCAAACCACTGATTTGTCTTAAATTCAATAGGTTCCCTGGTGCCATTGACTTTAATTTTCCTGTTGTCTGATAAAGAAAGAAGCACTATGTTGACAGCTTATTTATAATACAAGTGAAGAGATTAATGGATATATTACATTGCATCCACTTGTCATCCAACCCATTTTTATTATCATTTAACCTTTTCACTGGTCAGCAGAAGCCAGCTTAAATTCACACAAGAAAATTCAAAACAATAACACTTAAACTTCAGAAAAGAATACATAGGACTGGAATAAGAAATGATGTGTTTCCCCTTGTCAAAAAAATAAAAAACAAAAAACCCAAAACAAACAAACAAATAAAACCCCACACAAAACACCAAACAAGCTTGCTTGGAATTTGTGATGAAGAATTTACAAAAATCTACAAAAATAGGTGAAAAGCCCTAAAAAGTTTTCTCAGATGTGGTAGAAACTTTCCATGTAAAAAGCATGTTCCATAATTAGATTTTGTCAAACAAATGACATTTCTCAGCATGCTTATTCAAAGACCAACACTACAGATAGCAAAGGACTTAGTTTTTAACAGAATTACATGTGTACACACTGTCACAAGAGACAGCTTCCTAATGTTGCTTTATATACACTCTTGCAGATGTCAGCATAAGAGAAGCCATCTGGGCAAAGACTCAGGCCAATTATAATGCATTTCAGGTTTTAATAAAAAGCAGACATCCCTTCCCTTCGCCCTCAGTTCTCTGAAGTAAACTGATTTCCCATATGTTCATGAGCTATGCTCTTCCTTTAACAGTCATTCCTAATGAACTTTTCAATTTATACATAAGCAGGGCATTACTCCTACCCCCTTGTATCTGCATTCCCTTATATTTGTTTCTGGTTCCTGTCAGGAGGGATTTCAGAAGAATCAATCCTTTTTAGTCATTTTTAATGAAAATAAAACCACATACTGTGTACCTTAGAACATTAAAAGAAGTGTCAGATCATATTCTAAGGATTTACATACTTTTTAAATAACTGAGAAAAAATACAGCCACCACTTTAAAAACTCAACACTCCTTGGGATTTGCCCAGCAGGAATACAGGAGATACCTGAATGTTTTCTAGGATGCTAGCTCATCACTGACTTCAGTTTATGGTAACCTCATAAATGTTATAAACTGAATTAGAATGAAAAACCATCATACTTGGAGAACAAGGGTACTCTATCTCTGTATTTTTTCCTAATAAACATGAAGGAAAGTTGAATGGGAATGAATCTTTTGAAGTTTGAAAGTCTCTAAGGAAACATCTTCCTTCATGCAAGTATTGGCTTCTGTGCTGCGCCAATTACAGCAGCTCTGTGGAAGTTCATGCTTAAGAGAGACAAATTTCAGGAATATTTAGCTCTTAAAAATTCAGCAATTATAATTTAAAAATACTCTAAAATAGTAATTTTAAAAATGCATTTTATTGAAGCTAGGCCTAAACACTGTGAGAGACAGTGTATTTGACACATCGCATGGCAGGCGCTGCCAGCTCCTACCTAGTTGTTGGCAACACTACTTTCAATTATTTTTTCCAGTGAAGTCAGACCCTTTCAGACTTTAAAGGTTTCTTTTTACTTTTTTTAATGCTCCAGCAGATCTGAATATGATCACTATCCACAGATGGGGTCCTGATACAAACAAAACTTTTGAAACTTGAAAATCAGCCACGGCCAGCTCACAGCTGCCAGTGCTAGCCTGGCTCTGAGGATAATCATGGCCAGTATTCTAACTTAAAAGGAGCTTACATTTTCAATCAAAACACCATATTTTTCTATTGGCAAAGTATATCAACATTTGAAAAGAAATTAAATTTTAAGACTTGGACAATCATTTGCAGGATTTATCAAACCACAGCTGAATTTATCAGTAAATCTGCAAGAACTGTACATACATACACTTATGCTCAATCTCACCTCATTTAGTGGCATATGGTGTAGTAGGAATCCTTCATCATGTGGCACAGGATTTTCATTATAAAATAATTTGAAAAATACCATAGAAACACAAATTAATAAATAGGGTTGGTTTTTTTTCCCTAGATAAATATCTTTTGATAGAAATTTTCTAATCAGTTTTGTTCAGCGTCCTTGCTAGAGCTGTGGAGTCATATTCCCAGTTACTGAGGTTGTGCCTTAAAATACAGTTTAGTCTTTTGTATGTAACAATTAATCAGTATTTAAGAATGCTATAAAAATTTACTGCTTTCCGTGTAACTTTGGCAAAATGAAGCAACATACACAACTAACTTGTCTGAATACACACAAGCTGCCATTATTGTGCCTTGCTGCAATTATCCACTTCTGAGCTAGTCACCAACTTACATGTGAGGACATGATCTAAGACCAGTTCTTTTCCTCCCAAAGCCAAACTCTGAGAAGGTCAGAAGAATCGTGTCCTAAAAGTACCTAAAGTACCTTTTTTTTAAAAAAACAACTGTAAATAGCCATGGATGACCATCTTAGATTAGACTTGGACAAAGACTATTCATTCACCCAGTTTAAAAAAAAAATCTTTATATTCCTTAAAGCAGCATTATCTTAGCATTTCAAAAAGTAGCATATCTGTATCCTGACAAACCATTACATGACAGGGAAATATCTCTCCTTATGCTATTTATGGGCATCTGAGGCCCACGGGCTAAGTCTATACTGTACCTTACCCACAGCTATATTTTTGTGAGGAACAAAAACTTGGTCAGGTTACATTCACATATTATTTTCTCTTCTGGAGGAGAATGCCTGGCCCCTTTTAGGAAGGAGTCCAGGCTATCTTGTATCATGATATGTGACACTAGTGCAAGAACAGCAAGAGTACAAGCCAGCAGCTGGGCTGGGCACACAGCGCCTGAGCCTGTCCACAGAGAGGTCCAAGCAGTGCCTGAGTACCAGCTGGATTGCTTCAGAGCCAGCCCAGGAGCTGTTCCAGACAGTCCACAGTCTGGATGACTCGCAAATTTGGCTTGAGACGCAGCTCTGGAGTCACTCATAATGATACTGCCTAAGCCTGTACTGCAGACTAAGGCCCAGACAACCAGGAGTATGCAAAGAGCAGAGAGATTTACAAATATGAATGTAGATATGAGGACATCCTTAAATTGCATTTCAGCAAACCCAAAGCACCTTATTTTCTATTGCAGGAGCCATGACTCCTATACATGGTACTGCCCCACAATCCAGCTTCAGAAGCAGCTCTGGAGGTACAGAAATATGATTATGAAAACCAGCATTCCTTCACCCAGTTTTTTAGTTGAGATACCTAGGGGCTACCAAATGGAAAAAAAAAAAACAAAAACAAAAACAAAAACGTCCCTTACTTTGCCAAACAGTAATTGGACAAATAGAAAAAATTTGAGCTCAGACGGCAAAAACCAAACGTATGTTAAGAGCAATAGCACAGATTCACTTGTAGGAATTAAAGCCTGAATCTAGAGCAGGTTAGTGCAAATTCATCCTTTGCACACATTAGAGTAAATTTGGTGCTTTCTATGGGAATTGGTCTCTTCTCAGTCACTAAGTCAGCACATCATAAACAGCTCAATAGGCATGAATCAAACATTTCCCTTACCAAAATTTTTTATACTAATTAATACCTGCATAAGAGATGTATGGGCAAACACTGGTAATTACTTAGTGTGATTCATTCAGCTGCTGAAAACTTTAAGTAAAAAATGCAGCATCATTCATAATTTAAAAATACTCAAATGAACAAAAGCAAATCAAGGTGATGATCATTCAAAGGTTGGACTCCTTGATCTTAGAGGTTTTTCCCAACCTAAATGATTCTGTGATTCTGTGAAAATATTTTAATCAAACTTAACACAGAAAACAACGTTTCTAGTCAAAGCAAAATATCTGTCTATGTAACACACTTGCAGCTCTTTCACATAAGTTTTCACCATTCTGGAATTTTGAAAAGTATTATGTCTAAGTGATCTGGGTCTATTTGCCTGTATGTCCTGGATAAACACAGATATCCATCAACCAGGCATCTGCAGCAGGTTCATCTATGCTCTACCCTCAGAGTGTAGGGCAGAGTGCCTACATCCATGATGGTAAATGTTTTTCAAATATCTGTTTTGATATATCTGTGTATGTATCTATGCACATCCATCATATCAAAAATATAGTTAAAATATAATACCTGGATTTCATACATTTGTGTGTGTATATATATATATATATATATATATATATATATATATATATATATATACAGAGTAGAGGTGAACAATTACCTAAATCTATCCATATTTGTATAAAATGTGAATACAAATGTATAAAACAAACTAATATCTCTAAAAATTTATACAGGTAAAGGAAAGTGAATATCCCTGACATGTAGATAACACTTGGAATGCTATGTACACTTTTGAGACATCACTACTTGCAGGTGTTTGGCCCAAAGAAGAGAAAGCAAAGGATGATCTATTTGTGCTTCATCCAGTGCTCAATAGTTAGAGGGAAGAGAGTGCCAAACTCCCATTTGAGGCATGCAGCAAAAGCAAAAGGGGCAACAAGACACAAGTTGCAGCAAGGGAATTTCTGAATAAATCTTAAGCACTAGAAGAGATTCCCCAGAGAGACTGTGGCTCTCTCCCTCTGGGGTGGTTTCAGAAGCTGGCTACAAGAGGCTCTGAGCAACCTCAGTTACCTCTGAAAGCAGCTCTGCTGCATCATTAGTGCTCTGGCTTCCAGAAGGGAAGAGGGAAAAGGAAGGCTCCTGGCATACTTGCTCCCATATTCTAGAAATGAGGGAAACAAGGGCTTGACAGTCCCACCATCAAATCACTACCATAAGAGTCCAGTGATGCCACCCATTACAAAGCAAAGGTAACTCAGTTAACTTTCACAGTGTCACTGATATTAGACCCTCACCAGAGAGACTGAATTCAAATGCAAAGCTGAACACTAGGTATGATCTAGGGAATTAAGCCAAACAATTGCTTTTAGTTAATGCTGGTGGAAAAAAGGGACTCCAAAGTGTTGAGGAAGAGTAAGGATATGCAAAACAGTGTCATGATGAGAAGAGTTGCTTCTATATTTAGATTTATCTGGTTCTGCAACAATCTATTTTATATGTGGTTTTTTTACTGCAGCTTAGCTGCTATTCATATGACTCATTTTAATTTAATAGATCATATCTAGAGAACTTTACTTGGACACTCCATGAATCAAAAAATGAAAAAGAAACCATCAAACCCAGTAGGATTTTTTCTCCCTAAATATAATCTGATCAAAAGCAAATTAAGACCTCAGGGCTTGAACTAACATAGCTAAAAGTATTTTTTCCTTTCTTTAGATAGGGCTGAGACTTAGAAAGGAAACTCAGGAGAGTCTATTATAAATCAGAATGCTATGAGTGAACCATAAAGTTCCAGATAAGGTCTTACTGGCATAGTGTACTAAAATGTGTCAACATTTAGAAGTACAACAAAGTTCTCTCCCAGCAATTTCTTTTGAGATGCAAATTCTGTTTTATAACAGGATTCTAAGTTTTCCCCAGAATCTTACTATCTCCACAGCTAATGATTTTTTCATGCAACTAAAGCTCTCAAGTCCCACAATACATCTTCTCCTTATATAGTACCTGGGTACTGTTACAATCAGCTCAACTGCTGGCCAGATTAGCTCATGTTTTTTATCAACTGCATGCTTGGTCAGAACTGATTTACGTTCCCCTTCCCTGCTCCTCTTCAGAGGCTGTTCAGATTTTTTCAAGCTGGTTTAGAAAAATATAACCTATTTTAGTAAAACTGGTAGAGTTAACTGATAGCAAAGAAAACACCCCAGTGTGTTCAGGAAATTTAAGGGAAGGGATATCTGAAATTCTGCCTTCAGGACCTAATTTAAAATATAAGAACTTGATGCAGCCTATTAAGTATTAAAACTAAAAGTGATCTTAATAATGAGTTTCCAAAATCGGAACTATTAGATTTTCACCAGATTTCAAATGCAATAGTCTATTTTAGAGAGTATTTAAGTCTGATTCTGGCTGCAAGATGCTTTGAATAGTTCAGAAGTTTCTTAGTTAATCAAGAGAGGAGAAAGTTTCCTTGATACTGCTCTCCTGCTACCTCTCCTGGCAGCTGAATGGAAGAGCACACAGTTGAAACGGACTTGGTAATTCTACCTCAGTGTTAAGGCAAAAATAGTCACTGTAAACCCATTTCATACAGAAGAAACTGAAAAGAAGTTAGCTTTGTGTAGGCAAGAGAGGAAAGACCGACCACAAGCCTTTAATATGATGCCAACACTTGTTTCCCTGTCCTCTCATTGAGTCTCAGAGTATCACAGACTTACACTGCAATGCAACCAGACAACTTCACAAAGTAGGGAAACAAGGGAGAAGAGTCATTGCCCTTCAATCTATATTTCCTGGAGTAAGGGGATACTAAAAGCCCTTCCATTATACTTTATCTCAGTTCCCTGCTGCAATGGAGCAGGTTAAAGCACACATTGTGCTCTCAGGGGCAGTGCTTTGAGCTTCTTCCCAGAGCCTTGACCCCGGCACACAGATTTAGGGAGCTTTAAAGAAGTGCAAACACGGGACTGCAGAGTCAGTTCTGTATCAACAGCAGGAAACACAGAGAGTTCCTGCTAAAGCCCCTTCTTGGCTGCAGGCCATATCACTAGCCAGCCCATATGGGAATGTGTGGTTACATGACTTGCTTATGGATGGGTCAGCTGAAATCCTACATGACAAAATTTCATCCTCCTTCCCTCCTTTGCCCCTCTGTTGCTTGTCAGGAATGCCATTTCATCAATAGGATTAATTATTGCAAGTAAATAACCTCGTTGCTTTGGAAATCTCTGGGTTACCTACCATGAAAAACAGAGATATGTAGCCTGAGAAATTAGTAACCATCTGGGACAGCTTCCTCTTGAGCAATTTTAGTTAGGTGATGTGCTTTTTGGAATGGGCTGCAGATACTCCTGCACCTCAATTAACTCCAATTAAGCCATATTCTCAGCAGGGTAGTTTAGCCCACATATATTTCCACATTAACACAGGTTATGGAGCTGCCTATAGCACTCAGACCATCTTGGGCATTATAACACATGCACAGTGCCACAGAGACGCTTTCAGCAGTAGTCTTGTTTTTGAGTATCACTGCTAGTAGTAAGGAACCCAATCTGTGCTTGACAGGTTGAACATGGCACTTACCAGTAGTCATGCATTTTTTAAGCTGTTTTTGTGTCTTTCACTGGGAATACAGTATCTACTCTCTCATCTGATCTTAGCCTCTGAGAAAAAATAAAAAAGAGTAAGGGGGCTTCATAAACCATAAAACTTTTCTTTTGTCATTTAAAGCTTGCATGATCCAAAACATAAAGTTTAATACTGAGTGCCACAGTCTGTGTAGTAAGAGGGAGGTTACCTGCACCTTGCCAGGGACTGGGTGCATCCCTGGCAGTGTCATATTCCTGATCCACTGGGCAACACTGCAGCTGGTTCCCACCAGTGTCAGGATGTCAGATTCAGTTAGGCCTGGCATTCATGCTCTCCCTATGCTCAGGATACAGAATGACATTTTTTTTTAAATAACACTTCTGTTATTTTAAAAATAAAAATATATTACTCACATAACTAAATAAACAAACAAATCCATTGATCCAAACAGCCTTTAGAGAACTTAAAAAAAAATCATCCTGAACATCAACCATCAACATCAATCAACCACTGAACATCATAAAATTAACCTAAACAAGACTAAGTTCTTAAATAAGCTGTCTGTCAGTTACTTAGTTCCCTCATACAACTTCTTGAACAAATGCCCCCTCTGTCTAAGGCAATAAATAGTTTAGAAATTCAATGGATAACTTTTTTCTTCTTTCCCTTTCCTGACACATGAGCCTGTTCATGTTCATCACTGCCTCTTAACAAGCCTTAAATGTTGGTGAAGAGAGATTTTGATCCTTTTTAGTTAACAAGGCATATCTTGCCATTCATTAAACACCTCAGTAACTGTACAACACATGATAACTGTAAATTAGTACAAAATAATTCCACACCATGATATCTGAAAACGTCCAGAATGTTGACTTAAAGCCATGACACAATACTAGTCAGTATCCTCACTGTTTTCATTTAGTAGGACTGAGATAGTAACAGTGTTAATACAAGTAACACAAAAGCATTTGCAAACAAAGGAATCTCACCTGAAATTAGCTGTACTATTTCTGTGGAAACAGAAATAATCTGTGCAGTTACATGTGAGTTTTAACAATTAGATGTCCACTTAAGATACTTGTTTGTGGCAGTAAAAGTACAAGTGCACACACTGTATGTTCCCTCCTCAAGGGCAAAACAGAACTTGCATTGAATGCAACCTACCTGAGCTTCATTTGTGCATCCAGTCCTCAGAAGCAGAAGACATGAGTCCTCATGCTCATACATTATTTAAGCCACTGTCTTTCAACCTATTGGATTTGTTAATCTCTTGAATTTTTATGTAATAGAGAAAATTCCAGTTTCTGTGACCTGGAGCAATTTCACATATTGAACTTTAGATATAGTATATGTGAGTCTGCTTGACTTTGACAAATTCTTTAGAATTTAGAAGACCTACCCATTGAACTTTTGAGGCTGAAAAATGCCGATTTAGCAAATTCTTTATCCACTTGTTGTTTCCTACTGCCTTTCTTTCTAGTTACATTAAGTTGATACCTCTGAAATTAATTAAGAATGGTCCAAATTATTCAGTAGTTTTGCTTTTTTTATTGTGCTTTGCTAATCTAACTGAAAGAGATATTATTTAGTTAGAGTCAAGAAGAAAGTATTGAAAAATTGAAGCTGAAATGCATAAAAATGCATCAAAATTAAATATTCCAGCTCTGAAGCAATCTCTGTATTTGTTCTGTTTTGTTTCAGAAAACATTCCCAAAGCTTTACAAGACTTTCAAAGATCTCCTACAAGGCATGAAACATTAATCTTCAATATTAAAGCTGCTACAACTGAATTCCTGATCTTCTAACAACTTTTGAGTGTTTCTGTTTTGGAAGAAAGAATAATCTCGTGGTAAAGGCACTAGAAGAAGAAGAAAAAGCTCCTGAGTCAGTCACCAGTATAATGATCAACTTTTTGTGTGATCTTTGACAACCCAGACTGACTTCTCTCTGTTTATTAGAACAAATATTAAAAATGGGAATAGCAACATTTCTGAGTGATGTTGTAGGAGAAGGCATAATGAGTACAAGATGCCTGTACTGAAGCCATGAACTGAAAACACCCCACGTATTTACCAAGGACTGTCTAAGTCCCAGTAGGCATAATATAGCTAAAGTCTTCAAAAGAAACTTTATGTGACAGATTATTTGAAATAGTTTCACCTAGGATAGAGCTCATGCAGACTAGTCTGCTTGGGGGAATAGTGGAAAAGATAATAATGCATATAATGGGTTTGGAAGAGAAAAAAAATGACATGCAATATACATCTAGAAATCAGCAAAAGAAGTCATCTAAAGCATATTGGAGATGGCCTTTCTGTTGCTGTCAGTGAAGAATAGGGTGTGGTACAAGCCATACAAACCTTCCCGGGGTCCTTGTTTCCAGGACATTGCTGAATTGTGCAAAATGACACATTTCCTGCCCTTGGGACTGGAACCAGAGAGGCAGGGACAGCACTGCTAAACCTGCCCATGCTGCCACCCCTCAGCAGGGACAGTGCATCTCTGCCTACACTCTCTGGCTTAGCTTCAGCTCTCTGCAGGTCAGGATTCCATCTAGAGGACACAACCAGTTCAGGAAGACTGAATGAACCACCCTTTGGAGATTCCAAACTGAATGCCTTTATTCAAAGCGTCTGTAAAAGTATCTGCGAAAGGACATCTCTGCAAAGAGTATGGAGCTGTCCCAAGTTTCCCACAGGAAAGTTAGATATCCTTCTAGGTTTCATCACTAGATTTACATAAATTTTTCAAAACTCCCCTTCAAAAATATGATAGAATTTTCATTTGGTCTGTAAGTTTTCTATTCAAACTTGAAATTATTTTGGATAGATAATCCATTCCACTTTTGTTACACGAACTGTCTAACCATAAGATGGAAAATACATGAATATTTCCTGTATTTTCTGGTTTTATTTTAAATATGTACACTCAGGACATATAACAATTAAAATAATGTATGCATACTATGTATATACATTTCCATTTATATATATAACCAGATGCTGTACATAGTTTTACCTGCCCTAGTAACCAAACACACACACATGAACTACCATTTACTCTGTTTTGAAGAATGCTCAGCATGATGGGACAGTCATCTTGAACAGTGTTCCTAGACACTAACACAGTAATAAGATGTGGGTGGCTGGAGTTGGGAGGAGTAAAGAAGTTCACTTCTTATTTGCTACAGTTAAGTGAAATCTTCTAATTTAACTTCTTCTTTCAGAAAAAAAAAAAAAAGAATTGTATTGTGTTCACATTTCAATAAACCACAAATACTAAGATTAAATATAGCCTAAAGAATAATTACTTTCGCTTAATGGTCAAACTGTCAAAGTCTGCCTAAATAAAGGAATCAGTTTTAAAGTCTCTGCAAACACTAGGTTTAAATTATTTTCAAAACCTATAAAGAGACAACAGAAAACATAAACAGCTTGAATTGTTTAAAACTTGTGTTCCCTCTAATTAAATAAGAAACATCTGTCTTGGGATTTTGGAAGTGGATATAATCTATGCACATTGTGCCTAAATCTGTTTGCATCTAGCTTCAGTATTCTGAAACAAAATTCTTGCTTTCTGAATAGAATTAAATAAGCATGCCACATGAGGCACTTCATCCATCTGAACAGCCAGAAATCCCCTCGTTGAAAATAACATCAACACTACAAATCGGGTTATTTCCATGGTTGAGAGAAGTGGGAGACAAGGCTTTTGGGACTTTGCCTTCTGAACATGTCAACATATTTTCAAAAGCAGGAATCTGCCACAAACACCTTTCAGCAGAGAAGAATAAAAAAAAAAAGGCACCTATTTAGACGAACTACTGATCCTGGAGGTCACAATCCTGTTATTTCTCGGGGGACCATTAAACCCTTCCCCGCAAGAGCACATGCATTCAGACTCCCAGGAGCGGGGTTTCTACCCGAGTGCAGATACTCGGATCAAAGCGACCCAAGCAGCGGGATCGCGGAGGAGCCGAGGGGGCCCCGGGCCGGCGGCGCGACGCGCACAGCGCTGCGCCCGCGGGACAGCCGCGCACTCACTGGTGTTGTCGAAGGGGATCTGCCTGCACCGGGCTGCGGGCCAGGCGCAGTAGTACACCGCTCCTCCTTCCACGATGTCCGGCTGCGTGGTGTTGGCCTTGGGAGCTCCCACCAGGACACTGACCCTGCGGAACACACCGGGAGGTCACCGGGGCGATCGCGGCAGGCGGGCGATGGGCGCTGTCACCCCGCGGGCGCCACGCCGCCGCTCGCCCACCGCCTTCCCAAAGCGCTCCCCGGGCCCGTCACCCCCGGCGGCGGCACTCACGTGCTGGGGTCGGGGATGTAGAAGTCCACCGAGTACCCGAAGTAGCTGCCCGGGGGCCCGCTGTACACCGTCAGCTTCTCCTCGTCCAGGTTGAAAGCCACCAGCGCCGGCGCCCAGAGCAGCGCTGACAGGAGGAGCAGCGGGTGCTGCCAGCGGCGGGGCCGCCCGCGGCTGAGGGGCAGCATCCTCGCCGCCTCCGCGGCCGGCTCCGGCTGGCGCAGCGGAGCGCGGTTGTGTGGCGGCCGTGCGGAGCGGAGCGGAGCGGTGTGGAGCGGAGAGGTGCGGAACGGAGCGGAGCAGAGCGGGGTGGAGCGGTGCGGAGCGGTCCGGCTGCCGCCGTGCGCGGGCGGGGGCGGCGCGGGAGGCTCGGCCCCGCTCGCCCCCGGGGGAGGCGCGCTCGGGCGCCCCCTGGCGGCGCGCGGCCGGGGCAGGGCTGCGGCCCCGGGCCGCGCCCGCGGAACCGAGCGCCGGGAGGCTCCGCCGGTGGATCCGCCGCAAACGCCGGCTAGGCTGGACACCCGTGGGGCGGTCGTGTTCACGGAGGGGAGATGCCGGAGTGTAGGCTGGTGGTTTCGAGTTGAATTTCTCTCGACTTCCATAATTTTCAAGGGTTTGAACTGAAGAGCCTGGTACTTGAAAATCTCTTTTAGGAAACTGAAGTGCATTGAAAAAATGTAAACCTCCCTCAGACTGTTATTTGGTTGCTCGGCATGACCATTATTAAATAGAAACCAAAGAACGATAAAACCCCTTCTAATAACGGGAAAGATGTAGAGCCGGGCACAGAGTCCAGAACACGTCAGGGAGATGCGATTCCTCTGTTGCTCTCCAAGTTTCCCTGTCAGTGCCCGGCTACGCGGAGCTTTAATGAGCTGAAGGGGGCACCTGGCACTGGCACAGAGGAGAGCCTTTAGCACAGCTCCATGCAGGCGCAGGTGTCGCGCCGCTTTTCCCACAGAAATAACCAGCTGAATGTGGCACATAAATGGAACTGTGCTTTTAGAAAGCTCCTCTGGTAATTTCTTTATAAAAGTAATTCAATAGGATGGGGATCTATAATTCCTGTCTTGAACTGTTCTGCTCCTGCAAGCTCCACAACAGAGTTTTAACTGGTTTTGTTAAGGATGTATAGAAAAACCCAGCTGCCTGAAATGCTCCCATCCCATACGAAGCCAAGTGTGGTATCGCATTCACATCTTGACAGGACATTATTAATATTTTTTTTCTGGCCAAAGGTAGGAAGAAAAGGAGAAACATTTTATTTTCCATGTAATCAGCTCTGTAACAACAAGGAAAAATAATTTTTTTCCAGCATTTATAATGCAGATATGTCCAAACAGAATCAGAGAAAGATCAAAAGAATAGAGAACTCATTTATAAACATGCTACATTAGATCTACCTATGAAAGCAGTTGACAGCAGTTTGTTTTGTTGTGAGGTTCTGGTTACTTTACTTTTGTGTTTTATTTTAAGTGCTTTATGGCAAGATTATTCAGATAAGACTGACATTCCTTTACACAAAAATAGAACAGTGTGTTTATTTCCAGCATTAACTGTGTGACCCTTAGTTGTCCCCACAGGCTTGTAATATCCCTTAACTCTGCTTTCTTCATATTTATGCAAAATTTATTCGCTAAATAGTGAAACATGACTGTTGACACTATTGTATTATTTTACATTGTACAAGTATCCCTTACAGATCTAGGCACCAGTAATAAATTCAGAAGTGAGGTATTTCTGAATGACTTTAGGATTAACACATATTCTTAAAAGTCATGCAATTTGAAGGCAATTGAATCCATTTAGAACATGTGTTGCCTTATGTTAAATAATGATGATGATGATGATGATAATGCTCCTTTTTAACATAGCAATCAATTCTAAGGCTGAGTGTCACAAATGTAGTTTCTGGGGCTCAGAGCTGCAGTCCAGAGCACTGGCACTCAGAAGTGAGAAGGCAGCACATTCTGGTGCTGTAGCCACTTTTACTGATCCACTCAAAACAGTTAAAATTCAGTAATTAGCACAGTTGGAGATAAGTGAGTTTTCACACAAATGAGGCTGAAGAGGCAAGAACACAGGCAGTTCTCATGTGCTCCCTTTGTACCTGCTTTTCGGTTAGAAAACACATGCCACCTAACCTGGTTGTTTTGAGCTAAATTTTAAAAAGTAAAAATTTACTTCAAATGGCTATCGGTGCTAAAACCTGTAGGAAGGCAGGACAGCATGAAAAGTAGGAACTCTCTTTCAATATCCTTTTATCCCCGAAGTGTTAACCTGTAGCAGTCCCCCCCTCCCCTTACTCTTTTACTTTTTTTTTCCCTCTCCATAGAGACATATGCATGGCAGGATATTCCAAATAAATTCGAAGAGATAAACAAAAATAACATTATTTATGTTTCTAGGAATTTTCAGTGTTTCCCTAAACAAGCTGGACCTGTTCTGATCACTAGAAGCTCATGTCACATCTTGCTTTCCTTGGACTTTAGAAATGTTTGAAGTGCACACTCATCTGCACTGCATAAGAGGTAAGCAGCTCCCCCAGTTGTTGGTAGACTCAAGCTTGCACTTTAGCATACCTGTGATCTCATATATTAACTCCTTTGAATATCTAACTAAAAAATCTTAATAGGCTCTAGAACCACACCAGGAACCAGGACAGGGAGCTTTTATAAGAACATTTAGTCAAGAGTCTAAAAATCATTATCTACCTTACAGAATAAATGGAAGGTCAGATGTGGGATTGAGTAATTTATGAAGAAAAATAGAAGATTCATGGTGTGAAATTCTAGAGCTAATATTATGTGCAGTTAGTGATGTTAGAATGCCATTGTGGTGTTCCCAATCTTAAAAACAGACGAGTCTAATGTTCTATGGAAAGTTTTGCTGAGGTGAAACTTAAATATTAGTATTTTGTAGGAGGCTCCATTATCAGAGCTTTAATGCTATTTATGCTATTATTTAGTAATGAACCTGCTAGCAGAGGAGCTAATATTTCAAAGAATTGTATGGGCTTTTAGCATAAATCTTATCAAAATTAGTGATAATTTTACTGTTAAATCTTTCCAAAAAATGGCAGCACAGAAGCTGAAATGTCCAATTCCCACAGGAAAACTTATCTTTCCTTTCAATTGTTTCCTAGTTCTGTTTCTGTAGGCCAGAAGCCTTCTCCTGAACTGTAGTTGGAGCAATTACATAGACAGTATTTTGTATTTATTATTGTGTTGCAAGAGGATAAAATGAGGATGTGACCAGGCATTACAAAGAGAGTGAATTTCTGGGATTTGACATGCTGACAAAAGATGTTCAGCATTCCTCTTTGAACCTTACCTTTGTGAACATTGTCCAAGTTAAAAATCTTAGCAGAACTAATTCCTACATGAAAAGCATTAAGGCTAATTTTAGATTCAGCATATTAAATCATCTATCAATCCAAGCATACAGTCTACAGAAAAATCAGTTTATTTTCAAGAGATCCCATGGAAATACTGATTTTTCATTAGTTATAGGTATTAACCACACCAAATCAACGTAAAAGGGAATCTAATGAGCCAATCTACCATGCTGGTGAAAGCAGAGACTTTGTGTGTGAGACCCCAAAGGATGGGATGTTGCAGAGGAAGCTGTGTGGATGCAGTGTTCCATCCCATTGCACCTCTGCCTATCACCAGCAGCAGAGCTGCAGCACAGGGCTGGCACGGCTGCAGGAAGCTGAAGGTGCTCTCCAGGACATGCTGGATGTTGTGTGCTGAGCAGCCTTGCCTGCAAGCAGGAGCATCCAGAGTAGGTGTCCACAGCCTGACTGCAGACACTCATCTAGCTGGACAGCAAATCAGTGCCTTGCCCTAAGAGAGGTTCTTGTTTCTGCTTGGGAACTGATGTGGGGACACAGCCATTCCTCTCCCCCAATGGATTTTGACTCCCACACTTGCCTGCTCCATCAAGGCCATCTTGGGCTTCTTTAACCTAAACTCATCCACACAAGGACTGAAGAGGTAAGAGAAAGCATACAGATTAACCAGATAAGCATAAACTGTAACTGTCTGAAGGAACAGAACTTCAACAGAAGCTTCAAAAAACCAAAATACCCAACATGTACTTAAGTGATTCACTGTTTTAAAGGGCCCTTTGCATGGATTCTAACAAGGATATTTACATTTGCATTTGTACTGGCTGCTTACCTTTAACAGTTCCGACTTCAACAAAGCAAATATGTATTTGTTAGCCTTCAGCCTTCAAATATAACTCATCTGGGCTGATATGAAGCACTAGAAGTAGTCCTTCCATTATTTACTTAGATAACTTATTTGGAGCAGACTGTGAACCTCAATGTACTTTGAAGTGGAAATAATTTTTTTTACCATTTTTTTTACCAAAGGGATTCGAGACATGAGAAGGAAAGGCCAGTTTTCTACACCAACTGTCCAACATCCTGCTAACTGCACCATGTTGCCAGCTAGGATAGTAGTTGTCTCCCAGAAGATACTGACCTTTCCTTGGCAATTAAAATTGAACAACTCTGCAATATGTAAAAACCCCCAGAGTATGAGTCAAAATGTAATTTAATTGCATATTTAGCTCACATACTTACAGTTAGCATTATCAATTTGCTCTGGTTACTTACAGCATGCATTTAATGCCATAGAGTGCTCTGATTTTATTGACTAGGCCTCAGTTTGCAAACTGCAATATATATGTACACACATAGGCAGCACTTAGAGCAGAACAACTTGTGAATAGGTTTCTAGACATTTTTCTGTGAAAGCAAATCAAATGTAGCAAACATTAATGTCCTGCATGTTTTAAGTCTGCCATCTAAATAACCACATTCTTCTAGGGGACAAAAAGTGAATTTCCATACAGGCAGAATCTCTCCCATTGTGCTCATCACGGAAGGAAGGCGAGAAGGGTTCACTTGGCTGAGGCTCTCAGATGAGCTGCCTAAAATGCCATAAAGCACTGCTACTTAGCCTCTCTAATCCAAAAATAAGTGAAGTAAACCAGAATCCAGGCCTCTAACAACTAGGCAGTACGAAGGAAAAAAGGAATGAGGATTCTTATATCACACCATCATCAGCTAAATGTCTCTAGAGTACAGCAGAAGTTTTAATCCAGACTAATGCTTAAAGACAGATCTCACATCAGCTGGGCTTCTAATTTATTTGTTTTTCTGTGAGACAAAACATCAGTTTTATAAGAGTGGGCTAGAAAAAAAGATGCATACTCTAACAGATTCAAACTATGATTCAGTGCAAAATCTGGTGTGATACTCTAGTACAAGCCAAGGACAGATACCAGAATTCAAGAGAAAGAGCAAGAAAAATGAATTTTCTCCTTCCAAGGTGTCAGTGGAAGTCTAAAGACATTTATCTTAAATGTGTAAAACCAGCTAAAACAAATACCTATCAAGCCTGAGTATTTTTGAAAAGTAAACTTCTATACTTGACAAGCAGATTCTCTTAATTTACCTATATTTTTCAGCAGTAAAACCACTGTTGCCCAAGTTTTTAATGTCAAGCCCACAGTGCAAGACAGAATACTTGTGTTCAAAGTAAAGTGAGTCCTAAGACAAATTAAAGACTCTTTTCAAATTATTCTTCTTTGCAAAGCATTTTTTTTTCAGAAAAAGAAATCTAACAAAAATACTCTCTTAATACTAAGATACTCTGCTGTCAGTCTGCAACAAGAAATGATCATGGTAATTCCAGAAGTTAGGAAATTAGCTTTTGGTGTGGGCTATTTCTCCCCCACGATGCATTCAACTTGAAAGCTGACATTTCTAAACCTGTGGTTCCTTTTCATCATCTCAGAGAAGAAGCAACCAAGTCCAAGTAAACCAAACTTTAAATAATATATGATTCAAGGAAAAGATTTTATTTTAGGGCTAAGAAGTTGATAATAAATAAAGGAATATAATAATGTAATAACAGATGTTCTCATGCACTTAACACATACAGTAATGCTGGCTTACACTGCTGTTTGGACAAATTAGGAGGAGGTATTTGGCAATATTGTAAGTTTTGAATAGTTTAAAGATTATAGAGCAAGAAATTCTGCTGTTTTTACATTTCTTTTATACAAATTCAAATAAATATTAATATATCTATTTTTCCTCAGATTTTCTGTTCACTTTTAACATGCCCAATAACTAAGCCACAGTAATATACAACTGCCAAGAAAGAGTATTTAAGAATTATACTTATTCCTAAAAATGTATCTTATTTATGTCACATTGTGCAAGCTCTTTAGGTAAAATTCATTTTAGGAAAAACTGCAGAAAATTTAAATTCATTAAAACATATCCAGTGCAAAGGCCAGTCTAGTCCACACATTATGGTACTGTAATGTAAGCTAATATAATTTAAATAATAAAACATGCCTATATGATTCTGAGAAAGCTGAATATGTTTCATGTTTTAAAGATCTGACATCTAATATGCAGATTCTGCAATATCAGAATTTTTCAAATCTTCATGAGATGGCAAAATAATGGTAAGACTTTATAAGTAGGCTTTTTTTTTTTTTTAGGATAACTCACATTAACAGTACTACAGTGGCCAAAAAAGACAAACGATTATAATAGAAATCAATCTGATTAAAAAATTAAATATTCCAATTAACACTGAAAAAGTGTTTGTAATCATTATTTACAATTCCTCAATGATACCAGTGTATGACTCCACACAAAGCGTAGCACTCCGCGGGCAATCTCCGGTTGCGCGTCCCCGCCGGGTGGATGCTGCGCACGGCCAAGGCGTCAGTTGAGGGACGGAGATCGGTCCGTGCTCCACAGCAGTTCTATGTAGGGCCACTTGGTCTGCAAGCAGCGCTTCACCGGGGTGTCGTCGGTCTGCAGCATTGGCTCTTCAAAGCCCATCACAACTGCTGTGCCTTCCACATACATGACCTGCCAAAGAAAACCCAACTCTGTCGGCCTGTTCATGATACACATCAAATCTGTGAAGTTTCACATACTCCCTTTTTTATGAAATGGAAGTATGAAATTGAAAAACCCTCATCTTTGAATGCTTCTGCTTACATTTTGGGGTATGGAACTGCTGGAGACTTCACAGGCATAATTTTAAGGACTTAATTACAAGCTATTCCAAAGATTGAATAGGTATATTTTCTGAAAGAATTCTTACTTAAGTCAGTCTTGCTCCTTATGTTTCTTAATGCCTCACAATCTTTTACTCTCAATTCTCCTTCAGGAACTTAGAAGCAGTCATATTGAGTCTGGTATACCCCTTTTTTTCAAGAATGCTGAAAATGAAACAGGTCATCTTTGTTTCCTCAGTAAATGGCTCAAAAAAATACTGATTTTTTGATACAAGCATGAACTACAAAAAATCACAAAAATTTCTAAACAACATAATTTAGATGTAGAGCTACTTCTAGAAGTTGTACTTTGTGTGTGTTACATCTCCACTGTGCCTTACAGTTCAGACCCCCTTATGACAGGTAGATGTGAGAAGTGCTCTTTTCAAAATGCAGTTTCAGAGATGTGGTCTGGCCAAGCAATCCAGTACAGTAGCTCAAATACGATTAGGAGCAAAGAAGTTTCCAATTCCAAATATATAATTTTGGAAGAAAATTATCAAAATAATAGCTTTGTAAAAGGTCTGTTTCAAGTTAGACTATTTTGCCTTTAACTATATTCAGTTTTGGTTCGTGACTGTTATTAGGGCTTAATGATAAATCTTACCTTTTCATTATAATTAGATTGCTTCAGTCCATTGTAATGGTAAACAGTGAATGACTCTGAAACCCTGGAGTCCTAATAGAAAGAAAACAGTTAAATTCATGTAGCATCCATTGTGCCTTGCTTCTCTTCTCTTTATAACTAGACAGATGCATTCAACCAGTAAGAATTGAGAAAACTATTAAAAAGTGCCATTTCTTTCAGGTGACAAAATCTTAATTTAACCTTTCTTATCAGAAATAAAAAAACTAGATGTCAGTAAATTAATGAATAATGCCCCCAAGAGCAAGTAATGATTTTCTGTGTTCACCTGGACAATCTGAAGTACAACTCCAGCACTGACTATGGAGCAGCTGTCCTAATATTTACTGTCAAAAACCTTATACAGTAGTCATATGCATGTTTATTTATGATGGTTTGGATGTCACAAAGTTTTTTACTAAGCACCAGATCCAACCTCTGGCCCTCCATCTGAGAGCTAAAAATCTCCCACGTAAACTAAGTAAAATAATTTTGAAGACACCGGTTCTGCCGAGGTCCAACAGCAAAGCTCTTGGTGATCTTTACCATTCCAGGTGTTTAAATGCTGTAGTCCTAAGAGGACAGAAAGCTTTGGATTCACTGAACCAGGAAATGCAAATCAGGTGTAGTATCAGCTCCCTCATGCCTACCGGACCAGGCTCCAAACAAAAGCTTATCCCTTTTTTGAGCACATGGAAGTAAAGGCTGGAACAAGAATAAATCTGCTCAGGTTACAGTACATCCATCAGATTACAAAAACCCTAATTAATTTTTCTACTCTTGAATGACTCAAAAACTCTATCTCTCTATGGGTCTTTCACAGCCATCCAGGCTATTCAGTGGAGGGAGGGTGGTGCAAAGGAAGATAAGTTGTAACTGCTTACAGAAGTTGCTTCCCCAGAGATAAATAAAATTAAGACTTCCTGGGGAAGGAAATAGGACACATTCATTTCTCTGAGGAAGTTATGCTCACTCAGAAGGGAAAAAAATGGTGTTTCCCAGTTCCCGTGCCATGGAAGTTAAGAATTTTGTGCAGTTATTGCTTAAAAAAACCCCCAAAACATCAAAAAAACAAACAAACAAACAAAAAAAACCCCAAAAAAGGGCTAGCATGGAATTCAGGAATCCCCCTCTCCAGGTGACTGCCCTAAGTAGTAAGGAGTCAGGCTGAATAGCTTTGAATAATTTTTCTAAGCCAATAGCTTTCAGAAGTAAAGGCTGAGATACCTTCCTGCTTTTGAGGTGGAGTTGAGTACTTTTTAGGAGAATAAGAGTAGGGGTTTGAATATTTTCAGCAAAGGAATCTAATCTGGATCTCCCGATCCCTAGCTAGATGTTCAAATATTAGCATCAGCAATTCCAGCCATCACTGGTATCTGCTATTTCCTCACAGTATTTGAAAGAAAGACTTTCAAAGATACTCATCTTCATTTCTGCAGAATTTCACTTTCAGAAAGGATTCTTAGCAAGGTGTCAGTATGGGTAAGGGCTACTGCTACCTGATCAACAGAGTACAGACAGATTGAAAAAAATGGATACTGGCAGGTTCCAGTCCAAAACATGCTGATTGCTCAAATAGCACCCATAAGGCAGTAACAGTTCCTGTGTTTTTTACTGGAGACAGTGAAGGTTTAACAGGACAGGAAAAACTGAGTGGGGGGAATCACACGTAGCAGGGAATTAGCACTCGGCAGACAGGCATTGACTCAGGGGCTCCAACTTTAACAGGAGGCAGCGTTCCTCCAGGAAGGTGACCAAGGCAGGGTTCTGCCCATGATTGCACTGTGCTTTGTTCTCCAGCTCTTTTCTTCAGTCAATGATGCCCTTATGACAGGCATGAGAGGCAACAGTCCCACACAATGGCTCTTTTCTCCTCCACCTCCCTATGGCTCATGGTACTGGACACTTTAGGCACAGCCAATTATGGAGAATGTTCTTCAGCATTCTGAACTTCATTCTAAGCATCTGGGGCCTAAAATGAAGCTGTGGAGTCTTCCAGATTTGCAAATTTAATATAATTGTAAGAAATAAATTATTATTATTATTTATATATAATAATGAATAAAAATAAAAATATTAATAAATAAATTGTACATATATTTCCACTTCCATTTAAACAAATGAAAGGAAGAAGAAACAGTTGGCAAAAATACAATGCAGATGTAATTCTAAAAGGCCAGAGAAAATGAAGAATAACTCCTTCTCTTTTCTCCAGATGATGAAAGCCTTTGAATGATATGATATATTCATTCCCTACCATCTTTGGCAGTGCAACTCTAGTATCTTCTGACTGACTAGAATGCTTCATAGTACAAATGCTATAACCAGTGCTGCACAATCCTAAACAAAAACAATCTTGCTGAACGCATTTAAAATCATCAGATTCACATTTCCTCGACTGTAGAAATTAAGCCACATAGTTTCAGTGACACATTAAGCTAAAAAGTCTTTAAAGAAGTACTCCTCTCAGCCCTTGTCCTTCTTCCACCAGCCTATTCTTCTACCCCAGGTAAACCTGCTCTTTTTTATCAATACAAGTATGTGTATGGCCATGGAACAACCCCCCACACACCTGCAAATAGAGCTTTTATCCAGACCAGCTCACTGTTCTAGTTTACCACAAATCTGTTTAAAGAGGGTCCTGGTGTCAGGGAGGCAGTGTGAGAGGAGGAAAATGTGATCCAAGGCAAAGGGGAAAGAGGACAGCAGTGCTAGGTTAACATCTGCCTCTCTGTAGTAGTGCAGTCTTAAAGAATATATGGAATAGACTGAGAGTTTGAAAATAATTTTCCAATGCCCTAACTTCCATGTTAAATCTATCATGAATTTTTTGTTAAACTGTCAAAAGTTTTACATTATCAAGAAATATATATAAAAATAATTTTAAATATGTTTGCAACCTTTCCCCATTTGCAAGCAACCTTTTTAATATTGATAACACCAGTACGGTCATTTATTCTCAGAAAAAACCAAACTCAGATGAACTTTCTGAGTAAGAAAACAATTCAATGTCATACTCAAAATGATTATATATTTCCTGAAGTTAAATTAAGAACAATGGAGTTTCCTTTCAGTGTAAAGTTGACAAAATCACGGACATGTTACAGAAAACAGAAGTCTACTATTTGTGGTGGAATACAGAAGTTATCTGCTGATCATCTGAGTTGAATGAATGCAATACTTATTAAAATTTACTCTTGTGATATTAATGGAAGTTTTCAATGAATCTCAAACCCAAACAGAACAGAGTATGCTCTCCAGCAATGAAGTTATATTGATTACCTGCTCAGGGAAAAATTCTTGCAGAAAGGGACCCAGTAGTATGATGCCCAGTCCTTCTGGGTCTAATTTGGTCTTCATGAGGTTTACACTAAGATAAAAACATTGAATATAAAAGTATGAGTAAGACACTTTTATTCTCGCATGACTAAGTTATGCCGTGCTACCACAGTACTGACTGCCAAGTATAGCAATACTATTCTATTTTTAATCATAAGTGACAACTGCACCAGAATGGCATGCAAGTTGCCAAAACATGGTTATTTTTAAGTAAAAGTAATCTGTTATTTTAAATTAAAGAAGTGATAATTCTGAAGGACCACCATATTTGGTAAAATAATTTGCAACCCATATAATCTAAAACCAGGTTTACAGCCCAAAAGGCATTTTGCTGTCTTGTAAGCATTCTTTAAAGATACAAAAACCAGTCTTCTTTCAAATATAGCTCCGTCACTGCCAAACAACCTGTTTTTAAACAGAGATTTGAATACCTTCCAAGATTTTCTAAGTACGCTGAAATAAAATTAAATTTAAGAGATACATTTCTTATTTACATCACGTACTTGGTATCAAAGAAGCCAGAACCAACAAACAATGGAAATACTAACAATACTAATCTGGAAGCCTTACTGCATGACTACAGTCTAATTTCAGGTCACTGCAAACGAAGGTCAATTGTAAGACTATAGATCTATTTAAGCAATATATTTCTACAGGCAGCAGATTGCATCTATTTGCATCTACCTAGCCCTCTGCTTGAGTTACAAGCTGTACCGTACACAAGAACGTCCTCACTGGGTCAAACCAACAGAGCATCTTGCCCAGTATCCTGTTCCTGACACTGGTCAGCAGTGGATGCTTACGACAGGGAACAACAGGGCAAACACACATCCTTAGGTTACCCTCCCCATTTCCAGCAGTCTGCTGCTCAAAGATATCTTCAGTGACAGGCAGTATCTAAAACACAAAGATACATATTTTTCTTTCCATGTATGTGGCTAATTGGCTTTGAATCCATCTATATTTCTGGCTCTTAATAAACTCCACTCAAAAAATACAAATTAAACTATGGATTGTGGGAATAAGTGTCTTCTCTGTTTTGAACCTGTCACCTAATTCAGTTTGATGACACCTCATTTTTGTATTGTGTAAAGCAATTAATAGTCATTCCCTATTTACTGGGTCAATGGTTGTCTGTCTTTTCCAGGTCAAACAGTTCTAACCTAGCTTTCCTTGCACTAATGGCATGCTGTATCTTTAATTAGCCGTGTTGCCTTGTTGATAGCTTTCTATAATATACTTTTTCCAAGATGGAGTGAAACATCAGGCATTTATACAATGACATAACTCCTATGAATCCTGCTCCATATGTCTGGCTATCACTATGAGTTTAAATATTGAGATCTGTTTCCTGACCAATAATATCTACTTCACAGACCCACAATGTGTATGTGAAATCAGCATTGCTTTATCCCCTGAGCAACCAATCTACATTTAGTTTGACACATCTCTGTTTCCATATCTTCTACGAACTTCTGCTGCTCTTACACATTCCTTTTTTTAACATCTCAAACACATTTGTATCAGCAACAATCATACAAATCCCTACTTTCAAATCCTTGCTGGTAAAATAACAAAATTCACAGACTTAATACAAATTCTCGTAAAATTCCTCTAATTATTCCCCTCCATTAAGAAACAGTGACATTTTTATTCTTTGATTAATTCTTCAATTATGCAAATCTAAAGAGAGTGGCTCTGTTAAGGTCTTTGGGAGAATAATTTTAAAATTTGTAACACTGAATGTGGTATCCTATAAACTAAGCTAATTTATTATTTTTTTAAAAAAATCACTACTCAAGTGAAACCACAACTGAGAATTTGCAAGATACTGGACTTCAATCCTTCTATTCCTCATTCTCACTGCTCTCAAAGTACAAAATTTTGGCTATTTCAGGGACTGTTTGAAACCTGCCCAAATTCTTGAAGTGCTGCAACAGAGTTGCAAAAACATTGTGTTTGCAAACAGAACCATTACAGATAATTTTTAAAATGAACTTAAAATTATTTAATAAAGTTAAAGCAAGGTATATACACAGTAAAGAAATACAAGAACTTTTCAAAAATACAGCACCACATAAGTTTTTAAATATGGCCAGTGTACAAAATTCAATCAGTTGAGCAGGAGGGTAGATTTAATAAACTTGGATTGTGCTATGTTTCAACTCAGGTTTTTTTGACACCGTATCATTAACACCTTTCAGTGTTACTGATACCACAGCAGAGCTACTGAACACGTGTGATTGTGCCTCAGTCTCCTCAGTGCAAAGTCTGGCACCTGAACTCAAAAGGTTACAAGTGTTGGGGTGATGGCCTGTGTACAGTAATTGCTGAGAAGTGTGTGGGGACAAAAGCCTCCACTACTGGTCAAATAGACAGCGAGCATAAAATGTTTTAAGCAAGCTAAGCCTACACGGGCAGATGTGCTCAAATCGGTGCCCTAAAGGGCATCAAATGGTTTCCAGAAACAGGCAAAACAAATGGGACAGGTGGTTTCTCAGATACATTTACTAAAAGACTAGAAAATTTTAATAAAAACACATACAGTGGCATTCAGTACTGGCTAAGCCACCTTGCTAGTTCATGCCTGCTCTACAGAGTTTTTCCCTCTACAGTTCTAAAATTCTAATCTGGTCTGGTATTTATACATTCTGAGATTGTGAGAAACTTAAAGCCTTGGATTAGATAATCACAAATTTAAATACTACACTTGGAGGCAAGGCCTTTAATTTTACTTAAGAACAAGTAATCATAAAACAACCAAAAAAGCCTGTATGGAGTTTGAAATACATTATTTATACTTGCATTCCACACTAAAAAGACACAACATCTAGAACCCAAACAGAGTAGGTTCTCAAGATAATAGTAATAGGCAATGTATTTATTTAAGAGAAGATGATTTAAGACTACATATTGCATGGTTTCATCATGGCTTGTCAATACAGCAGGTCTTGTGACCGGCTCTTGTCATCAATTTATTTTTTATATGCTATGCACAATAAAATAGGACAGTGCTATGCCAGAAATGCCCTGAAAGACAAACAGCCAAATGGAAAAAACTGCATGAAGAAAGAGAATTTCTGCAGATTATCGAGACAGTAGAACAAAAAGGCAGAAGTTATCTTCTCAGACCTATTAAACAATGGCTTTTTTCCTTTCCCCTCCTTTAAAAAAAAATCTTTTGCAAATTTCACCATTTATTGTAATAATATGAATGTGAGCCTTTTGTCTTGTACTTTCTTTTGGTTTGGGTATCTATTTTAATTTTTACTCCTATCCTCCAGAGAACAACTAGGTGAACTTCATTATAAACTAGACTATAAACATTTGAAAGGACAGAAAATAGGCTCAATCCCATTTCAGATGGCTCTGGTAAGTAAACTCACAGTCTCCACAGTCATTCCAGTTTTGACCCAACTAAATTAGACCAAATGTTTACAAGAGAGCAGAAGCAACTTTTGGAGCAGTAAAAATGTACAAGTGCTCGGCTCTCCTTTCTGGGTTAAGCATTTAGTGACAAAACATGGTAAGTTTTGACATCGAGGGTTAACTGCTGTCACTTAACATTAGTCTTATCTGTCCATATTAGAGCTAAAATTTTTGAGTTTTAACTCCAACCCTGGGAATCAATGTGTTATTTCTGAAAATAAATGGCAATTATAAACACTACTAGGTTTGGATTGCTGGTGGAAACAAAACTGTAACTGAAGCAGTTTCAGCTTCCAACTCAGCAGAACGATCCAGTGGTAACCCAGACTTGCCTCTGAATACCTTGACAGTTTAGCTTTTCTGACACACCATTATTAATATAAAGAAATATAATCCTGGTTATCTCCTCAATATATAGTAATGCAGTAGGTTTGAGGGGTTTTTTTACCTTCTAGTTATTCCTACCAAAGTTAGAGACATCTTAATTTTAATTCCTCCCCTTAAATTTAAAGCTTAACATTTGAAAATAACACTCTGCGCCCCTAATGTAAAGCAGGAAAAAAATCCAGACTAGGAAAAAACCCCCAAACCAACCCAAAATTATAATAGATATGTGGTAAACAAAATCAAGAAAAAAACACTTAAATTATTATTAATGTCATTAATTGATACTTCTGCAGTATTTAAACTTTATTATACTTACTATTCAGGATCTGAAACAAGGTCCAGAGCCTTCATAACATCTTCTAGAAGTGTGTCAGGTATAAACCCATTATCTGAAGAAGCAGCAAAGTTTCTTGTGAGGAAAAGAAACAAAATGCTTTCCAGAAAAAATTTCACTTAAAAATACAAATGCAACATATCTTTAGCTGTAAAATTTGCAAGCAAATGTTTGGGTTCTAGAAGGAAAGGAGTTCTCAAATGCTTCTCTGACACTTTAAAAAAAAAAAAAAGTGCAATACAGAAACTGGATTTATCACTCATACACTTAGAAGCTTAAGACTTGCTATAGAGTTCTCCATGATGTACCTTGGGATAAGAACTATACTGTTTTCCCCTTTTGATTAGTTAAAATAGTACCTGAATGCTAGATATCCCCCTGTCTTCCAAAACATAGGAAAATTTTCTGTGTATGCTGCATACATTCAAGAACAAAATCTCATGAAGAATGAATCATATCAGATCATGTTTTTAATGAAAATTTAATACAGGAGAAATACATTTTATTTAAGCTTTATGTTAATTACAAAGAACATAACAAGGATAAATAACGTCTCTTTTAAAAACTCTACTTCCTATTGCACAAATTCCCTTACTGCAGAATTCTCAGATAATTGCTTTATAGAATTATGGAATGGTTTAGGTTAGAAGGGACCTTAAAGATCACCTAGTTCCAACCTGCCTGCCGTGGGCAGGGAGACCTTCTAGTAGACCAGGGTGCTCAATGTCACTTGTAGATTGACTCCTGTACTGAATATTTCTTAAGGACTAGGCATTTCATTCCTCTCTTCATGAGTACATTTATATTAAAAAAATCTTATTTCAGCACAAACTACAGCCCTTACCCTCAGGGTCATATGTCTGGAAAACTCTTCTTGCTTGTTCTGAAGGTGCTTCAGGAGCAACAAGGGCCATGTCCTATGGAGGTAAAAAAAAAAAAAAACCACAAAGAAAATTTACAAAACATTCTTACTTCATATACAGATTACTAAGAAAATATTTAGCCATACTACACCCAGTTGGAACCTAAAGTAATGAAAATTTCAATACGACAGAAGAAAAGTTAATGTAAACCACATAGTTCTACTTTGGTTTATGAATATGCAGTTCCTTCCATACAATCTTAATGTAATCCAAGAATAAAAACTACCATTTGCGTTGTCCTCCCTACCCACAAATTACCTTGTTAACGTAGTACTTTCCAGTTTCATATGATGCAAAACAGATTCTTGAAAGAAAGTCTTCTGCAACTGCCAACAATTTTTTTTTCATAGTCCAGTTGAAAATAGTGTGTATTTCTGTTAGCATTTTAATTTTCCAGGTCTTTTTCAGTTTATGTATGTATAAATAGGAAGAACTCAGAGATGAAATCACTAAATGCACTAGTCATACTGAAAATTCTCTCTTTTAAATGAACTTTAAATATAGTAAAGCCTCCATATTGTTACACATTAACATTTTTTATTCACTAAATGTGACTACTAATGCTCTAAGGAAGTAACTTCAGATGGAAAGCTAGAAAAGCTGCCTTAGAGTAAGACGACCAAAAATAATTGTATGTAAAATAATTCTAACTTTTCACTGAGATTGTTTAGTATAAAAAGTTTAAAATGCAAGACCCTTTACATACAAATCCCACACAACCTCTTAACTTATCATGTCATTCATTTGCACTATGAAGATAATTTTGAAAACTTTAATTAGTCCATATATTTGTACTGGGGGAAAAAATACCATACGTCCTTCATGGAATAAAGCTGAAAATGTGATAAACATCTAACAAAAACATATTTCAGCTGCCCAAGCTGATATTTCACCATATGTGCCAAAATAGATTCCCCACCCCAGCCTTATGAATTGTATTTTGATGTAACACATGCCATGAAAGTTCCATATAAGGGAATCTCATAAACAGTTAATTACAATAATTATTTCCAATAGTAAGTACAACATGTCCCAAAAATCATGTTTCACTCATTGGCTCTTGTGATACACAAACAAGTCATTTTATATTACTTTGAAAAGTTATTCTCATCAGTCGTACCAGTTATTTTAAGATCCCATGCTTAGCCTCAGAGGCACAAAATATTCTTCATAAGTTTTAATGAAAACATTCCCAAACTTTTCATTCTACAAATCCAAAGCAGAACATAATGGATAAGCCACACTGAAATGCTGGTTATGAATTTTTTTACAAAAATCACATCCTGAAAGACCCATTGCCCTGAAGAATGAAATCTGCGTCCATATGAACTGCTTTATGGTTCTATACTATCACTACTGAGTGATAGGTGGAATAATTATATATTGTAATACTAACTTCTTAAAAATTTACCTAAAAAGAATACAGAAACACTGTTTATCAATTTTTTATCTTGCTGTAACTTAATTGCATCTGGAGAACTGAAGTTTATTCAATCCAGTCTTGTATTACAGAGAAAAGTGTGTATTTCTCAATGCCATAATCAGTGGCTTTCAAGGCATCAACTTTTCCAAAATGGCTTCCTAAGAAAACAAGGTTGATGCGATCTCTGAAAGTGATTCCCATCTCTCTAGCTGACTTCTGAATCCATTGCCCAATTTAAACTTTACAGGAATCTCACAACTGATTGTTGAAACTGGATGCCAGGCAGAGCATCTCAGTGAGGAATTGGTTCAAAAAGAAATTTGATTTTATGTGTCAGTAAGGTTCCTTTGGAGATTGTATTTTGAAAATGAAAAGACACTTCACACAATCCTACTGATGTACTATATAACTGCATCATTGTAATTTGGACACACAGGTCTTTCATACATGACTGGAATGCATTTCAAATTGGATAGTGCTCTGAAATTAGAATGTCCAACTTCAGATCCTCCTGTGGTTGCAATAATTCATTTGCACTCTACGTACCCCGGAGGACACAGAGCATGTTCTTCTTCAAAAGGTGAAGGAATCCTGCTACCAAAGCCAGAACTAAAATGCTCTTTATAGCCTGAGATATAACAACTCGCTTAACTAAGAGAGAATAGAATTAATTGAATGCAGATTTATTTGGGGGCAAGAAGCAGAAGTGCCAAATGTATCACCACACATACAAATGAGTTTGTGTCCTAAAGGTATCAGATAGTTTTACTTGTATGAACTGAACCAAAGTGTCAGTGAATCAGTAGGAATCTGATTCTCCTCTAGTGCTTTGTAGATCAGTGAAATGTCAATGTTGGTTCTTTTGTTCTTAGGTAGTGATAATGATCTTGTGAGCCATACAGACACATAGAGAACTTGTCTTCTTTTTCCATAACCTTTTTCTCACCTCTGAAAAACCCTGCCAGTAGGGCTTGGACTTGTAGGAAGTGAATCAAAAATTAAAATTTAACACAGACTGGTATCAGTTGGAAAGCAGGAAATGTATCATCACTATAGTAGCAAAAATAGGTTCAAAGACTTAGAATGAGATAAAGATCCAGTTGCTGAACTCTCATTAAGATGAAGAAGGCTCAGTAGAATTTAGGCATTTCTTGAAATAAAATAACAGCTTTTTGTGTAAGTTTTCCTAGAAGCTATTTATCAAACCAAGGAAAAGAGAGTTCTTAAGATCTAAAATGGGAGGCCATTATTACTGTCATACAAAGAACTGAACAGTTACAGAAAGGTCATAGATCTTTTCTCCTCTTAGGCATCAACTGAGGAAGTATTGAGACCACTGAGGTATAAAGTTACTGGTTCTAAAAATACCAACATAGCATCTACTGTCAATCTAGGCAGACTATTGTGAAGGGTCTGTCTGGAAAGGGACAGTTAGAGAATTATGCCATGGTAACAAAGCAAATCAAATCCTAGAGCACTTACCTGTAAGTCAGTCCTAAACCATGTGATGTCATTGCACATAAATTTAGTTTAAAAGACTATGAGTCTGGCACTGAACAGAGAGATGGCCAATGAAGAGTAGCTGAAGACTTCCATTTGTGTTTGGGACATCATGCACACCAGTAGTTTGCAGGGGCAGTGCCCTCAGTTGTTGCAGTGCCCTGCACAGACTGCTTACTGTTATTTTCTTGTGCTGGCCAATAGAATGTGCCATTGCTATGCAGCATACTATCTTCCAAGAGTGAATGCATTAAAAAATGCCAAACTACTGGAACATACCCCAACAATACTTGAAGGAGTAGAAGGTTTTTCCCACTTGACAGATGTATATGGAAAAACTGAAGGAATAGTCCTGGACTTTTCTGTTGCTATAAAAGAGCTCTGTGGCCACAACCATTTCCACTTCAGAATGGCAGGTGTCAAAGATCATATACTGTATCCTCCTAAGCCTTGAAGAGGGGCTGTGAGTCTATATGGGATTCAGAAAATGCCAAAAATACTTTCCTTGAATAAGAAGAGAAGAAAAAGACACAAAAGGAAGAACGCCACTCCCAAAATAGTGTAATTCTTATCAGGGGTTAGAAAACAAAATACAGGCCTTGTAGTTTAGACCACGAAAAGACAACAGTTTATCTGAAAGTGTTCATCAAGGGCTAGTAGGGGTGCTGGAAGAGGAACATTCATGATAAGCAATTTGCTGCAACAAGATGGTTAAAAGGAATCAAATTTGCTCTATCTGTACACTGCCTTGCAAAAGTGAAACGACTGCATTTTGTCTACAGTACCTGGAGTACCTTGCTGAGGACAGAAGAGAGTTCTCAATAGGGAAGAAAGAAAAGCTACATATGGAATACTTCAAAATCTTTTTCCCTTCACCCATAGTACCAGACAGAAAAGAGAGCCTACTTGATCCAAGGGTGGGGTGAGGCTGTGGAAGAAAAGTGAACACAAACCAAAGAAGAATTAGTAACAGAAATCTGAGGACCCTGTTAGCCTATTCATCTGGAAAGTGAGGCTTTTAACATACACTCAATCAAGTTATAAAAACCACAATATATCCTCCATTCCTTTGGGAAAGGATGGTTTAATAACACAGCCAACAAAAAAAGCCACAGCATTGCAGTTTTTAAAAATAAGAGAAACTCAAAAGTACAGTGAATACCTATTTACAGTTACATTGCCACAGATGTTGGTGGTTTAGTTTAAAACATCACAAGAAGGCAACAATTCACTTGCTCATTCATTAAAAAATAAGAGCTTCTTCAACATGTTCCTTGCTTTCATGGACAGATTACAAGAGATTAAACCAAAAAAGATTAGGTATATAGTATTTTTCTTATTCAGTAACTAATTTGTTTTCCTCATCAACACAAAACAAGGTATTTGTTTTGAAAGTAAAAATACATTACTGGAATTATAGACCAAGAGTCAGCAAATTAGAGCTTACTGGAATTCTTATCTAATAACTAAATTACATACTACTCTCCAGTCACAAGCTTAATCCAAAAGGGCAGCTTTTCAAATTATACTCACAGAGCTTTTTTTTTTTTTTGGAAGACAGAACAGAATGCTATATAAACATGAAACTTTGTCCTTAAGAGGAATCAAGCTGAAAGTGGACAAATTCCATGTTTTATGACTTCCAAAACCTCCACAATATAACTCATTCAGGATGAACTTTAGCTTCTCCTTCATGCTACCCTTTTTCTATGTAAAAAAATTAATACCTAGTATTAAATACTATTTCTACATCTAATACTATTTCAGCCTATAGACATGAGCTGATTGCTATACAACACAGTGATGAGTATTAACATATTCCTAATTCTACTTGGGAATTACAATAAAGAGGTGGGACACAAACATGTTTGTCAGGAACATTTGATAGGAAAGTTTAAAACCAGTGAAGATGTACTGCAGAAATTTAAATCTTTCTAACTACAGTTCTAACAATACTGAAAGCTGCACTTAATGTTGGAAACCAGCCTACAGTATTCAGTTTCCCCCTAAACCATATAATTCTCTCTTGGGATGATGACTTGTTTCAATCCAGAATGATGAAATATTTTTTGAAAATAGACCAGATTAATTATTTTTTAACTCAAATATGCTGAGTGTTTCAAAAGGACAATTCTTAGCCTGATTCATTAACCTAATAGTAATATTTTATGGCTTTTCATGTAATGTACAAGCTCTGTGAAGTAATGAAGAAAAAAGTATATTCATAATGGCATGTGATCCACTGTTATTTAGTATTGTTAAGTAGTATTACAGGAAATCTTTATATGCACATGTTGCTACATGAAAATACTAAATATTCACACATATCACAGCTTCATATATTATAAAAGCAGTATTGTCATTCATGTTAATCTTTGTAGAATATTATTTCAGGTAGATAATTCTAACAGTAGCAGAATAGAGCCATTAGCTTATACAAAAATCAGTATCTTTTATTCTTTTATTAATACAAAACACATTATTTTTTTCATTAAAGCTGTATTGTAGAGTAAATCCCATCTCACTTCACACCAACTGCATGAATTTTCTTAACTACACATAGGCAATGACTGAATTTTTTCTCTAAATACACCTGAACTGCTTCAGTATTTTCATACCACAACCTGACAACTTTGGCACCCCTTTGTAACAGTTATTTTTAATGTACACATATAAGATACCCTAAACTATCAACTGGTAGAAGAAAATGGCATTGGACTCCCCATAACACACAAAGAAAACAGATTTCATATGCTCCTTATGTAAAACAAACAAAAAAAATGTATTTAAGTATCTAAATGAGGTTGCTACATGAGGTGCCTATAAGGCTGAGTTTTAGAAACAAAAGAGTATGTTTTACACATAGCTAATCACATGTAACTTCTTATGTAAGAGGAGAAAGAAAATGAAGGCAATAGCTAAAGTATCACTAAATGTGCTTCACCTTTGCTAGGAGTTCAAAGGTCCCTCCTCCACAGACAATCCCTGTCTCTGCCTCTTCTCTGTATTTGCATCCTTCCACATTTAGACTTTCAATTCATTCATTTACACATCCTAACCTAAAAGTAGAGCTGCCTTATCAAAAGAGGTCAGAGATGTTATTTTTATTTTGTATGTAACAAAGCTGCTACCACCACGAAAGGAGTAAATAAAGGGATGAAAAACTTATTTTTCAACACTTTTAAAAAAAAAATGATTAGCAATTGGTTGCTAAAGATCTTTGTGACTACTTGGATTAAATCCGATGCTGTATATGGATTCACCCTATGTTCCTGGGGATTCCACAGCTGTTACATGTATTAAGGTTTTGTGGCTCAAACTACAGCTACAACCCAAACAGATTTCAAACAGGTTTCTGTCATTTATAAAATTACCCGAAGTCTCCTGATAGATTCTCTACACAAGTTCAGCCTTGTTGCGGTGTGGTTTGATTTAGTCAGTTGGTCTTATTAATGTTATTTATCCCTTATGCTCCCTCATTTGTCCCCTCACAGTTGGTTTGATCCAAGTTGTTTACCCCAAAAGTTCCCACCACTCAGCTCCCCAATTATCTGTCAATCTTCTCACCTCTCCCTGTCTCCTAATTTGGTTCCATCAGTCTGAGTTTGTTTACACCCTTTTGGCTGCCAATCCTATGACCACCCCCAGTTTCTTTGAGAAAGTTCTGTATCAATCACTCCAGTTTAGCTTTTCTATTTGTCCCCTGACCTTGTACCTACCCCTGCTACATTATCATAGGTTGTGTAACTGAGGTTATCCCTCTCTGGTTTATCCCCATTGGGTGAGATAGGTTTACACCCCTGTCTGCCCACCTCCTATTTAAGTTGCTGTAATCATTGATTTCTTTGGCATTTGTCACTGCACCCCCCCAGAGGGCACCTTTCTGCCCCACCTGGGGAAATAAAGGACTCTTTGGGCTGGCACACAAGTGTCCTCTCTCATCCCCTCCCCTCCCCTCAGCGTGCAGAGCTGCCCAAGCTGCGCACCCTCGAGCAGCGCTCAGCGCCATCGGGGCAGGCGATTCTCCTGAGGTGCCGCTCTCATGGTGGCCACCCAGCCTCACATGAGCTGTGCTGGACAGCCCATGCAAACTGCCCGGGGCCATGGCAGGTAGCCTCCGCACAGCCTGTCACCTCACAAGTTTGCAAAAAGCAGAACTTGGCACAAAGTTTCAGAAAAGACTACAACAGTTACTATTTTAAAGCCTATTCTTATTACTAAAGCATATGTTGGCATGTTGGCAGTCTCATTTACTGTTTCTAGTTCCTGCATCTATCCCCATAGGGTTTGGGAACATGGGAATAAAGCAGGCTGAACAGAGAACAAAAAAATATTTAAGCTTCCACTTCCAAGGATACATGGAGCCCTGCTCAGAAAGAACATCTGGTCTTCAGACATTTTGGAGAAAAAACATGCAAAGAGACAAATGGCCACAAAACAATTTCCCTGTTGTTTTGCCCAAGTACACTTCCCTTAAAAATATCTTTAATAGGCATTCACTAACCATATTTAAAACTCTCTCTTTCCTAAGTTCTGTAATATATTAATTGACTTCAGGACATTTTCACAGGAAGAAAAATTGTAAGGGGAAGAATGATTCCTCGGATTCCATCCAGAACATGTACTTATAACAAGGGAACGAGGATTAACGGCCATTCATAGAGATTCATTTTCTCAAACAGAACACATGACAGGCAGATAAACAGCTCATAAGCTGGAACTACCACTCTGTCACATGGTGAATACTACATTCCCAATTCTTAGTATTCCCAGGATCATTACCTGGTATTAAAAATATGCAGTTAGTAGGCTACAATTAAAGATAAAGTAAAAGGGAAGGTGCTTTGTAAAGCAAAGAATGGATGATGTGAACCTGGCACTATCAAGGTTTATGATTTCTGCCTCTTACCTCAAAGTATATGGGGTATGTGGAGAAGTTGTTAATGTTATTTGCCTTCTCTTCATTGTATTACTATAAACATGTTAAATTCCATACAGTGGCTTAGCTTTCAGGGCTCTTATGAAAAATTTTGTGTGGAAATGAATCAAAATTTCCCTTTCAAAATTCAATTTCTGGAATGATTCCACAAAGATAACCCCTAATTAGGAATATACTATTTACTGTCTTAAATTGGTTTATTTACTGACCTGGTCTGGTTTATAACCTTTGAATATCACACATATATGCAGTTGTTGAGGGGGAAAATAAACTCAACTTTTTTCCCCGTCTCAACGTGCTGAGGTTGAACCTTAGGACAAACAGCACCTTTTACCTCTGCCATAAATACACCATTGTGCCAAAGCCCGGTGTGGACACTGGAGCATAGCACTGCATTTACAGGATTTCTGCAAAGTATGCTCTATTGCTCTTAACTAACACTCTTCTTTTCATTCTTCACTTGATGCCAGATTAACCATTAAGAGAGCTAATGTCATCTTCTTAACTGTGTGTGTATTATGCTTTTCATTTGATTTGGAATTACAAATGCCATTTTTAAGCAACAATTTGTTAAGTATAGATTTGATTTTTAAATACTTCAATACTATTAAAAACTCAATTATATTTTAGCAATGAGCCAGTATGTCTATTAATCCACAATTTCATACCCAGAATTATTTACTCATTATGTGATGACTCAGGCCCAATGTCTTTGCTGTTGTATCAAATAAAACTGGAACCAACACTGCTTTCATATTTAAAAGGGATACAGAACAATACAAGTTCTCAGCCTTTGCTTCTATCCAGTACCTCTACTTTCAGAATTTGATAGCGATTTATAAATTATAAAACTGCATTTAGAAATTTCTTTGATGTATTTGCTACTTGCAAACCACTCTGCATATACTACAGAAAGGAATGAAACAACTGTGTTTCTTTAAAAACCAGTCTTTTCACTGGTAGGCTAATGTACATGCAAACTAAATGTTGCTCATAGCCTCCTCCTTCCAGAGACGGGAGGCTGCAATTTCTTCTAGAAGTTTTCCTATGAGGTAGGACCCAATTTGTTACCTTCCAGCCCGCAATCTCAGTTTACATATGAAAATCATACATGCTAATAGGAGGAAAAGGAAAATGTACTCCTCAGGACAGCACATCCTACAAAGGGGCAAGAAATGACCCACCATTTTTATATTGCTCTGTGCATTTTTCACAACAGGTGCTTTACAGGTTTTCCACTAAACACTTAGTTAGCTCATCTTCAGAGACAATGCATCTATCAAGTTATTGCCCAAATATTGTCTCAAGGAAATGATTTGCCATTAGTCTCAAGTATATTCCCACATATTTACTAACAACTTAGTGCTAATTTTTAAAAATCGGTCAAAAGTTTGTCACTGTTTTGGCAGGATGGGAACGAAGGAACTCCAGTTCAGAAGACCAGATGATGTGAACACCAACTACTGCTTTATTTCAAATATATCACTCTTTTATAGAGAGCATTGTGCAGACTAATTTCATTGGTCTTAAAGTAAAAATTGGTGTGCAGTGAATGATGCATGGTGGCAGAACATATCTATAAACAATGTGAACAACAAGAGAGATAGAGAATTATTTACATTCCTTTGCAACTCTTTTGAAGGCTCTAGCCTGGCAGAAACTCGCCTTTCTCTCTGACTGAACTGAGAATACCCATAAATGTTTTTCTTAACCAACTGAAATGCAAACACAGCAAGCAGAGAGTAAACAGAGCATACACACACACACACACACTTTGAAGGAAACTAGGAAAAGTAAATTGATGGATTACCTCTAGAATAACTTTTCTTCCTAACTGTATTTAAAATAGTCTTGACATGATTAAGGAGACATCTTCCTAAAGATGTTTAATGTGATATTCATGGTTATTACTTAGGCATATTTTCTTTGTAAGTTTTCTGATTCAGAAGTGCTGCTACAAAAGACTAAATTGAGAGCTTAATTTGTGGGAAATTCCTTCTGTTTTGATTTGTGGATCTAGAGAAGGTTCTCTTATTGCACTGGTTTTCTATCCTTTATTCTCTCATCCTTCCTTCCTTCCTTCCTTCATTTTAAAGTGTAACTCATGCAACAAGTGGTAGTGCTTTATTTCCAGTTTTTGTATCTAAGTGTTGCTGGATAGAAAATTTCTATTGGAACTGCTAGAACTACTCCCCATACTCCATTTTGCAAGATTTTATCTAGGCATAAAACAGCATGCCCAGAGTCAGTTCAAAGGCATTCTCTCAATCTACCTGAGCACAGAATAGTGTCAAAATATGTAACATTTCAGGATAAATTCTCAGTAAGTATAGTAACTCAGAGGGGCTTTGCATTCTCTAGTATTTCAATTTTTTTTTTTAGTAAAGTGGAGTAGAGACCATCAAAATTATGAGCAGACAGAGAGATCTGCTATTTCCTTGCAGCTATCAGAACTGGCTGCTCATTCAAACAATGTTGGAGACAGGAAAATAAAATGAAACAAGTATTTCTCTTGAGCAAGCTAAAAACTGTATGATGGCTACAGTTTCTCATAAAAACCACCTCCACTTAAAAACAAAACCACATTTCTAATTAAATAAAAAACCAAAACCAAACAACACCCCCCCCCCAAAAAAAAAACCCACCAACAACAAAGAAAACCCACAAAAAAAAAAAACCAAAACAAAACCCACAGAGGCTTCATAAATAACAATGCTTCAGATATCTTTAGGGAAGATAAAGTCACTGAGACTCTGGGTAAATTGATGTCATGAACTGGTTTCACTAGAAACAAATATGCCAACACGCACTGTTGCATCACATATAGAGCATCTTTTACTAAAATGAAAAATTTAGACAAAATCTCGAAGTTACTTGATAAATGCTGGTGTGAAAATCAATGACATGAGTGTAAGTTCTCCCACAGAAAAACTTGCAAACAAACAATAAACAAACTGTTCAGAAGCACTTGTTTACAAAAAGGACCACACATTTGTAGTAGGAACTAATTAACCTGCAAATAAAAACGGAGTAAACCCACAAATAGCAGAAGAAGGTTTCACACTTATGCTCTGCAATATCACAAAGCTAGAGAAGGGTAGAACATTTCAGAAGTACTTTATTTTGATATGTCCCTTGCCAACAATGGGACCTCAAAGCTAGCCTTTCTTCTACTAGAAAACTCATTTGGAATTGTTTATGAACTTATGAAATGTTTTGTTATTCAGAACAACTTAAATTCATTTAGCAATAGCATTTACACTACAAATGTACACTACAAAACCAACCAGTAGAGTAACTTCAATTCTTTTTGGGAGCCCACAGTTCCCACAGAAAACACCTTCCATCAACATTTATTTTAAAGACGGGTCTCTTCCTGCAGAAAGGAGCTCTTAAATTAACAACCGGAATATCTGAAGAGTCAATGCTGATTTAGTCAGGTGAGCACTATTGTCAAAAACAGAACAGCATCTGCCTCCCTGCTCTGAAACAGCACACAGAAAATGGGAATCCTACTTTAGCCTAGAAATTATTTCTGCTGTTGCCTCACACATCTGTATCTTTTCCATTTAGGTGTCCAGACTGTTCCAAAAGAACCAATTCCTCTTACTCCTGAAAACTACAGACCCTATATCCACATGCTCTGTAACCATTTCTTGAAGAGGAATCTTCAAAATGTGATTTTAATTTCTTCTCTGATGAAAACATACTTTTTCAAAATTTGGTTACCTGCATTTTCTGTTCATGGGAGCAAAAAACAAAAGGAAGTGCATAGATATTTTTCACTCCCTTCCTTAAGTAGAAGTGTTCTTGAGTTAAAGGATACACATAGGTTATTTTTGTAGAAACCAAGGCTGTTAACACATACTAATAATGACTGAATTTTCATACATGCATTTAGTTTCCTTTCACACCACTAACAATCTCTGTTGGTGTTCTGAGCTTAAATGCTGCACCAACTAACACTCCCCCTCAGCCCTGCTCTGGTAAACACCACTGACCCACATTTAGGCTCTCCTATAGCAGTGTCAGTGTTTGGTGAGGTGCCCCTCAGCTGAACTCTGATGAAAGAGATTGTTTAGGAAGAGAAATCAATGTTCTTTCTTCTGAGAGACAATGCTATCAAGGATGCAGAAGAAAGGCCCTGAAAATGTGTAGAACAGGTTACAGTGATCAAAGTCAGAGAAATAAAAAAATGTAATCTGAAACCAGTGTGGTTCCAGGAGTCCAGGACAGGACATTTTCCTTCAAAAGCAGTAATTCGTAACTTATTCAGATTTCTCAGACAGTCGTTTTCTCTGCTTATCTGACTCTTCAAGTCTAGAAATGCCACAATGCTGTAACTGAAAATGGATAGCCAATTCTGTTGGGGCCTCTGTGCACAAAGACATAGAAACAGAGGAAATTTTTTAAAGACCTACACAGCTGAATCACCCCACAGTTTCAATCACCTGAAGTCAGCAGACATACATTTATTCCATGCTGTCTTTTCACGTTCAATGAGTCTGAATTCAAACTTCAACACAATGTGGATTTGCATGTCATGACAGTATTTAGAAAGCACCTATTAGCCTCCTGTTGTTCCTATTGTCTGCATTGGAACATTTTCTTGCTATATTTTGCATAACATTTCAACTCATTGGTACTCTTTTACACAGTCTGACCACATTTTGGCATTCCTAGAAGGTCTGAATTGTCTCAGCTTGTCAAAACTTCTTATGAGTATCATAAAAATAATTATGAAATGCTTGTACAACATTTCATCCAGAACATCACAGCCTTATTTAGAGCTGTCCCACTTCCTACTCTCTATTATCTCTACAATGAAAGAAAAAAAATACAAAAAGACTGTAGTAATAAAGCTGATTTTTATAGAACATTTACAATTCACATATTTGCCTTCACACCTTCTGACAGAACATGTGGGGAAACTCATTGTATCAGATAAAAGATTCCTTGTTTGCTTTTGTTGGATTGAAGCCATTTGAAAGGAAGAGTGGGGAGGGAGAGGCAGAAATGATGCTTGCTTAGATTTAGTAGCCTATAAATAATCTACATACTCACTTTTTTCAGGCAAAATCTACCTTGTTGCAAATGCACAATCCATGACCACTAAGAGTAATAGCCACACTTATTTTTTCAGAAAACATTAAATTTGGAGTGCTGAGCATCAAGCAACTTTCTGATTTTATACACACAACAGCTGTGAAGAAAAATAATATGATGGTACTACTTATGGTTCTTTGCTAGCAACATCCTCCCCCCCACAATGATTCACAAAGTTTTTGCAACTCTATTATGACACACATAACTATCAGAGTTTTGAAGAACTATTTAGGTAATATAGATGTTTGCATGTACTGACTTCAACATTTATCCATCTGCAGAACAAGCTGTAGTATTTTTGCTCAAGACAATGAGGTTTTATTTCACATATTTCCAGATTCTATTTTCTTTCTAAAAGATCCAAGTACAAATAATTATTTGGCTGATGACAGTTTGGTTAAGTCCCAAGACAACAAAAGTACTGATATTGTCTTTAATAAAATGTGCTTAAATCAAAACAATGAAGAAATAATTTGTTATTTCTCTGTATTTTCAAATCTCTGTACTAAAATAAGGTTAATAACTCACTTGGTATGTACAGAAATGCTATGACAGTCAAGATGTGGAGATGAAGACCATGCAGATAGAAGAAAACTTACTCTTTTAGTAACAGGAGAACCTGCTGACCCACTGTAGACTTGTCTTAAAACTAGGAATTGACTCATCTGTCTCTGTCTACAGCTGTTTCATGCAGCAGCAGTTACAAGAGAGCTTAAGCCCAATTGCACACTTCAGTTAATTAATTTTCACTTTAAGCTGTAAGTGTGACCTTCAGCCAAAGATACTGTGCTGCATTTTGCACATTAAAATCCATTGAAAATATACAGAGTTTTAGAACGGCAGCTATGAACAGAATAATTTATTTTACAAAATGAAACATTTCTCACAGTCACAGCTAAAAGTATGGTCCACATTCAGAGTAGTGCCGATGTATTCTGGCAGACAACAATAAAAGTCTACAATATTTAAATCAAAATGTTCTGAGACAGAAGAGTGTGGTGGTTTATCGTTCATTCCACTGATAGGAGAAAAACATTTATCATTCATCTAATGTAAAAAATCTGAGTCAAACATCAAAATACTAAAGAACAGCAGCCAGCTTTCTTTCTTTATGTAGAGCAGTATGCAGAATATGAGTAAAACCTTTTGCATGTTAAACCTCCATGCTCAAGGAAATGAAGATTCTGTTCTGTTCCCTAATTTTCCCATGCTAGTTGTCTATAGCAACAGCAGCCTAGGAAGATTGCTGTTTCCAGATTTCTATACCAAATTACTCAGTTAATGACAAAACTGACTACCGTTCTGCTTAATAGAATAATTAATAATTGCCTAACATTATTCTATTTAAAACTAAGACTTTATGCTCCTGTGAAATATATGCACCTTGAAAGAATTAAAACTTGGGTTTTTTTAAAATTCAATCTTCACTAGTTTTGGCTCTAGAGTTCATTTTTCTCTTTCCATTCTGAACATTTCCTTCTCATGTAATCAAACTCATCACCAAACTAGAAGTTACATCCTCAGTATCAAACACCATTTACACAACTACACGTGCTACTTTAACAACTTGCTGATTAACCATTGGCAACAAACTCAAGTTTCTCCCTGTAGTTTTTGACATGTAGCTTCAATTGATGCAATAACTGATTGTCCACACCACTTGTGTTTTCACTGCAGCTGACATCTCTGCTCCAACCAACTGGAGACACCAGATATTGATACCCAGTTACTCTAAACCCAGGAAACAGCCTTCAGCATCCTAAAAGAAAGAGCATCAGGAGTGGATTTCTGTTGGGAAATGGCCTCTGTAGACACTGAACATTAGCAGTATTAACATTGTAACAGGAATGCTGGACTGGCATTTACAGAGCAATTATATCTATTTGCCTCACACTGCTGTCTATATGGTACTGACTTTGATTATATCATTCAGAAAAACTGGGGATAAAATTTCAAAATTGAAATAGAAAAGCTTTACTAGGAAAGACTGGGGAGAGAGTAAAGCAGAAAACAAATACCCAAAGGTGAATAAGGACTTTTCTCTTTCATGGAGTAAGGAAGAAAGAATATTTATCTGACATTAGGGATTAAAAATTTGCAAAGAAGAAAAAAATTCAATGTGTAAAACCAGCTTATTAATTTCAAGGATATTTTAAAATTTAAGTTTAAAGTTTAAAAAAATACTACTACACAAACTTTCAATATATTGTGGAGGTTTGTTTCTTAGTAAGAAAAATCTAGGCATTTGTTTTGTCTTTCTAAAGATTAGGCAAAAGTTTTACTTAAGGAAATTCAACAGTTTGAGAATTTACAGTTTTATCTTTGTCATATGTTCTAGTATTTATTTTCAAGATTTATAGTTAAAGTTTTAATTAACTTTTTAAGATACTAGGTACCGGGAAGTTAACTTCTAATAAATAGCAATAAATATACTAGTAGGTACCATTCAAAGTTTCAGTAAAATTTTTAATCAGAAACAAGTGTTCCATAAAAATAAAATTTAAGGTAAAAAACTTGCAATCTTCAACTAAAGAAACAGAAATTGTCTCCTTGGAATATCTGGTCTAAGATTTTAAACTGAGAGTCCTCCTGAAAGCATTTTATGTTTCACATGCTACAGTAGATATCTGACAGCATATATATAAAGAATTATTGTAACAGTCCTGATATTTATTTTAAATCTAGAACAACCAACAACAGATTAAAAGTTGTGAAACTACTGTCAGGGAGATGAAACTACTACATAAATCTCTCTTACACTACAGAAATTTAAGACAGTACTTATCCCAAGCATGGTGCTCCAAAGCATAAACTACTCCCAGCCCAATAAGTTAAGCTAAAACTGGAAGACTTCACACTGCAAGTTATAAAATATTGCTGAAGTATGGGAACAACTCTGCCTCCAAGGAAAGGCTTAATTAATAGTTTTAGTGATTATGTTTTTACATTAAAGCCACATAAAAGTCACCTTGTAGCAAGATCTGTACTTTGAATTTATGTGGTGTTTATCTGCCTGAGGTTAACAAAACCACCTCTAACATACCTTGGCAAAGAAGACTGTGAGGTGTGTTTCACTGCCAAGTATCCAAATGGGAAATTTTGGAGATTTCAAATAGGAGCCAACCTAAAAAGGTACAGCAAAATCAGAAATACAAGGCAAACCCAGAAAGGTCATCTAGTTAGCGACCAAATTAATAAAGATATAGTTAGTTTTCAGAACAGTTAGGACTCCACTGATATAAAATGTTTAATAAAATTATATAAGTGTTTAGCTTGCAGACAAGTACTATGCTTAATAATACTATAATCAGATGCTAATGAAAGGTAGAAGTTTATTTGATTTATTAACTGGTTTTGAATTAATTAATTCAGAATTGACATTTATTTAATAAATATTCAGCCAGTTGCAGTTGATACACCAACATTCTGCCAACTACATTATTCTCTTTAACTCTAAGATAAGCTAAAGGAATTTAATACAGACAATAAGGAAAGAAAAGAACAAACAAGAAGGTTCAGGAATTAAAGAGTATTAATGCTGTTTCAAAATTAGTCTTTGTAGAATAGCCACGACCTGTGACCCCATAGGGGATGCTGGATAAGCTCAGGGAGGACTGTTGCCCATGGATGGGACCCCAGGCTGGAAGAGGGGAAGCACAAATTCCCTTGCAGCCCCTGGAGGACCATCATATGGACTGTACATGGTACAGACTCCTCACTACAGCAGGAATCCCTTGCTGCAGCCAGGCTGGGAACAAGCAAAGGGGTTCATTGCAGCATCAGAACAGATAACCTGGCTTAAAAGGACCAAGGGTGGAGGTGACCTGACCTGAGCTGGCTTTGGTGCCCAATGACTCCACACAGCACCACATCTCCTATCCTAGTGACCACCACAACAGATGGAGCCCAAAGCCATGGACTAAATGAACTCAAAGGACATTTCATGGACATTGTACAGACATTCAGCAGGGGTGGTCAGACTAAGGGAATGACAGATATATATTTTAGATCAAAGGGTGGAAAGGGAGGTGGTGGTTAATGAGGTTGTACTGACCAGTGTGGGACCTGTGCATGACATAAATAGTATGGAATAAGGGATGGAATGTGCTGCTTTGGAATGGAATAGAGTTTATTCTCTTCACAGTGTCTGGTATGGGGCTGTGTTCTGAATTTGTGCTGAACACAGGGTTGACAATATAGAGATTTTTTTGTTTTTCTATTACTGTGTATAGAGATGTTTTTGTTGCTGCTGAACAGAGCTTACACAGAGCCAAGGTTCTGCTTTTTTACAGCCACACTGGCAAGGGAGGCTGGGAGGAGACACAGCTGGGACAGGTGATCCAAAGTGACCAAAGGATATAAAGTGGGAGGGAAGAAGGAGGAATGGGAGGACATTTGGAGTGATGGCATTTCTCTTGCCAAGTAACTGTTACACTTGATAGGGGTGTGTTCTCCTGGACATGGCTGAATGCCTGCCTGTCCATCAAAAACCATAATTAATTTCTTGTTTTGCTTTTCCTGTGTGTGTGGCTTTTGTTTTCCCTACTAAACTGCTTTTATCTCCACCCATGAGTTTTTCAGCTTGAACCCTTCTAATTCTCTCCCTGATCCTGCTGCTGGGGGAGCAAGTGAGCAGGTATGTGGGACTTGGTTGCTGGCTGGAGTTAAACCATAACAGTAAAGCACAGAATTTCTCTAATAAAAACCAGAAATCAAGAAAATCTGTCACATTAGTAAGAAATAATATGGACTAAGGTGAACATCAGCAACTTTCAAATGTTCAGAGATAAATACATAAAATATCTTTTAAATTTTGAATATATTATATTTAGAATACAGTTGCTTAATAGTAGTTTTATCATTTTTACTTATGGATATTTATTTTAAATGGAAAACAGTGAAAGCATAAATAGAGATCAATAAAATTGCAACACAACAGCAAGCCCTTTTGGGACTTCACAGTTTTAAAACCATCTACAAAACTTTAGCTAGAATTATTTCAGTAAAAACTTAAGCTTCTAACTAGCAATAATCAAGTGATGCAATAAAGTTCTAATTTAAAAAGCATCAAACAATATACATAGTATGATGCATTTGAAAATCTTATATATTTGTCTTAATATATGAATTTGGATATTATTTGAGAGTTCTTTAAGATCTCTAATAGTACACAGTAAAGCTTTCAGTAACACTATTAAAAAAGCCCACAACACCTTAATGAAAGAAAATTTTAAATCATGTAGAAAACAGCTTACCTTACAGTATCTCAGTGATTCCATCAATGTCAAAAAGCCTACTGTTGCCTGTTTGTGTATGCCAAGAAGTTCTGTTCAAAAGAAAACATGCAGTTGTAGTAACAATAGCAAATCATCAAGATATAGTCAAAAATGGTAATTTCTCTCTCTATAAAACAAGATCTCTGTAAATAAGATCTCTATAAAATAGGATCCAGACTCAAGGTTTTAAGAGGTTCCTGTTGCTAGTCTCTTAAAAACCTGTTGAACTTTGTAGGAGGGCAATACTTGCAATTTACATCACAATTATTCTTAGAAAAATCTAAGAACAGCTATCTTCAAGAAGAGAAAATCTCATATACATGGTTAAATAAATGCTTTTTCTTCTCTCCCTCTTTTTTCTTACAGTTCCTTGTCCATATTTATCTTAACCACTTCACATTCTGAATAATAAAACACAATTTTTGAAATAATAATTTTTAAAGCAGAAAAACTAATTTGATTTTCAATACTGACTTCCATTTAAAGCACTCAAACACACACAGCTGACAGAAATTGCTGAAATATTTATGTACTACTGATTGTAAGAGCACTTATTTGAGGTCCTCTAATATAAATAAAGAGAAAGTACTTCAGAATTCAAGCTTTGAACCTAATTATAAAGATCTGGAAGAAGCTCTGGGTTTTCGTATACATCATCTAAGGAGTTCCAAGTACTGTCTGCTTAGAACAGCTCTGTTACATTCCCAAACACTAACAAGAGCATCACAAACTGGAAGCACACACTGTGATCAATTTAGGAATATACAGACTTCTTTTATTTTGTTGAACACTGACTTCCATATTTGAAAGTTCCCTCTAAAACACTAAGTCTCAACCATAATTTTTCACACCAGTCATCTGTGTACAATAGCATAAAAATGATATCATTATCCATAGGCTAAAGCCTCAGGACCATAGAAAGTGAAAGAAACCATCCTGAATTTAAAAAATTCCTGGATTTGCAGAAGTGAACTCTGCAGCACCAGGCATGCTATAATCCCATCACCAACTTCAAGTTTACCTCACTGAACTTTACAATAGTGCAGAACAGTTATTCTAATAATGGTTTAATTTTTCCCTTTATAATTAGGCAAAAGTCCCCATATATCCAATTCTGAAAATCAAAACCCAAAAAACTTACATGTTTGTACATGAGCTTGTTCACTATCTTTGTGTCTGGAAGTACTCCTTCTTTAGAGCGTGAGCTATACATATTAAAAGGCTCTCTGCAGTGTAGAATTCTTTGATCTGAAAGCTGGGCTTTCACAGATTACCTCCAAACTTGCTCGGAATTAAAATATTCACAGGTGCACAAATTATCCATGGCAAAACTCCATTATCTCCCTGGCTAATAGCTGAGTGGCTATAAATTGCCATATGCTGAGACAATTCATCCTTTCTTCAAGCTGGGGGAAAGAGAGCTACAGCCCAATTAAAAAAACTAATGAAGAATCCTGCAAACTAGGGAACAGCTAACATACAGAAATAGCACATTTATATGTAAAATGAAGGAAACAAGTGGCAGAAGTAAGCAACAGTACATTAGAGAAGTAATTTTATGCATCACATATTTCTTAAAACCTGTAACAAAAACCAATGTAAAGTTCAGTCCACTAAACAAGGGTTTCAGATGTAGGAGTCAATACCTGGGCCCAGAACAACTAAGTCACATGTAAATAATATTTACTATTCAACATAATGATAATAATAGCATTATGTTGAATAATAATATTTATTATTCAACATAATGCTATTAAGTATTAATACTTTGATTAAGATTAAGTACTTTGTTTCCCTGACAGATAACTAGATGAGAACTCTGACTGATAACTAGAGAGTGCTATGATTCTGGTTACAACAGTAGCCACACAGTGTGAATATTCTGAATAGTTAGTAGTCAAGCTACACAGACTGTGTATTTGTGTAGGAAGCTCCTAGGTTAACTTCAGCTTGTAGTCACTGATCTACCCATGCCTCCTTCAGAATTAGACAACAGAGAGGACAGACACAAAAGCAAACACTATTCTCAGATGATTCACTACGAAACAAAAGGAGACTAGCTGCACTAAATCAAAGCTTATTCTGTGAATATCCTCAAGCCACAAAGAGAGAAAATGACTGGAAGACATCTGATAACACCAAAGATCAACTAAGCAAATGAATATTTATGCCTCTTGTCACAAAGTTAGTTTCTCTTGCAAAAAACTCAAAGGACTTTTGCAAAGGACTCAAATTTCTGAACCCATTTCTGTTTCCATCCGCATCAGCACAGCGCCACCCAGCGGCCACAGCAACCCCACAAATCCCTGGCAGCGCCCGGGAAAAGCGGTTCCAGCCCTGGCTGCGTTCACAGGGAACTGCTACAGCGCACGGAGGAACAACAGCCCTACAACAGCCGTAAAAATACCAGCTACCTCCCCATACCTTCACAACATGGATAGGTGCTGCAAGAGAAGAGACCAGAATAAGAAGAAAGGTTTAAAGGAGAACATGTAGATGGTCAATGGAGAGATAACTTCACAGTGGCCAAGAACAATTCCAGTTTGTAACTCCTACCCTATTTGGAAAACATGCAATACTGTGAGAGCCAGTGCTCTGAGTACAATCTGCAAAGACATGGTAATTCCTCAAGTTTGGAATTCAGTCTGTTCTTTCATCACTGCTGAAATTACTGGCAGTACCTTTAAAATGGCTTATAAATAATTTTAATTATTTAATAATTAAAAACTGTTTATCTAAATAGTTGAAAAAGAGGTAAAGTGACTTCAGATAACTTCTGAATAAAACAGTACTCAGTCCTTGTTATTTTGATACCTTCAACCCTTCTACATGAAAAGCTCATAAGCGTTGTGGTTTTCATGTAGAAGCTGAAGATTTTACACAGAAAGAGAAACAAAATCCAAGAGAAACACTCAAAGAAAATGACAAAAAGAATTTCTATATAAAGGATATGTGACAATGTATCCAAAATTCAGCCTAGCCTAAGAAGTTGTGAACAGTACCAGCTGCTCTTTAGCTTTCTTTTTGATGGACTGTAACAAATTACTTGGTAACAAACATGATTATAGACTTAAAACTGTGTATAAGCATGTTCTGGCTGCAATTATCCAACAGCTTCAAGAAAACGGAGGGCTCCCAATATAAAATCCAATTACTTGACTGGTCAGAAAAACTAATACGACATAATACCAGATCATTAAGAAGTACTAAAGATTGTTTTCTGTTCCTCTGCTCTCCACAAAAAGACACTCTATGGGAGTTCTTGTTCTAGGTTTTTAGGGCAGAACTGACTGAAAACGTAAATGTTGTCTATTACTGTGTCCAAAGCAACTTCAGCATTCTCAGAAAAGAAAAAAATTCCAACTTGGATAACTAAGAAATAAAGCCTACCAGAAAGATAATCTGCAAGGAAAATGAGGGAATGAACTCACGTTTTTTGAAACCAATATATTGAACTGCGGAACAGCTACTTAACCTAATGTAAAGGAAAGCACCTAGAAAATTCAGATTGCTTGATTAATCATAATCTAAAAATTCAGACTGATATATCATAATCATAAAGGGAAAATTAAAAATACTGAAGAAAACATGCAGATAAACCCCAGAAGGCTAATTGAAACACATTTCTATTAGAAATAGGGGGGATAAATGACAACAATGTCAAATAGAGGAAAGTTAAATAGAATATCCAAATGACATTCTGTAAGGCTGAAAGCATAGGCTGTATGAAATCATAACCAAGTGCAAGTCTAAGATGTCTCAAGGGAGATTATATTACTTGTTCATCATCAAACCAGAGCATTTTGATTCAGGTCTTGCATGAACCTCATTTCAAGTAAATATTTTATGTGCTAACTTAGATGATGGAAAATCATTTTAAGAAACATGCTGATGAACCCAAGATCGACTTTGTAGCAGTTAAAGAGGAGACATGAACAATTCAAACTGTTCCTTTTTTCCTAAAATTTATATTTGTAAAATGAAACCCCAAAACCACAAAAGCCCTCTAATCACGAGCCTCCACTGAATCATTCCACTATGTTAATGTCTTTCTTGCATTGGAGAGCCCAAAACTGGACACCCCACTCCATAGGTGGTCCCACAAGTGCCAGAGAGAGGGAAAGAAGCACCATTTCTCTTCAGCTGCTGACTTCCCTCCTGCACAGCCCTTCTTTGCCAGAAGGACACACCAGTGACTGAGCACAACTCACTGCCCACAGGGGCCTTGGGTCCTTTTCTACAAGGCTGCTTCCCAGCCAGTCAGTGCTGTTCCAGGGGTATATTCCATCCTGGGTGTAGGACTTGGGTACATCTCAGGACATTACTGTCAGCCCATTTCTCTAGTTTGATGTGGCTGTTTTGAATGGTGGCCTTGTCTTCAAACTTCCCAAATTACAGACACTGCACTCCCTTCCATCATGCAGGTCATCAGGTAACGTCTACATTCACCTCGTAGCTGACAATCCTGTATTCACTGATACTAACATCAATTTTGTGCACTATGCTTTATTTCCATTTGAAGTCTACTTAATTGAAAGGGCAGTAAACAAGGAGACTAACAAAACAGAAATGGAATATATTCCAAATCTATAGGTCAGCATCTCAGAATATGTAAAAATAACAAGCATAAACTTACTCATTCCTGAACATTCTCTGTCTCCATCCCACACGTTAGAAACAGCATGTCCAGTCAACAGCAGATTAATCAAACTTTGGCTACACAACAGAAAGAAAATATGTGAGAAATAAGAAATGAAAAGGGACATGAAATTTATTTTAAAAAAAAGGGGTTTTCTGTAACAGAATAAAAAAAATTATTGGATTACCCAAGCAGACATTTTGTAAATATTTTCCATTAACTAGTGTATATTTTAATTCAGGAATGCTAATTATCATCTCGTCTCTTTCAAACACGAACTTGATATGGAATGTAGCCCTGAATTTGACAATTATCCATCTGAAAATTCAATGAGAACAGAAGCATTTCCTCAGAACTGATGTACTAATAGGAGTTAGCAGTGAAATAGACACACTTTTCAGTGCTGCTTTTAGTCATTTTTAAGTTTCAATTGAGTCTCTTTCAATGTCAGTAACTTCCTAAAAGAATGATCAGTTACAGAAGACCAAAATTAGCCCAAAAATCTATTTTAAGTGGTACCAAACTTTTTTACCTTCCATGACCATAAACAGGATCTATCAATGGCTCAGTCGCATCTTCAATTTCATTTTTTATGTTTTCTATACCCTGTAGAAAAATTAGAAACATTTTTGCTGTCTTAAAGAATGAGCTGCAACATTTATACAACAGAATGCAACAGTGAAACATTGGGAGGCTGATGTTTTTACATAAACTGATAAAAGGCTGCTTTCTCTTCAAAGGAAGATGTTTTCAAAATGTGTAAGTTTCCCAGATCAAAAGAGAAAAAGACAAACCAGAACCCAAAAAAACCAAAGGACTAAGCCTTTCAAATTTTTAACCTGGAACTGTACTGCAACATAGATGAAGATATAATTTCATCAAATTATCTGGACTTGACTTAGTTCATCAGTTTATTTATTCACCTTTTACGGAAAAAGGGTTACATGATCAAACTTTCTCATAACAAAGAAATAAAACCCACCCAAAAAATACATCAAGCAACCCACAAACCTTTGTCAGTATTACAGAATACAGAAAGAGCAATACTCCAAATCTGTTTGTCCATGCTGAATATTGATCCCAAACTGCAGCCTTCAGTTCAGGGAAGCTTTTGAATGCTCGTTTGCTAAAGACAAAAAACAATAACAAACAACAGAAGAGAAGTATGTATTTAGATGAAGCATTAGAATAGTGTCATAAAGCACTACCAAGAATTACTAACACCTAACATCAAAATATCAAAGCAGAACAGTTCTGGTGTTATATACAGAATGACACAGCAGCTCCTCTGGAGTTATGGTAACTGCCATCTGCAGATGATAAATAATTCTGGAGCAAAATGCAAAAATGAACTATTTTTATATGCAAACACTAACCATAAAGTTACATATACATGTGAAAGAGCTGAGTGGCTTGCACCACTACTATAATTCTATAAAACACTGTTACTGAAATTGCAAAAAGACTATGTCACCAAAATAACATTTGCATTATACAGTGTTCTGAATGACATTCAGCTCAAAAACAATGGAAAAATAAGCCTTCTGCTTAACCAGGTAAGACAATCTTTCAGGCTTTTGAAGCAATTATTTTATTTCCCATAGGAACTTGACTTTGTTAGACACTAGCTCTGGAAAAAGCAAATAGTTCAAAACATTGAACAGAGGTACATTGACATTTGGGATACTATCTTATTGCATAATATGGTGACTGCCTAAATGATAAGGTAACACCATGCTTAAAAAGGAAAAAAAACTGAAATAAAAACTGAGGAAAGGAAGAAATTTATCAATATCCCAGTGAAGAGACACACTTGCAATTCCTTGGGTAGTTAGAGCTAAATATTACATTTCAGAACACAAACATTAGTTTGAGTAATTCAAACTAGATCATAGTCTTAGCTTATCTTACACAAACAGTACATTATTTTCTTTCTGATTTATTGCACACTTTTAGTAAGCTTTGTTTAAAAAAGAAACAAAGAGCTACAAAAATGTATCCATAGATGGGTTTACTCTGGCTAATAATCGATTTCTAAACATCCTTTCTTCATCCATAGAGTACATACAGCATACAAGGTATGCAAGGCAAAGCCAATTCTGAAATCCATCTCATGGCATCTCAGAGCATTGATTCCCAGTGAGAATGACAGAAAAAGATTTATTAAGTACCACAAGTCCAAAGACTGAAGGGATGAGCAGGAGAGGAGGAGAAAGGGCAGGAAATTAGTGTTTTGATCAGCTAAGTTTATAAAAATTTAATATTCTCCTCTTTCTTATTTCCTTATATGACAATAGGTTTAAAAGATAAACTATAATTACTACTGATAAAATGAACTGTGGTTATTTGAGTTGTAATTAGCAACATTTTCCATCTCAGGTGTTTTTTGGAATTCTGCTGCTCTTTATTTACTCTTTGGGGATTGATTTGTGTAATATTTACCCAACTGTTCACTGTGAAGATAAAAGGCTAACTAGAACTGTGAGCTCTGACTTTAGGCCCCCAAAAAAGAACAGTGTTTAAAGTAAGAAACAAAAATCAGTCTTGTATATGAAACATTTTAAAAAATGTTTCTTATGATACCTCAAATCAGGAAAAAGTACCGATGACATTATATAATTATTGAAGATTATCATCTTGAACTTAAATGGTAATCTTGATTGGACTCCCAGAACTCTGTGTTCATAAACTTGAAATGCATAAACTATCTAGCCAATTTCTCACATTACATTGCTCCAGTTTTATTTTAAAGTCTAATACTTATGCTCAAAATTATATTCCATTTAAAATGGCTAAAATGCAAAGAAAAAACACTAAATTCCCAAACCAAAATGTGAAATCTAAGTCTAACCTGATGAGTAACACATAAAAAGTTCCTCACCATACCCCTTTCAGGCCTGTGAATATACGTGTAACTTCAAAATATTGTATTTTAAATGTTCCAACATATTACTTACTGAATTAATGCATGAAATCGCTCAAAGCCAAGCTCTTCGACAGCCAAGGCAGCTATACACAAGAGACACTTTTCAGCACTACACATGGCAAAAAAATGACACAAGATACACACAGCAAGCTAGAATACTTTCAAGCTCTAATTATATTTTTAATCCTCTCCTGACATTTAAATTTAAATGATTAGTATAAACTAATTTACTGCAACATTAAGATTCCACCACACAAATTAGTGAGAACATTTCTATTTGGACTAATCAATTTATTAAAAGCATAAAGCCACTGGCGTGTTGGAAATATTTGTCATATACTGAGCTGTTGATTTTGTACAAAATGTGGCTGTCACAAAGTCACCAAGCATATGCATACTATAGATATAATTTTGCAGGTCAACAAGAAGTACCATTTCCTAGAAAAGCAAGCATGATTATTTGGATCATTTTATCAGTGTAGGTAAGCTGTATTTTTTCTTTGAATATATACGTCGGTTACTGAAATTTAGTTTGTTTTTTTTCCCCTTTAATGGTTATTTATTACAAATGGAAAAGAATTATTCTAAACAGTGTTACACATTCTGTTTTTAAATAAGTTCCTGTTGTTTTCTTTCAATAATGGATAAACAGCCTTTCAAATTAGTGTGTGTCCAGGACATAAAAAAATACAGCATTAGTGTCTTCCCAAGTTCAACACAGGCTTTATACCTTTCCTTTATCTTTCTGCTAGTAGAGCAATACACAAAACAGACAGATCTGCTTTCTGATTGATACTACCTGATGCTGAATATTTAATCAATGTCTGATCACCGAGCTACAGAATGTGGCTGCATACAATCCAGTTAAGATCTGAAGCCATTAGGGCTTGTACCACTGATCAGTTCTTCCCACCAGAATTCCCCAAAAGGCATTTTATGCCTATTCTGATTGCATTTTGAAAGATGAACTTAATTTGCTCTATATGCAAACAGAACTGATTCTTAAGCAACAGAATACTTTCATTTTCTACTTAAGAAATACAGCAGCAGCCTTAAAAGTTTTAGCTTTTGTCATTTGAATAACTATAAGGAATTGCTTAGATTACCAAGAGTAAAACTGGACTTAAAAGAATGTATTTTTAAGACATTTTTATAAAATATGAAACAATGAATCTAAATTGCAGAAAATGCTGCAAAAACTAACCTTGCTTGAAGAACACATGTTTTTGTAAGCAGAAGGTTAGAGGGACTAACTCATATAAAGCAATCTTTGAACCTGGGAACTTGCACTACTAAAGCCAACACATGGCCAACAAGTGACTTCTACACACCACAAAAGCAGATGAAAAATGCTATTGCATTCAGTAAGTGTGCTCGAATCCACCTTTTGTTCACAGAGCAGGATGATAGGCATTTTCATTCTGTTACTAAAGAACAGAGTGAAATGCTAAGATAATTACTATTTGAAATAAAGGGAAATAAGTAGAAATTCTAAAGAGAAGTAGAGCCATACATAACCCAAACAATGCTAAATAAAGAGAGTGCTTAGTGGAACGAAAAAGAACAAACAGCAAGAGAACGTGAGATGTATGAGAAATACAATTGTTTAGAAATTCTTTAAAATGATACTGTATCATGATGTGTCTAAGCACATTTCATTACTTTATTATAAACATACCCCCATATTCAATTTTCAAACAGCCTGCCATATGGAACTGTATCTGTAATACTCCTTGCTCACCCAACTCATCTCTTAAGTCCTATCAACTATGACAATGCCAGTTTCTGTTTTTATTCAGTGCAGCAGCCAAGCAAGAAATAAATGCACTAGCAGTTACACAACTTTACATTACTCACAATATCATCCCCTCAACATCTCTGTCCCACCCCTAACCAGGTTAAGAAGATGTTTTACAGATAAATAGCAGGACAGAGGAAGGGAAAAAAGCCCAAACCTAACTAACATATCTTAAATGTACAGCTAAATATCTTAAGTGTACAGCATTACACACAGAAGCCAAAATGCTGTACATAGGAGAGGTGCACTCAGTCCCTAGCAGGGAATATAAAATAGAAACAATGAAAGAGATCAACATTGCCCATGACACAAGCAGGCTGTACATGGGAAATGTATCCTGGCCCTCCTCGAGCACATTCCATGTTATTAAGGACAAGACAGGCAGAACTTGAAGACTTGTACAGAAACGTGAAAAATGTAGTTATGTAATAGAATGGATTAGTTCATAAGTGTCAGTGTTGGAGTAATTATTAACTTGAGTGTATGTTTAAAAACATTGTTGAACATTTTCTACAGTTAAAAGTCCTTTGGAATCAAGCAATACATTAATTAGTCAGATCCTATAGATAACTAGTCTCTGCTTCATTTCATCTAGAAAACAAACTTCCTATCACTGGCAAGACAACTAAAAAAAGGAAAAAAAAACAATTTCAGAGTTACAGCTACCTTATCTTGCAAAGCATAAAACAGAAAAGTTGCAGATAAAACTTTCTGTTATAATACTTTTTCTTACTTTATAATACTTATTTTAAAAAATGCTCACCTTGGAGCTCTTATGCACTGACTGTCTCTTTTTTCAATTAAATATCATTTTAATTATTATTGTTTGAGCCTTCTAAAGCACAGGGAGCATTTGCTAGAAGCAGAAGAAGATGACTTTGAAAGAGCTCCAGCACTACAAATTGCTATAACTAGCTGTGCACGTATAAATTCTATTTGTACAATTCTTACAATTCTTACAATTTTGTAGTTATGCCACAAAGTGATGAATAACATATTCCTTCCTCCTATCAAAAGACAGCACCTCTATATGTTCTCATGTGAAGAGATTTTCATACTTCTTAAGGCACAAATTGCGAACAAAAGCTAAAAGAAAAAGCAGCTTATCTTTTAACGCATTAGATCTTTCCTGTTTAAAGAATAATAAATACAACTCTCCGATCACATGTGCACAGACAAACTTCCCGTGTCACTGACTCTGTAGTAGTTAGATATGACTGGATGCCTCATCTTAGTGCAACAGATGATGTCTCCTGGATCCTTACTGTCAGTAACTCATGAAGGAGTGAAGGCAAAAAGTAGGTAACTGAAGAACTCCAAACTTCCAAACTACAAAAAAAATCTGGTAATTTACCAGAAGGTGGTTTAAATTGTTTGGTACTGCACAGACAAATGGGAAAAGGCTACTTCTCCATAACAGAGGATCCAGAATCATTTGGAATAAAGCATTGGAGAATTTTTAAAAAAATTCTTCTAAAGACATAAGTGACAAGTATTCTTCCAGTGTTAAGAAGCATGTAGATGTTTCAAAATTAAAGATGCACCAGATCCCAGTAAAATTACAAAATAAACTTGAAGATTATGGAAATTGCTGAAATTCTAAAGAAACATATACATTAGAACTCCAGTGATAAGGCACCACATTGCTTTCAGCAAAAAGGATGAATGCCTCTAATTACAACAGACAAAAATATGTCTTTTGCTAATGGAATCACAAAGGCAAACCCCCCACCTGTGAATTAATAAAACAGCAGTGGTCCTTCAAAAACCACGTAATACTTCACTTAGTAATGGGTAATTTATCACAGAAATACATCTTACAAGGTTGCTCCTCTTGATGACTAGATTCTGCAGGACTTTCAGAAATACTAGCAGTTTCTTCAGTCGTTTTTCCTCTTATCCATGTTGCCAGACAGTATGACTCAGAATTATCAGAGCAAGCCATTTCCAAAATATCACATAATGTATGACAGAGAAGGTTCTTCTGCTCCTCTTCTGAAAGATCAGAAACCTACATGAGTCTGATTGCTGAGAACCACTCTCATTTATGTATATGCTACTAGTATCTTTTTTACACATTAATGCTATCTAAATAATTAGTACTTTTATCTCATTAATTACTAATGTTAACTGCTCTTCGACTATACTGGACCAAAGATTATAAGGCTGTCTTTAGAAAAATGTGGTTTTATAGGATTTGTAACCCATATCCTTTCTTAATAAAGGATTTCGATTAAATATTTCTAGAACACAGAAGTATTAAGGACCAGCATAGACCTCACAAATATGAGTTCTGAAGCATGTACTATACATATAATATGGATGAACACAAACAAAATGTGAAATATTTTAAGTTTTTTTAACTAATGAATGTTTTACAAATAAATAAAATGGAAAAACAATGGGGAAAAAAAAAAGGGTCTCAGTACCTGGACAGTCTCTCCAAGAAGACTTTTCACTGGTAAAAAGCCTCTTCAAAAGGAATGCCTTTGTTATCAAAGAATAAAATATTATTAAAATACAATAAATACAATAAAATAAAAACACTACCTTTTGCATCACAAAGCACCAAAGCATTATTGCATGTTTTTAAAAGAGTTTCAAGCTGCTTACCATTCAGAACAAGACTCTAAGCCTGCCCTGTTTACTGACTTTTCTCCATCAAACAAAGTGGCCTCGTGACTACCACTGAGTTTGAACCTCAAGTACACTTCAAATACACGCAGTGCATATTGGCATATACACCTCCAGACTCACAGGACTGCAGGAATGGAGGCACAAATGTTTTTCAGTATAACTGATCAGTGTTACAAGACATCTCTAGTCACTAACACAACCCCCTTCAGTAGATAACAAGCCCACCTCTTTTAACTATTTCAAATAATAACCTGCAGATCAGGTTAAAGAAATCCTACGCATCTCCACATGCTTTGTTTTATCATCAACGCTAACGCAATGCTGCAATTAAAAAAAGGCAAAACAAAAAACTCCAAGGCACAGAGAAGGACCAATGAAAGAAGAAACTTCATAAAGCAGTCTTGCTATTTCAGGTATTTTTAGCACCTCAGAAACAGCTGGTTCAGATTTCACTGCTTTCCTGACACATTCACCCTGTTCTCCCATTACAGATATTTTTTTAACAGATTTTTTTTACATTGCTCCAGTTTTATTTTAAAGTCTAATACTTTAACAAACCTTGTTAGATGTGAAAATCAACTACTTCAAATATTTCTAATACAAAATTACAAAAAAAAAAAAGCAGACACTACCCTTAAAGGCAGGGAATTCAAGAGATGTGAAAGGATTAGGATTAAATTTGTATCTGATCTTTTCCTCCTCCCCTTTACAATTTGTTCCTCATTTTGAAGTTACTTCTGCTTGGATCAGCCTGCTGCATTTCCTCAAACAAATGTCCTTCTGCAAAATGATAGTTCAAAATCAGCCCATGCTCATCCCTGCCTTTTTACAGAGATTTTGTCTCCTCCACACTTTAATTATGAAATCAAAACACAACTGATCTGCAATTTTTTCATTTTTATTTCAGTTCCAAATATATAAAGAACAAATCTTGGGCTCACTGATTTTAAACGATTCCCATAATAAAGGCATCTTACCTGCACAGGTGCTATCACTGCACAAGGGCCACCTTCAAATTGTTCTAATGCAGTTGATTCAGAGTCACTAAAAACAAATCCTGTCAAATGAAAAGATTTTATTTAATGAAATATGTAAATAACTATGTATACTCCTTCCCTAACAGAAATGATACCTGATTTATTCACTTTTAAAAATCAGATTTTTGTTTCCTTCATAATGTAACTGCATATGGTTAAACTACCTGAAGCAAAAAAGTCATGAATACAGATGAAAGGACAGACATTAATTATTTATATCTTCAATTAAATCATAACCACAAAGGTCCAAGAGATAGAGTTTCAAACAAAAGAATTTTTAACTTAAACTATGGCTTTTATTTTATGATAGTTTATTTCTTATCAATAAATTTAAATTAGTGTATTATTTTGTCTGTATCTTGGAACCTTCATTGAACACGTAAAATAAACTTCTATTCCTGATGAATGTCATAGTATGCCTCCCACTGATCTCATTTGTGACCTATCAGCACATCCTATTAAGATTGAAATATGCTGAGTAGCTTAAATATTCACTTGCAATCCCTGCATCAAACCTCTTAATGGTGTTCTTTCACAGAAGATACACTACATTTACTGAGATGCAACATCACCTATTTTCCCCCTTCAGCTTTAATGATTTGTATTAATAATTTGTACTTAGAATTATATTACAGTCACATAATAAAGCAAATACTGGAGCAATTGCAGCAAAATTGTTTCATTACCACCTTGCCCTTAAACTTGTCTTTAAGATAGGTGATTCTTATCTTTCATTTTTCATTGATAAATGCACATGCAATTACCTTGATGAAGCTGACACACAACAACTTAGAGTGAGTGGTATTTTGCATTATCCTTTTAAGTAATGATAAGATTGTGCTGAAGTCATTCTAGTTCACTGGAATCTAGAAACCATGCAACTGTAGTCAGCAAGTAAGCAGCAAACACAAGCAAGTGGGGGCAGGCAGAAAGGGGATAAACATGCATCTTGTCATGGACTGACAGTGTCAGTCTCAGCAGAAAGAAAGTTCAATGCTACTCTCCCACAATTTCTCCTCTTCCCAATTCTGTAGGATTACATGCTGCCATAACAAAAGCACTCTAAGCCCTGGATGTGAATTTGAACTGAGGAAGTGCATCTCCCCACACTACTGCATGGCAAGTACATCATCCCAAGCAGCAAGAGATAGGACAACTGCACATTTTGTAAACCATACTTCATCACAGAACAGTTGTTCCACAGCAATGGGAATTTTTATTTTTTAAAGGATCAGGGTAGCCATGGGGTTTCTGCTGTATCTGACCAAAGGCTCCAGGTTATTTTTAACCACATGTGCACACATGCATTACAGAGATGTATTTTATATCCAAAACCTAGGTGCCTATGTCAAGCCAGCATACTTAGATCTGGCATCACCTGATGTGGCAATGAAGCTCCATTAATTCCTACTTGAAGCAAAGTTTGCAGTAATGCCATTTCACTGTCCTGTTAACATGCCCTACGAAGAAATATCATCAGTCCCTTTAACTTTCTGAATTGGTTTGTGCAGGCTTGGAATATTAAAAGGTAAGTCCTCCTCTGCTTTGAAGCATTACTGCATGCCATCTAACCACACTTCAACAAAAGAGCTTTTTTAGTTTTTTTAATTATTTGTTTCTGCAGAAAAACAACATACTTGCTTGTGGTACCACTAAACCACACTTAAGAAATCTTGAATTTGCTCCACATTCTTCAGGCTTCTTAAAGAAAGCATGAACTGTCTCAGCTTAACCCTGCCCTGTTTTTCAAAATTGCTTCCTAAAAACAAAAAACATAAAGTGATCCACCAGAATGAATACAAATATGAAACAGACAATGTAAAATTGGTATCACACAGAATTTCACAGAATACAACCACAGGCAAAACACATATAAAATACCCAAGGAAATACTTCTTATTACTTAAATGCTGCTTAATGCTTAATAAATATTAAGATTCTAAAAGCTGTTAAGCAAGACAATGGGCTTCAGGCAGTATGGTCTTGCTCTTTTAAAAAAGTTTTACCTGAGCCAACTTCCAATTCTGTAGAATTTCAGAAATCAGCACTCCAAACTCCAGCTGGGTTCAAGTCTACCTCAGCCTGAAACCACACCTGCTTACCTTTTTAACCCTCTACAACAGTCACATTTTGGGCAATCTCTGTAAAGACCGACCAACCCCACATTCTTCCTTATGATCCTTTAGTATGACCTGACCACCCTTTAAGCTACCAAGATGAGCATCTTCGATCCAACTTCTGCTAACTCACTCTCAACTTTTCATATCTACCATACAGCTCTTTTCACTCAAGATAAAATAAAAAAAAAAAAGGTATAACACAGCCAAAATATTGTTTTAAAATTAATCTCTCTGCCTTTTATCCATTAGTATAATTAGAAACATTTCCCTGCAAGAAACGTAAAATTATGTCATTACCATATATCTTCCATGTCATCTATAACCCTATTAAACACTGCATTGACCCAATTTTTTCAACATCACTACTGCTCTGCTGCTTTAACCTTTTGAGGCAGCGTGGCAGGGAGATGAAGTGGATCTAAGTTCCTGTTGGTAGCCAGTGCATTGCCCAATATTTTGAGTAATGACACTGAGAAATTTGTCTTTATATTGTTTATCCATTATAATCACACAACACAAAGTTTTATTCTCCTTATTTCCCCATTTTGCATTTATGAATGTCCATGTTTCTTGCATCTAATTCTTAGCTCTTCTATGTACAGTTTACCAAAATTAGTGTATGACTTACTTAACCACTGTTGTCCTTCATCTAATATACCACATCACAGTCCAAAGTACTACAAAACCCATTCAATCTTCTATTATGACTACTCCACTGCCTTCTTGCATCTTTTTATTACTAGCCTATTTCTAAAAAATATTTTTTTCCATGCAAGACACCATAGATGTAACTGTCATTTCACAAAGGATGCTGTGTCTCTTCAGTATTTTCACTCTGTACAAAACCCAGTTCTACCTGAATGAAGAGACAAGGGAATTAGCACACAACACGAACAGGAGATCCTTGCTGATCTAATCTAGCTATAAAGACACTGCACTATCCACCTTTTGTCCTAGAATCACAGAATATTTTGAGTAGGAAGGGAACCACATGGATCACCAAGTCCAACCCCTGTTCCTGTACATGACACCCTAAGAGTCATACCATGTGCCTGAGAGTGCTGTCCAAATGCACCTGAACTCTGTCAGGTTTGGTGGGAAGCCCATTCCAGTGTTCAACCACCTTCTGGTTTTTCAAACCTTTTCCTGACACCCAACCTAAAACTCCTCTGACTCAGTTTCATGCTGTTTTCTCAAGTCCTGTCACTGGTCACAAGAGTGAAGAGATCAGTACCTGCCCCTTCACTTCCCCTTGTGTGGATATTGAAGACCATGAGGAGGTCTCCCCTCAGTCTCCTCTTCTCCAAGCTGAAAGAACCAAGTGACTTTAGCCACCTCTCACCATGGAAGTACATTTCTTTTTCTTTTTTGGGATACAAGAACTGCCTGACGGAAACACTAGGACAACACATTATTACCCAAGCATGAGGTTTACAATGTACCTTAATGTTTCATTCTTTCTCTAGCACTGGGAATAGAATGATAACACAATTTGCTTGTGGCTTTGGGTTTTCCACACATATCATTACAGTAAAATGAAACTTCTGAAATTTTCTGTGGGGAGAAAACCCCCCAACAAACAAAAACCATTTTCCTGCCCACATAAAGAAAGAAGGATTTACTATAGCAATACCACAACAAAACTCCACTGAGCAGATTGTGGATAAAGAGATAAAAGTCCTGTAAGGGACTGAGGAACGTATACAAAATACCTGGTAGGCTACCAGGAAGCCAGAAGAGAATCCAAACAAAATGGACCTTTTTACACTGTATCCATATACACAAACTGTACTTCTCACTATGCTTTTGCAGTTAAATGCTCGTTGGAGAAGACCAATCCATATCTTTCTTTCCAAGAACCAGGGAGAACACAGCTTATGTAATTCTGAAAGGAGGCTGTGCCCAAGCCTGCCAGACATTTATATTGGACAGACATGATGTCTCATATCTTGGGGATGATCTGAAGAGCAGTTTTATACATGAAATTTGTGCCTTGGATCAATGGAGAAATTTACTCCTAACATAGGTATGTTCCTTTAGGGTTCAGTCATCTTCTCAGCTCCCTCCCAAGTCTTCACATCTATGCCAGGGAACACCGAAGAGCAGACTGAGGCTTTGGAGTACATTCCTGTGTCTGCTTTCAGGATTCCTGTAAACGGAATCCATGAGGTTCAAACTGCAAATTCTGCAGCAATCATAAAGAAAAAAATTCTGTAAGGAACTCCACACAAAAATCCTCACAACAACTTGACAGCCATACCTTTGTTAAATCTGGAATAAAACCAATATATTTCAAGTTGCCAATGCAGAAATCTGAGGGAATTACTTCCACTAACTTCCAACAAACACTGACATGAGCTGGGGTCAGTTCTCTATCTGCTTGCAAATCAGCCCGTCTTCAAACAAGTATGATGGTCAATGAGTCTGGTGCATAACAGGATTCCTGGAATGCACTGTCTTCACTGAGAAACTGACAGCTATCAGTCTTACCTTCCCCAACACCCTCCCTACTGCCTACTTTTCTTTGCAAATGAAAATCATACCTCTCAGCTTCCAAAGGGTTTGAGAAAGGATCAGATGATGTTCAGCAAGTATCCAAAATAAATGCCAGTGCTGGCACTACAATCAAAAGAAATAAAAACAAATAAAAAAATCCAACCCCAAATTAGTTGTTTGATGCTTTCAGCACTTTTTATGTGGAACAGGGTTTATCTTTTAGACTTTCAAGTTTTTGGAAATAGTAAAGCTTGATATATTTGTTTGGGTGTTTTTTTCTTTTAAATCTTGATGAGTCAGTGTTGACAGACCTCTTTTGCAGCAAATAAGTGCTGCAGAACTTTTTCAACAAAATAGAAACTGAAAGCTGGGAGAAAGTATTATGCACCTACACAAGGTAAGTGATTGGAACTGACTGTTTTGATTCTCAGTACAAGACCTCCAAACAGTTTAACTTAATGTCATGGGGTTCTGCTACACAAAATTGAGAGTGATATACTGAGAATGATATAGAGAAGGGAACAGATACACTACATATTCTAATCACAGGACTTTCCCTAAAGACAGATTGGAAATAGCTCCATTGCAGAAGCCACCAAGCACTCCAGATACCTTTTAAGCCCTCACTCAATCACAAGTACAGCGCATTACAACACACATTTCAATAAATTTTGAAATTGCTAAAATTTCTCATAAAAACTATCTTTAAACCTTCAAATGTGGCAATCCAAAATTACCAGTTAAAGAAATAATTAAGTTTTGAAACACCAATTCTTTTCTGACTTTGCCTACACCTTATACTGAAACCACAACATCACCAAAACAAAGAGATAGTACAGAAAGTAATTTCATATCAATAAACAATTTCATTAGGAAAAGCAGTGGCTTTGCTGTGCCTGCTTAAATTCTAGATCTTAGGAGGAATTTGGCTTCTTTTTCTAAATATTTATCACTGAGTTATCTGAAGACAGATAAACCTAGGGAAAAAAATATGAGTCTGGTAATAGACTATGTCCAGTAGGGAGGAGCAGCTACGTAGTTCCCAAATCTACTGAAACTATGCAGATGACAACACCCTTGTTAAAAAAAAATAAAAATGAACAGAGAATGCTAAGAAACTTCGGTTTCAAACAACTTTAACCTGAGACCTGGATACATTTCTTTTTTATCTATAAATTCCTCTATCCACTACTTCACTTACGAATTTTCTCCAGGAATCAATAGTTTTATCATGAACCATTATTGGAATTCCTCAAAACCCACAGTCAGTTATAGAAAAAGAAAATAGAAAAGGCTATTATTCCCTTCTTTTGGACAGGACAGGCACACAGATTGATTCCTTGCATATAATTCTTATAGGCAAGCATCGCAACTGCACTTTTAAGGATCACCAACAAGCTTCCATCAAGAAGAAATGATGCATTGGATACACAACTTAAACGCAGAATAGACACCTTACAAATACCACACGTTCCAGCGTTACTGGTACTTTACCTCTTGACATGTCCTAATACTGGCATGCAGCTGCTTCCACCTGGTCAAATAACCAGATCAAAAAACAAATCTGTGGGTCACTGTCCCAAGTTCGGCCCCGCTTTACTATTTGTGACTCATATGTTCTTCATGAAAAAACCAAAACCAAAGCACAACTTATGTTCGTTTCCACAAGCTACGTACAATCACGACATAAGACGCTGTTGTTATATTTAAGACATTCAGACCCTTCTCTACACAATTTTAAGTTCCTGTGGAGATGTGCGACTAAAGACGATTATGCTGCAAAAAACCAACATAATTATTTAGCAAGGGAAGCTGCTGCATCATTTTCCCGCGTGGGCCAGCGCCGAGGTGCCGCTGACACAGGCGCGGGAGCAGCGCCCGTGGCACGGCGCCCCTCAGCCCACGGGCCTGAGCCGCGGGGCGCCGCGGGCGGGGCGCTGCGGGCGGGGAGCTGCGGGCGTGCCCCGGCGGGCGGGCGGCGAGGCGGGAAGGGCCGGCGGGGCACGGCGCACGCAGGTACCTTGCGCCCAGCGGCAGAAGATGGTGTCGGCCAGCCCGCGGGGCCCGGCCTTCTTGCCCCACACCAGGTGG
>QUSF01000003.1:18954121-19186972 GCA_003676055.1 Chloebia gouldiae | reverse complement strand
GGCGCGGGCGGGGCGGGGCCGCCCTTCCGCTTCCCCAGCAGGCCCTGAGGCTTCCGCAGGCCGCGGCCGTGCGGGGCTGGTCGGTACTGTGACAGGTCCGGGACGGAGCTGCTCCCCTAGGGAGCTGCCTTTCGACTTGAACCTTCCCGAGATGAAGCTGTTTTGTATTCGCACTTGGAATTTTTCCTGAGGCGTGCAGCCGAAATGGAGCTGCGGTGTTGTGCCTACTTTATTAAACAATTACTCTATCAGTAGGGTTGGAAGGAAGATCTAGAGATAGAGAATCATAGAACCACCGGCGATGGAAGAGACCTTTACGAGCATCAAGTCCAACCCTCACCCAGCACTGCCACTGTGACCCCTAAGCCACATCAGGGAGCGCCAGATCCTGACCCCTGTTAAACACCTCGGGCGTGCTGGCTGCGCCGCCTCCCTGGAAAACCTGTTCCAGAGCCTGACCACCGTAACGGTGAACAAGGTTTTTCTAATGATCTGATCTGAATCTCCCTTCTGACAATCTCCACATCAACTTGCCCGAGCCCTTTCTAAGGCAGAGTCACCTGGAGCCTGTGACAGGAAAGTTTCCAGATGGGATTTGAATGTCTTCGGAGAAAGACTTCATGACCTCCCTGGGCAGCCTGTGCCAGTGCTCTGCCACCCCCAATGTAAAAAAAATTGTACTTCATGTTGAGGTGGAACTTTGTTTTAGTTTATGGCTATTGCTCATCTTGTTGCTAGGCACCAGTGAAAAGAGCCTGGCACTACCCTCTTGGCAATCACCTTCGAGGTATTTATCTGCATTGATGAAATTCCCTTTCAGTCTTCTCTAGACTGAATATGCCCAGTTCCAGCAGTCCCTGCTTGTTCAAGAGATGGTCCAGTCCATTAATCATCTGCTTGGCCCACCACTGGACCCTGTCCAGTAGTTCCTTGTTTTTCATCATACACTTAAGTGCTTTTATAAAGATTGAGCACATATTGAAGCTATTACATGTGCAATCATTCTCAATTAAATATGAAAATAACCAATATCAAGCATGTTTCTGAGTTTTCTGGCATGTCATAACACAAATTGATCAGAAGATGGGGTGGTTGTACTTCTGATTTTTAAACGTTTTCAAATATATGCACAGTTAAGCATTTTCTGAATAATTACTGACAAGTCATCAATTTCTTTCAATATCAATAATCAGAATGGATTCTGGGAATAAATAATGCAATTATAATGGACACCTTTTGATTTTTAGCATGAAGAAAGAACTTCAAACAATGAGAAGGAATTTAATTAGAATTAAAGGCATCATGACAACAAAATTAAGTTCTGTATGTACTATAGCAAAGGTCATCATGTTGCTAGGTTTTGTGTCTTTTGAATCAATAGTGCAGTAAAAAGCAGATTTTGATATACCAGATAGATATACCAGACTTGAAATTGTAAACATACCATGGCCAGGAGGAAAATACCAAAGTGCATTTATTTTAAAGTGTATTGTTTTATATACATTTGAAGTATTTCAGAAAAGTAATCATCAAAATGGTGCCATGGTGTAAATCTAAGTCAGCTCAACAAATTTCAGACTATATCCATTAACAGGGAGGTTTTACAAGGCAGGGGAAAGAAGTGCAAGTTTTAGGCCAGCTTTTCAAGTTCCTGGGCTTGTTGTAGGGAAGAAAATTTATATTGTCATAGATGCTCAGGGTGAAATCTGAAAAACAATTCAGTAGAGAGAGGGAAGAAGGCACTGTAAAACAAGGATACTGAACCTGCAATGGGGTGATAGCAACTGCTGTATGGCAGAGAAGTTGTATAGCATCACCCAGAAGCACCAAAAGGCTGGAAAAGCTCCTCCTCCACTTCCATCTCTGGTGTCATGGATCCTTGATGCTGTTGAGGCAGGTCAGGAATGAGCAGACTCTGCTCAGAAGGCTGCTGAGAGTATAACTCCAATTTATTTTCAAAATGCATCACTCTTTATGCAGAGCTTCGTCCAGGCTAATTCAGGCTAATAACAACCGACACCATTGGTGCAGAGTGCATGATGCACAGTGATAGAACTTAACTATAAACTATGTGAACAACAAGGAGATAAAAGGTTATTTTCATTCTTCTCCAACTCTTTCCCAGGCTTCTGCCTGGCTAGAAACTCTCCATTTCTCTCTTTGACTGAATCTGAGACTGACAGATCATCACTTCAAGAAAAACATTTTGTGTCTCCACAGAAGGGCAGTGAAGCTGGCAAAGGGTTCAGAGAATGAGTCATGAAGAGTGGCTGAGGGAGCTGAGATTGTTTAGCCTGGAGAAGGGGAGGCTTAGGATGGGCCTTATCTCTCTCTGTAGCTACCTGAAAGCAGGTTGTAGCCAGGTGAGGGGTGGGCTCTTCCCCCAGGCAACCAGCAACAGGATGAGAGGACATAGTCTCAACCTGCACCAGGATTGGTTCAGGTTTGACACCAGGAAGATTTTTTTATGGAGAAGATCATCAAGCATTGGAGTGGACTGCCCAGGGAGGTGGTGGAGTCACCATCCCTAGAGCTGTTCAAGGAACAGCTGGACGTGTCACTCAGTGCCATGGTCTAGTTGACAAGGTGGCGATCTTGAAGGACTTGATGGGCTTGATCTGGAAGGTCTTTTCCAGCCTAAATGATTCTATGACTCTGCAGTGATTGTGGAAATGAAGTTAATGAGCATGCCCTTTGATTTCATAGGTACACACAGGTATTCACAGTGAAACTTTTCCATGTGTAAGGAAAAGCTGAGTCACAATCTGGAGAACCGTGAGCCAGAAGAGATTCCACAGTTTAATGTGCTCTAAAGTACAACAAATTTACTTTGTCACCAAGGAGTGGAAGAATGCTGCTAAGCATTCTTCAAATCTGTGATTACAGACCTGCAGGTGACCTAGCAGCTCATATTTCCTGTAACATCACAATATAAAATTAAATATATATTTCCAATCCGAGTCAGAATGACAAATTGCCACATTTTGTTGAAGCAGCAGTATTTTGTGATTGGTTTGCAGCTAATGCCTTGTGTTGTGTAAAAATGCTCTCACCAGCAACTGATGTGAACTGTGATATTGCTAATTTGATCCGTATAATTTGGTATGAGAAAACACATTTTCAGAGTTACTCACAATACTGGCAAAAGCAAAGACAATAATGAGAGACACAAGATGTTAAGTGATTTCACCCATCTTGATTTGGTTGGCATACAGAACATGGAATTCAATATAGACAAATAAAAATTAATTCTTCTAGGAACAAGGGAACAATTCTGGGGATATGTGCCAACTGGAGCAATCTGTCATGCTGGTTAGGAAAAGCATTGGGAAATTATTTCAGAAATACTATGAAATATCACTGAAATCATTAGCCTCACTAATAAAAATGGTAAAAATCAACCTATATATCAACTGTAGCAAACAACACTAAATCCAAGCAAATGAGACTCTGGATGTCAGGTTTTTTTTTATAAGTGTTGGATATTCATAAGATAATGATGTGTTGCATATGTCTACCAAAGATTTGGACAAGAAGCATTTTCTGTGAATTTGTGTAGATAGTTGAGTTTCAGGTAGTGAGCAGGAAACTAAAAAGGATGATTAGAAGAAAATACAAGATCAGTTGTACAAAAACAAATTGACAGCTATGCTAGATTTCAGAAATAAATGGAGGAGAACTGAAGTCAGAACTCTTAAAGAGAATGCAAATCTGCATACTACTACTTCAAAATAGTATTTTAGAAAATTATGGAACTGGTACTTAAATCCTTTCTCTGTGGACTCTGGGATGTAAAAACTCGTCTATAAAGTCAGGGCTTCGTGGAAGATAAACAGCATATTTATCTTTTAAGTCCTTCAAGTATTTAGAGGTGTGCAAACAGAGAAAGACTGAAAATTACTGCTCTGCGGCATTGTTTAGTTATATTATGAATAATACGTATCGATTTTACACTGCATTTTCAAATTGTTTCTCTTAATGCAGTGGTTTTTTTTTCCTTTTTTTAATGTTGGACTGCCATCTTGTGGTTGGCTTGGTGACTTAAGGTGCGCCTTTTTTCCTTTGTGCAGTGCAGCTGATTATCTTTGCAGACTAGTGTGGTGGGTTTGGGGTTTTAGGAAAACATAGCAGATACTGTTCTCTCCCTTCTAATCTCTAATCCAAACTCAGATTAGTTTGATTCTATTGGTTGCAATATGTTACATTTTAGAACAGCTCTCCACTAGACAGGAGTGGGTAAAGAACATAAACATATAGTCTCTAAGTGTGCAGTCCCATTTGGTTTACTTAATATATTTTTTAAGAATTAAATCTCGTCATGAAACTTTTTATTGAGAATTTATAGGTTTACTGCTATGAACTGTTGACAGACAGCAGTACAAGTGACAGACATTGTAGATTTTTGCCAGACATAACTCAGTAAAGTTCATCTACATTGAGATAGTTTTGCCTTACTTGTCTTTAAAAAAGCTGGCTTGGGTGGTAGGAAAAACAAATTTATTAATTAATGGCAGGCTACTTAGTCCATACACATCCATAGGGAATTGCAATGGTCTTGTATTACTAAATTGTTCTGAGGAGATAAAAATACGTATTAAAGGTTTCTACAGTTCCCTTTTCTGTTTACTCCCTTCTTTTAATTACCTCACCCTGTCCTTCTGCCCTCTCAACCCAACAAAACAAAAATCAGTCTATCAATCAGATCTGCATAGAAAAAATGTTAGGCAAGAAAATGTTGTTGAACCAAATCATAGAAAAGTTTAGCTGTCTACCTGTTGGGGTTGGATGCCTGCTTCCTACTGGTGTGAATCTATCTGGACTTTGTTTATAGTGCAACATGAAGTACTATATGACTCTTTGCTCTCAGGGTGATCACTGAGGAGAAATTTTAATATCAGAAGTCATGCTCAAAACTCCACTGTGTGCACATTTGTGTTTGAGGAATGATGAATGTCACCAGCTTACAAAATGCTGATTACTCCATCCCTTGTTGGAGAGGCAAGTTTTGGACTGTGGATGACATTAATTTTTCAAACTGTTTCTTCTCACTGAAGGGGTTAAGGTAATTGTATTAGCAGTGATGGCAAAGTGGTGATGGGAAGAGATGCTGATCCCTGTTTTGTGCTGAGGTCAGACAATGGGACAATATATGGAAGAGACAAGAACATGGTCATGCTTATGTGCCCAGTGTACCCATCCTGAACTGGGGTAGCCTAATAGGGGGTTTTAATAGGGCAAAGGAAAAGGTCCTACAATCTAGAGCAGAATAAGGTGCTTTTTGCCAGGAGAAGGACTGGGAGGAAAACTGGGGCCCAAAATTTAGGTTTTTGAGGTGTCAAGAGACATCCTATGGCCCTGACACTTTCATGGTCCCTTTTGTCTCTCCTTAGACCTCCTTGTTTTGAGAAGAGGGTAAAACTTTTATTTGATCTATGTATTAGGACCAAATTCTCTGAGAATATAAGAGTCCAAGTCTAAGAAACAGAAGGCTCTCATGTCTCATATTTCCTCTTTTGAAATGATGAATTAGTGTTAGGTGGAAAAATTTCCTAGTTTGCTGGCTCCTACTGAAATTACAGAAGAGAGCAAAAGGGCAATATCAGAATCTATTGATGAGATTAAGCAAGCCAGTGATTGTCCTGTGCATGTGAATGCTTGGGATTGACATCTTTGAGGAATGGGAAGGAGTTTCAGGAGAATCACAACTTTCTTTGATAGCAAAGTAAAAAAGAACTATTTATTGTGTATATATAATATACTATTTCTTATATATATAACATATATATAAATAGTGTCTTAATGCTATAGACAATAGATTAGTTTTGGGTAAGCTGTTTAAAATTGATGGAGCTAAAACTCCATCATTTGCAGTAACACCAATAAGTGAGTATCCTTGTACTCCTAGGATAACCTACATCAGATCATAACCATTCAACTTACTGTTGCATTTCATTTAGGATTCATAAGTGTATGGAAGAAGAAAATGGATTATTTCAAAAACAGTCATTCATTTTTTGCAATTTACCATGGCAATTTTCATGTTGTTTTAAGAAAAGAGTCATCTTTTCCCTCCCAAAGCATCCTCAGGTTCTCTATTATTTTCAGATAAAATGATCTTATGGAGACCGGTAAAGTTAAACATCCATTATCCTTACATGGTTAACTTAGTGTGTAGCTCTCAGCACATGCTTTGGATTATGGGCTTCAAATTTTTGTGAAGAGAAAAAAAATGACATTGTAATTGGCAAGGAAAAAAGTTGGTAATTATTAAGACTATTAGTAGTATAATTAAATTAAGGATGTCTATTCCAGCACAGTGATACTAATACTATATCTTGGCATTGTTAGTTAGAAGTGGCTTAAGTATGCTTAAAGCCCAATTATGCAGTGGGCTAATAACTTGCTGTGCAGTCAGTATCCTCTAGTTAATTGCAGAGTTTGCCTGGCAGTGACAATGCACAAAAAGAAAGATAAAAGGCATTTAGATCCATCAAATTTAGTAATGCGAACTGAATTTCAAACAAAAAAGTTATTTGATACAAGCGACTGGATTTTTGATTTCAGAAAAAAAGTTGAATTGAAACATATTATTTGCACTGAAATGTTAAAATAATTAAATATGCATTATTTAGTCAAAATGAAACAGGAAAGTTCCAGTCCTCTAAAAGGACTGGTTTCCAGCAGAGGATGCCATCAACATGTTTAGACTTTTTATCTTGGAAAGTTGGTTTAACTGGGAAGTTTTGTTTCCAAGCAGGTGATGTGCTGGGAGAATGCAGAATGAAGAGGTGGTTCAGAGGTAGGAAGTTTACAGGTTTTCTGTTTCAGTCCTCTGTTTTAAAATTCTGATACACTGGTTCTCACCTCCCCTTTGTCTACAATACTTCTGTTTAATAATGCTTGCCTTTTTCATTAATATTCCATCCTAAAACATTGTTTTGTCTCTTAAGTATTAATCTAAATTTTACTGCTTTTTTTGTTCTTGCAGCAATCTATTCCTTTCTGTATGACATTGTGTCCTTCTGATTTGTGATGAAAATTCATGATTTCATTTCTTTTCACAGAGGCAGCAGAAAATCCCATCTGCTTTCATACTGATACTCTGTGCAAGAATCTGTAAGTTCTTTGGGCCTGTGACAGTGCAACCTTAAAAAGTATCACATACTTAAGACATTTTAAGAATACATAAGGAGGAATGCAAGGATCAAATTAAAAAGGAGCACCCATATTTGAACACTGATATGTCCAGAGGAAATGTTGGGCAGTACTGAGAAAAGCACCCATCAAATGAAAAAATTCAGGGAAAGGGGGTTCAAGAGTAACCTCATTATTGAGTTGAGATGGTCTTTTCTTTCATCAAAAGATGAATTCCTAATTTCTTTTTATAAAATGTTATCATCACACCAAAATAAATCATAGGATTTTATATATCATTATACTTATATATAGCTTATTTGTATAGATTGTACGTGTGTGCATCATGCACTCAAGCTTGACCTTTGGAAGCAACCAGTGGTTGCTTTGGATAATTGAAATTAACTGGTTTTCCAGACTTGAATGAAAATTCTTTGCCCGATAGAGGGTGTTGTAGTTCTTAGAATAGCTAGAGTACTGCTACTTATCTTAACTAAATTTGGTAAAAAAAAAATCCTCAGCACATTCGTGTGGGTAAGAAATTAAGGGTCAGAGACTTTTGCTGATTTGTAGCAGCTGAACATCTGCTTTGGAATACACAAAGTGAAGGATTCAAATTTACAGTTTCCCACAACAACCATGACTTGTCTCTGTTTTACATACTGTTGGCATTTTTACTGACAATTTTTGTTCTTGAACATATAAACCATGTTAGTCTTTGGGTTGCTGGGTTTTTTTTTCTTTTAAATTTCTCCCCAAACAAAATTATGCTTATGTTTTTATTTTCTTCCCATTCTTTATAACCAGAAGAATAAATACTAGTAAAATCTAATAACCTCTCTCCTGTCATTCTAAGCAGCAATTGACAGACATCAAAGCTTCAAGAGAAGATTGTGATCTAGAACTGTCTAGATTAATTAGGAACATATTCTCAATACCACATTCCTCTTTCAGTTAAATCTGTGTAGATGAATAGGAGCATTTCCTCAACACTACATTTGATAATACACTACAACTTAAAAGCATCTATTCCTCAAATAAAATACTTGGAATGATTCATATTCCCTACAGACCATAACTGCAAGTATTATAAATGTTACATTTTATTTTAATTTTGCCAGTAGATGGAAATAAACAAGTTTCCTTGTTTTGTACAAATTCAGTTTTCTTTGAGTTTTGTGAAACTAACAATTCCAGAAAGTCCTGAGCTTATTAAGAGGTATTTTTTTCTTCTTTTTTTGCTTCCCTCCTACCTTTTCAAAATATACTAAGTAGCTTTGGGTACTACATATCCTTAGAAACCTGAAAATTAATGCTAAAAAGAAATCTGCTCATTCAGCACAACAGTGGGACTGCTGCTCCTAACACTGCTTTAAGAAAAATAATCAGAACATAAATTTAAAGTATTATGGCAACTCTCATCTTAAGATGGCTGGCTGTGGAAAACAGAGGAGACAGTCTGATATTCAAGCATCTTGTCACAGTCACTAGAAATGGTTGAAGTTTAAATACTTGTTATTAAATGTATGAAACTGGTAGTGTCAGAGCCTGTTCTGCAATTTGACATATGGTACATCCTTGCATAGTGTTTTACAAAACTTAACATTACATGAAGTACATATGGATGGGTTTCAAAAGCCATTTGCCTCTCCTGTTGCCTCACTAATTTATTTTTGCTTTAAAAATCTTCATAAGCAGTCAGCATTAGTATATTTACAGCATCATCACCTATGTACAGTGAAATCCTAGTGCAGCTTTCCTCTTCTCTTTTTGTGATAGCTTCATTCTGTAGCAGTGCAACTGAAAGCAAAACTGAGGAGCTCATCGAGAGATGTGAATGTAAGTCAGTGCTATGATGACTCACACAACGACAGAGAAACGTTTTTGGCTTGGAAAATTTTTCATATGACATTGAAAAGAAAATCCATGTGTGGCTTAGCATGGCAAAATTTGTAACAAGCTTTGTGTATTTTAGTGAAGAAATCTGTTAATTTCAGGCAAAGAGTGAGAAGGACATATACTCTAAATCTTGCACTTATGAGCTTCCGGTGTTGATGCGTTTGCATGAGAACTTGCTACAACTGAGAGAGAAAATGAAAATCCCAATTCCTTCTTTTGAATTTTAGAGGGCATCATGTTTACAATGAGCAGAAATCTTGGGGAAAGAGAAGTTTCCCAACAAAATTTCAGAAGAAAATGCAAGGCCAGCAGACAACTAGCTGGTTTTGGCTTCCCAGATTTCTGAATTTTTATTTTCCAGTTTGCACCAGTCGGAAACAGTTGCCGTGGAGCTGCTTCTTATGTACTCTGGCCACCTCTCATCTCTGATAAGCTTTCTTTACCTATCTATCCTCTGTGCCATGTGCTCTGGGAGGATCATCTGCCTTCTATTCTGTGATGACATTACCAGCTAAGCCATTAAGAGTGATGGATGTTGTATTGCAAGGCTTTTAAGAATGTACATAGTGCTCCTACAGCCAAACTGGTGAGCTGAATAAATAGATGGTATGATGGGTAGAAAACTAGCTCAGCCATTGAACTCTAATGTAGTGATTACCGGTACAAAGCTCATCTGGCAGCAAAGTATGAGTTGCTTGCTTCAGGGATTGATTCCACCCATACTTGTTCTCAGTAACAGCTTGGATGACTTATCAAGTGCATCCTTTGCTGGTGTACAGATATATGAATTGGGAAGGGTGTTCAATACATTGGGGTGCAGCGCTGCTGTTTAAAGAAACAGGCTCCAGAAATGGGCTATCAGGGACCTCAGGAAAATTACCAAAGGAGAATACAAAGTGCAAGGATGGAATAAACCCATGGAACAGCTCAGGCCAGCCCTGGCTGGCTGAGAAGCAGCTTGACAGAAAAGGACCTGAGGCCCCTGTGGGCAGTGAGTTGCACTCATCACCAGTGAGCTGCCCTTCTGGCTAAGATGGGCAGCTGCACCATGGGCTTTGCTAGGAGGAAAGTAGCCAGCACCTGAAGAGAAATAGTGGATCTTTCCCCCCACTGAGCACTTGTGGGATCACATCTGTAGTGCTGTGTCTAGTTTTGAGCTCTCCAACACAGAAGAGATATTGACATAGTGGAGCAAGTGCATCAGAGAGCCATTTTCACATTTGGGGGCTACAGCATATGATGAGGGATGTGTAGAAGGAGAGATGTGTTTTTTCTGTCCTAAGTAGAGAAGGCTAATCGTCTATATGCCTCCCTCAACAGGAGAGTGTTGAAAAGACTGAGCTAGGCTCTTCTCAGAGCAGCAGAGTGGGAGGACAAGAGCCTGTAACCAGAAGTTGGAATGCTGGAACATTGGAAACCTGTCCCAGTTCAAGGGCAAAACCTTTGCCTTGAGTGGTCAAATGCTGCAACAGATTGCTTGTATAGGTTGTGGAATCTCCACTCAAGGAGACTAGCCACTTTGACTAGCCACTGCCTTCAGCATTTGGGTCTGAATAGACTTACACTGAGTAGGGTGTTGATGTGTCTTCCAGTGGTTCCTTCCAACTACTTCTGTCTAAGGTGGTCATTGTAGGAGGATGGATTATAAGAGAACAGAGATAGTGCTGAAGGCAATCTCACCCCTGAGGAGCTGCTGCTGTGCTAATTACCAAAGAGTAGGAACAGCCTTGCCCTTAACAGGTCACAGCTGTGTCCAGTAAGGATGGGTGTTACAAAAGAGTGGATGAGCTGCAGGGGAGGAGGGTTGGAGTCATTTGGCTGTGCTGTGAGGAGTAAGGGTCAGGTGGTTGTGCAAGGGACAGGAAGGAGTCAGTGGAGCTGCCCATGCAAACTCCCAGAGAGAAGGTGTGAAAGTTTTACAGCAGGATGATGAACTGATGGTGACAGTCAGTTCCCATCCACTGTCAACTGGTGCCAAGCACTGATGCTGACAAGTCATTGAATGCATATGGACTGATGCCAGGAAGAGAGGTTTTTCTCTCTTCAATCATAGTTTTGAAGTGACAGGTACAGGTCAGTGGAGTTTTGTTTTGCAGGGGAATATATAAAAATTAAGCAACTAAAATGAAAGAAGAAGAAATCAGCTGTGAATTTTCATTTGTATAGTGTGTTGCTTGAGTCTTAGAAGTGCATGAACAGTATTGTATATATTGCACTTTTGCTATGTCATCTTGATAACTTGTCTCATAAGAACATCATAGTAATTGCAGTCACCGTTTGCCTATACCAATGAATCCAGCTAAAACCTAGACTTTTTGCTTTTCCTGGTCTGTTTTCTTTTTTTCCTGTAAAAAAGGCTAATTCCAGGCTAACTGTGATGATGATGTGTATTCCTTCTGCTGAGAGATGTTTATTAGTAATTTTGAAGTCTCATCTTCAATGGAGAGGTGAAGTAATTTTATTGTAGCAACAACATACAGAGATAGTATAAATTGTATACTGAGTGCTTTGATTAACAGCTTAGCAGTTTCCTACTTGAAGTGTCTTTGTGCTTTTCCACTATGTTACTAGCTAGAAATTAACAGGCTTTGACATTTCCTCCACTGATAGTCTAATATTTGAAAGCCTAAAAGATAAATGCTTGCATGTAAGCTAGTAACTAGTTACAGGATCATCTTTGTTCTCTCAGGCTAATACTTCAGAGAGGAAAAGCATCAAGGCAAAACCACTGTGCAATGTATGCTCAGATCTAAAGTCAGTTCAGATAGCTTGGCTGTTGTACATTGATAATGAATCTGTTTCTGGCCTTTCTTGGTTTTCTCTCTAGTAATGCTTCTGCCCCCCCCCCCCCCCCCCCCAAATTATGTATTTTGAGTATAAAATAATATCCAGAAATAAATGGTAGCTATACAGACATTATAGTCTCACTATGGGATTAAATACACAGGCAGTTCTGGGTGAAGTTGTATAAATCATAGCAGGGTGCTCCATCAACTTCCATTTTTATACCCATAAGATGAGGCATTAAGAACAGTTTTTACCTTGTAAAATGAAGAAAGAGAAACAATAAGAATTTATTGCAGCCCATAAACAAAAGGAAAGAAAGGGAATAGAATTTAAGCAATAATGTGCTAACTCAAAACAATCCAGAGAATAATATTATGTATATATATAAATGAATTCAGTGTAATAAATAACATGGAAAGAACATTGTAAATCATAGGACCTTGTTTAGTTTGCAAACAGTTTGTTTTATGTAATATCAACTAGGTCTTATAGGAAACGATAGAGCATAATTTTACAGTGCACTCCTTTAAACTGGGTTTGTGTATGTGAAGATGGTGAAATAATGTACCAAATGTTTTCCATGTTACCAAGTGTTATAGCAACCTTGCCGTTTGCCTAGAGATCCTGCTAGAGCTGAGTGTTCTGCTCTCTTTGAACTTCTTAATAGGCCTAGTCTGCAGTATTTGATTTCTCTTCTTGACTCTTAAGTTTTAGTATGTCAAAATTAATATTTTAGATTACTGAAAAGAATTAGGAGTCAATGCAAAAATTTGTTATTGACTTGTTGGAAATTGGGTCAGGTGTCTCCTGCAGTATGCTTTTGAAGTATTTTAAAAATAAAAGCGAAAATAAATTTCAAAGGTATTTTCAATAAACACCTTACTAACACTTTTGCCAGTGAGGCTTTTGTAAGTATGAAAAATATATCATCCTTTTATATAAAACTGTACATGGTAAAAACATACAGTAATGCTGAATTATGTGGTCAGAATCTTAAGTCCAAGGAAGTCCAAATTTGGATGGATTTTCAAGAAATGGTTTGGAAGTGTTGCCATTTTTCTGTGCTTACCTATGACTTGTCAACAAAGCTGTGTTATAAAGCATCTTTCCAGAACCAAGCAGAACAGAATTGGGGAAGCTATTTAAAATTAGGTCTCATATATCAATGCTTTGTAGCTATCCCACAAATACTGGTAGTAGTTCCCTAGATGAGTCTCTTTCCTTTTTCAGAGTAAATGTTATAAAAATTGTGGTTAGGGTCATGTTGGAAATATTTTGATGTTGATTGCCAAGTGCATCATGAAAGTCATATTTAATACCTGGCCATACTTCTGTTAGTATGAAACTTGGCACAAATGCTGGTGCCAGACCTTCAACCTTGTGTCAGCTTAAGAGTCTGGCAGAGATTTGCCAGATGGTCTTCCAGCCATTCACCTGGAACACTGAAGGTAATAGAAAGTCTATTTGGTCTTCTGAAATATAAATTCCATTCTCTGTATCTCAGTATGGATTTCCAGTATTGAATGTGGTCTTCATCTATAGAGATTTTGAATACAAATGTTTGTTCAGAATCATGAACAGTTGAAAAATAGGAGAGAAGTCTGTTTCATTTTGCTTCTAAAGCTAACTGAGAAGCTTTACCAAAATAAAGAATATTTAGCTCCAGTTAGCACGTTTAAAAACTTCTCTAAGCCATATTGTTATGGTGGGCATAAAAGGAAAAGCTTAAAAATCAGTGACCCAAAAAAAAAGACAATCACCTCAAAGTGGTTAATAAATGCCAATATCTGTTTTCAAGCTGGAGAAAACAATAAGCTACACTAAATTAGCTTCTTACATATTTGTATGATGTATGTTTCTAATGCAAAAATGGATAAAGAGTATAAAGTTCACTGTGAAGTACAATACTCATTAAATCTCATTTTTTGAAGTTCCTTATTAGGTGTTAGAGAAGCAGTTATGCAACAGTGAAATTGAGAAATCTATATTAAAAGGTGAGTTGTTCCCAGAAGAACTGCTCCAGTGTGGGTCCCTTCCACAAGGTGGAAGGGAACAGGCTGCTGCTGTGTTGGTCCTCCATGGGGTCAAAAGTCCTGCCAGCAGACCTGCTCCAGACTGGGCTCCTGCCTTCACAGGGCCACAGGTCCTGTTAGGAGCCTGCTCCAGTGTGGCCTTCCCAAAGGGTGACAGACTCCTTTGGGCATCCACCTGCTCTGCTGGGAGCTCCAGCGTGGGCTGCAGGTGGATCTCTGCTTCACAAAGGGTCGAGCACAGACTCCAGGGGCACAGCTGCCTCACCATAGGCTACAGGGGGATCTCTGCTCCAGCACCTGGAGCACCTCCTCAGGCCACTCACTGACCTTGGTGTCTGCAGAGTTGTTCTTACATATTTTTAATTCGTCTATTCTGGCTGTTGTTGTTTTACAGCAGTTTTCCCCCCCTTTTAAGTCTTGTTATCTCAGAGGTGTTGCTGCTGTTACTGTAATCCCCCTCACTCCCAAAGCCTTGTCACACAAACCCAATACAAATAGTTATGTCAATGGTATTCTGTAAGTGTTTTAAAATGTATGATTTGTTCCAGAGATCATGGGTTTTGGTTGGATTTTTTTCTCAACCTGTTTCACATGATTTAGGGTTGATAAGGCATTCCTCATCTCGGCCTGTAAAAAGTCTGTGAAGCAGGGCCATTAGACATCTTAACAAGTGCCATGGAGGCATGGCACATCCTCTTCAGTGTCTGAAGCTTGCAGACTTGTTCTCCCCTGCAGCAAGCAGGCAGAAATCAAGCACCACAAATGTCAGAGGAGACAGAAGTCTTTTCCAGTGCCACTGAAGGGTCTCTGACTGGCAATAAAGTGCTGCTGCGGAAAGCCAAAAGGTAAAGATCGTCATCATTGTGTATTTATATTGCTTTTTTTAAAACTTGAATTCCTAAAGAAGCAAAGCATATGTAATTATTCTTTTGGCTTCTCTGTACATACTTCCTTCCAGCTATCCATCAAAATTTTGAATCCTAAAATGAATTTCAAGTAATATGGACAGGGTGGATCTGAGATTGTAAAAGTAATGGATTTTGAAGAGTATTGTGAAAATTGGTATTTGGATAGCCAATATTCATGTCAGTGAGGAAAAAACTACTTATATGAGTCAGTACATGTGGAGCATATGTCAGTATATGTGCTGAAACAGCTGGTCAGTCACCATGACTGTGATACCAGACAGAAAGCTGGGATAAAAGCAGGAGCTGTGGCAGCAACCTCTGTTGTAGTGTGTAATCTACAGAATTGGAGAATTTTAGGAGAAAAGGGTTAATTAACTCTGTTAATGAAAAAATATTTATTTTGTATACGTCTTGCTATATTTCAAAGTAAAATATTTATGATCACAGTTGAAAATATTGATAGAAACAGAATAATATATTAATTCTTGCTTTTTAAGTAATTTTGACTAATATATTTTATTGATACCTATATTTTTGTTGTAAAAAACTTTCTAAAAATACAATGCTTTCAAAGGGATTGTGTCTGTTTCAGAAACACTTTTAATAAAATAGAAAGACAGTTTATTTACATGTCATATAGTATCTTCCTTATGCAAGTCGCATGCTTTCTAAAAGAGGACAGTACTGATCTAGAAAAACTAGTTTGTTTTTTTTTCTAATCACTGCAAACAATGAAACTTCAAACATGACTATAATTCTCTGTTTTGTGGAAGGATTATTTTAATGGAAACTTTTAAAATCAATGTGTACATGATTTAATTCTGTCACTTGCAGTGCTATAAACCATGTTATGCTATATTCTAGATCTTTGGCAGTACAGGAGAGATTTAGGGTCAGTTTGCAGAATGTATTTGTCTAGAATGAAGTTAAAAGATGGAAGATTAGTGCAATTTGTTGATAAATTTTCCTGCTATTAAAAAATGGAAGAAAAAGATTAAGGTGTTTTGATGTTATTCAAGTGATTAAGTAATTTACACTGCAGAGATCCATTTCCAAACTTAAGCCCTCAAACAAACCCATTGTTTTGCAACACTGGGAGAGTACATACAGCTCCTGGCTTTGTTCTATTTTGATGAAATGTGTCATTGATAAAAGAGAGTTCAAGCTTCCCTAAAGCAATTAAAATGTTCTTGCCTCAGGTGGTAAATAAAAGCACATGATAGAACTAAAGCATACTGGGAGAGTGGTAATCAGTACAGTAGTTCGGTATTGAACAATATTGAACACTGTAACAATAACACATAATAAATCATTTTGAAAGGTACATTGGATATATTTTTTTCAAGGACAAATAAAGTAAATTCACAAGGATCAAAAGGACACCTTAGTTATTTTTATGCTTTATTTTAGAAATTATTGACTTTTTTTTAAAAGTAGCTTTAGCTTGCTTGGCTGCAAAATGTTTGAGAATACTTTTGGGTATTGGTCAGGTAGATGTAAATATGTTTTATTGAAAGCTTTTTTTTCTTGATAAGATCATGTGGCTGTAATGTTTCATTTTTAAGAGCTCTGTCCTGATTTTTGTACATTAAATATCTTGATTTCATATGTGTGAATTGTGTTCAACCCAGTTATATCATTCAAGCTAGCGTGTTGTTGCTGTTCCGTCTTTACCTTTATAGAACTGAATCACTGAAAGAAACACTTATCTATTAGAAATTCTTTTGTCCATTCATAAGAATGTCACTGTGCAAGTAAAAGCAGTGCTATACAGTGTTTCTATTAAGAAAGAAGATAGAACAGGTAAAACTCCTTTCCTTTTGGAATATTTCCCTTTGGTCTGAAGGAATTTGACTGTTCTTTACTATCAAAAGTTTACTGTAAAATGCCAGGCTGTCCAGATCAAAATACAACTGGGATGCTGAGGGTAAATTCTGCAGGATGCCAGATTAGCTAAAAATGAAGTTGACAGAATTACTTTATTGTGTCAGGATAGTCAGATATCCTGAGAGAAATGTCTTTGGTTTGGGTTAAGCTCTCAGTGAGCAGCTTCCTCATCAAAAGGCAACACAGATGCTGGAAGTGGAAGTGCAAGTGAGTTTGATTGCTTTTCCTACTGCATATCAAAGCTAAGAGCAAATTTTCTCTCCTCAAAGAACAGTAAATAACCTGGAAGAGGTGAGTTTGAAGATGTTCTTGTTGTAGCACTTCAGTGTTTGGGATACCTGCTGCTAATATGCATTAGTTAACCTCTCAAGATAAATATTTGCCTTCATAGAAAGAAAAGAGCAGCACCAAATGTATAATACATATCATCTGTAGCTTTAAAATGTGCAGGAAAGTACCCTTAATTTTTTACTTTCCTTTTTGGTCTTTTTTTCCCAGTGTCACTTCTCAGAAACCTAAAAAGGGAAAAAAGTTTTGGTAGTCTGTGAATTTTATTAATAACTGTAGGAGACAAGCCTTGTCCCAGAGATTTACCAGAAAATTGCTACATCATGCAAAATATGGCAAAAGACAACAAATATGATAGTCCCAAAAACCAGTAAAGTGAGAAATTTTGCTTGAAGCTAAAAGACTTAAATCTATCATATCTGTATTTTAGTATAAGCCATACTGCCTTCTGTATTTTTTTCTTTTTACATGTTTTATCTATAGAAAATATAGAAGGTGATAAAGTGGTAAAAGAGAATGCCCAAATAATATAAATTAGAGCTCTTTTTTCATCATTGTTATTCTTCAGTGCTCTGATTTCATTCTAAAGGAACTGCATGCCATCCAAGCTATTGCTACCTTTCTGTATGTATTTCAAACATTTAAGATTACTAAGGGATTTCTTGTATGGGTTCCATATTTTTTCAGACTTTAAACAGCTTTTTTTCTAGATCACCCTGGAAGACTGTCCTTCATATCCTTCAGATATTTATGCCCATTCTTTGTAACTTCATGCAGTGTTTGATTTCTTAGACCACAACTGGTGGCCATACATGCAGTGTATTCCTGTGGGTCCTCTCCAATCAAGTGTAAGGAAAAGATGGTGCTGTGTTCAGAGCAGTTACACAAATGTGCAGTCCTGAAAAGACATAAAGCTTACACAAAATTTATTTTACTGTACTTAGTGTACTGTATTTAATGTACCTTTCTTTCAGTAGCACTCTCAGCTTCTCTGTTGCCACTGTTCACTTTAAGCCATTTTCTCTGTCATGTGCCTCCCCCACTGCTATGCTAATGGATCCAATAGTGGGGTCCCACTGGCAAGCCAGATTGGGCAACTAATAAGGGCTGCAGTTTTAATTTTTTTAGGTTATTTTTTGGGATTTCATCTATCTCTATAGCACCAGCAGGTAATTTGCTATTTTAAATGCAGTTCAGGTCTTCCATAAACTATTTTGCACAAAGTGGTTCTTTCAGCTCATTCCAGCTCTATTTTCTTTACTAAAAAGGTAAACAACACAAATCTTAAAATGCAAATACCAAATACAGGTATATATTAAAAATATTTAATTGTGATTTTTTTTCCTGTGTTTTGCAGTATATCTAATTTTCTTTAGGGTGATGATCTTAACTGTGCTGTGTTTTCCATTTTTCTATGTTCCTAGTAATGCTCTCAGAAAACTGAAGAAATATTGCTGCTCTTACCATAATATATACACTTGAGAAAACACCAAAAAGGCATGATTTTAAGCACTCCAGGCTAACTGAGCATTGATGCAGCTAATTTGGCCATCCCACATGGTCACTGGTTTTTGCATTAAAAGGTAGGAAACAAAGTCAATTGCCAAGTGGTATTAAAATCACACCCTAGTGAGTGTACTCTGAGCAGATATTAAACACCTAACCAGAGCTCACTCTGTCCAGAGCTTGTTTCTCAGAGGCCATCCTATGTAGCTAAGCTGCAGATTCTTCCTCTTTAATCATGTTCTGCAATTGCTTATGCTTAATGGAGACTGTAAAATGACCATGCTGATATCTATATTTAAGAGTAGTCTAGATGGCTCTTTGTATGTTCTTCATTGCATTATGTGACTTTTATGCTGGTGACATCTTCACTCCCCCTTTTCTCTTCATTCTGCTGCTGATTTTGGTTTTGCTCTGAGTAGGCCCACTTATCTCCTGCCTGAATTGCTTATTTGGCATGTAAGTGAAGATGATGTGTGAAAGTACTGGAAACAACACTCCTATATCTTTTTTGCCAACTTGAGTAATTGGTCAATGAGATATTTCTTCTAGGAAAAGCTGTTGAAGGAGTTGGGTATCATGGTATCATCCTCTTTATTTACAAAGAGTGCTCAAAATGACAGGAATTATTAGCCTCTTTCAGGTAGCGCTTGGCATAACTCTTGCAGGGCTTTTTTTAGGGCTATAATCTCAGTGCTGTTCTGTGCATATGGTTGATTTATTGAGTCTTTCTCTTCATGTCTTTGAATTGTACAAAATGGTATTCTGTGAAAATCCCCCTGCCTACACAATTGGTATGCCTTTGTTTGGCTGTCATACCTGCTTGCTCCCACAATGATTCAGCTATTGCTTCCCATTATGTTGCTCCATGGAGGAGTTCAATGGCATGTTACAACTCACTTTGCCTACTAAGGAAGCACCCAAGTGACCAAAGAGCAGCCCTTTCTAGAATGGACAATGATCTAAGTACATAGCACACACTGAGATTCATGGTTGGTGTGATGGGTTTGAATGTTTTAGAGTAAGCTAATTTTAACTGAAATATCTGGTAAAAAAATTGATAGAGTGCTATGGTTGGAGAAAAGAGGAAATAATGGACAAATTATGTAAAATTAGTAGAATAATGTAGTTTTTAAGTAAAAGGTAAGGAGAATAAAAGAAAGGAAGAGTCCTATGCCTCTTGGAGATCATAGTGGATATTAGTCCAGGCCTACTAAATGGAGGGACTGAGACACTTAAGGGGTTAAGTGACCTGAAAAACTCTCACAGATCGAAGTTTGTAAGTAGAGCATCAAGTTCGTTGTTCCTTCTTCATTCAGCTGAGAGGGAAATGGGTGTAATATGAAGTTTATACAATTACTCAGCTAATAAGTTACTATATCATGCTAGTTCCAGACTTTGTAATACAAGCCGTTTTTTTGAGCATTTTGAAGCCACTTGCCCCTGCCATCCCCTCTTTTAATTTTGACATTGCTGTTTAGTTCTGAATTACGTTTTCCAACAATTTGCCAGGAAAGTGTCCTTAAAAGCCTGAACTTGCTGCATTGCTAAGTGGAAGGGACTGTATCTTCTTAAGCTATGTTAGTGTCATACCAAAATAAGTATGTCATCTGGGAAAACCTAGCTCCTCAAATGTTATTTCATGGAGTCTTTGTCCCTCAAGTCATACTTAGCTGAGAGCCATATCCTGAAAAGCCTGCTTGGATAGAGCCTGAAGTCCCTGCATTTTATTCCAGTGCTTTTATTCTGAGATTTTTCTACCTCCTTTTTTTTTTTTTTTTTTTTTTCCCCATAGAGCAGTGTTACTTATGAGGTGGAGGGGAATGAGAAGAAAACTATTAAATATTATTAGAATGTTTTCTTCATCCACTTCTAATTTTTTAGTCCCATGTTCAGTAAACCCAAGAAACAATAGGAGTATCTCCCTGGCTTTAGTCAATGATTTTGGATCTAAAACAACAGACACTGACATAAGCACAGCTCTTTTTTGCCTCTGTAGGAAGCTATGAAAATGATCTTAGTTCTGGACTCAACTATTGTATACAAGCACATGATGTGCAATAGCTTGAACAAAAACAGTGACAGCAAAAAAAAACAACTAGAAGAAATGGGGAAAACATGGCTATGCCTTTGCCCAAATTAACAGAAATTGACACTTATTTTTTTCTGTTTACCAGGAATTTCAGTAGTATTGAATACCATGAGGTTTTAAGAACAAAGAAAATTAATGTGATCATTTGGTATGTTTGGTAACAGCAGTAATACAGAACTATGCTGTTTTCAATTAACAGTGGAGCAGTATTGAAATATATTTCATTAATACACAGGTAAAAGGACTTTACCACTAATCAGAATGAATTGCTGCATTCAACCAAGAGCTGCTACAGGTCTGTAAATTACTTTTGCCTTGCTGCATGGATACAGCCGAACATAGTTTAATACATTTTTTTACATGATGTAATTTTGTCTAGCTCATACAATGTCAGGGCAATAATAATGATATTCTAATATTAATGCAAGCACAAGATATACATATTGATGAATAATGGTCATATGTTTTTGGATCTCCTTGCCAAGTCATATTAAAATGACAAATAATTGCCATTGCTTCAGAGAAATGGTACAGGCTCTGTAGTCAAAAAGCACATTAGGGACCCACAGCGTCCATTTGTTATCCTTTGTCAGGAAAACATGGTTCTTTAATGAAAGTGAATGAAAGGACACTGATTGAGGACAGTGACACTAAACCTCTTTCTCAATAGGAGCCATGACATGAGTATTAATAAGCAGATTTAAAGGTTAAGACTCAGCTTTGAAACTCTGAAAGCACAGTAGAATCTGAAATAACTCACCTCTTATAATATGGGGAAAATCACAGTGTAAAATGCATTGTATAAGCCTTCTGGCCACAGGAGGATAGAGCAAGTGAAAATTGGTTCCCAGACAATTCAGGCAAATGCCATTTAAAATCTTAACCCAAATATATTTTTGTTAAAGTTTTGCTTTTAATTCTGTCTTGATTAATGATCCTTTTCCTTTTCATTATCCCCTCCCTCTTTGCTCCCAGTACTATAAAAATGCTAACAAAATCAACCCGGGCATTTTCTGAGCATTGGTGAGAGCAGCTGAGAAAGCAAGGGCATAGAGACACAGCCCAAGTATGAAACAGTCACCTAGAGCAGTGCATTTAGTAAGAATTCAACATGTATGTTACTTGGGAGAATGAAGAAATAGCTGTATAAAAATTAGATTTTTTTAAATGCATAATACATTATGTTGATTGCTTATTAATTACTGAGGAGCCAGTCAGGGTCATAGAAGTCTGAAACAGTTACTCCTTGATCTTGCTGAGCTCTGTATGTGTGTGTGGTGTCACTCTGGAGTTGGTGGTGCATGCAAGGGAGCAATACAGATGTGTGTGTCTCTTGTGGATAGTGGCTGGAGCTGCTGTATCTGTATTGATGTTTCCTGTGAACCTCTGTGTGATCTGCACAAACTCTGTATGAAAACAACCTCTGACCATCTTTGCTGATCTATGTTCTTTTTTTAGTCCCAATTTTCTATGGACAGAAAATATCTTCTGTATATAACCCAGGAATTAAATGGGTTTATTGTTAGAGGAAAAATGCCATAATACTAAAATACAAGGTTTGCCATGACGGTAACAAAGCTGGGCAAAAGGTGCCAAGGTTAGAGGTATTTGAATGAAGAGACTGGTTCTGTTCATCACAGAGATGAAGTGATCTGGAACATTTACAATTAGATTTCACAATATTCAAACAAGGTTAGGTGACTCTGAATGTCTCACTTTTAAAAATCTGACAAAATGGCAAACCATGGCACACATTGAAGACATGCATTCAAGTTCAGATTTATATGTATATAAGAGTGTGCAGTAAAACCAGATGAGTATTTTTAGGTGAAGCTAATAATGTTGTCAGACAAATCTACACCAGAAAATTAAGAGGGCCTGGGACTATTTTCTGATGAAAATGAAAGGCATTTAATAATATGGACATGGGTTGTGCCATTCTGTTGGCTTCTTCAAAGAGGTTGCCTCCATGCATGCTGCTGATTGAGACTCTGCCAGCTTGCAGAAGTCCTAAGTGGTGCTTAGGAGTCGGCTGAGGTAGCTAGTTGAAAGAGGGGAAAATTATACCATGGACTTTTCTAATAATTGCATGGTGGAGGAGTTTTATTGTTCACTGGTGCTGTTTTGTTTAATGGTATGGCTGTAGGAAACAGTCTTATTTCTTCAGTAAGCAATCATTGAATCAATACAAATTGATGTTTGATATTCAATGTAGGGGAACCACAGATTTTAAGGATGAAATGGCTGCAGAAAATAATCAAAAGGAGATTGTCATTTTTATAACTAACTACAAAGAAAACTTATAAGTAATGTGCATTGGTCTGGTTAATGGAAAGCAGTAGAAACATTTTCTGTTAAGAGAGGGGTCACAATCTTTTGGAAATAACAGAGGAAAAAAGGAGTACACACGAGCATGTTGGTGAAATGATGGAAATTCTCAGCTCATTTCTTGGTCTTCCCCCGCTTTGCTTGTATCTTGGACCTCCCCATTAATTCCTTCCTGCATGTAGCCATCCAAACCTGTTTAAGCAAACCCAGTACCTCTCACATATTATCTATATCTAAAGAGTGTCCTTGGTCTGGAATTTCTCTGGCATACTCCATTTCCATTTTATTTTGGGCATCCTAATTGGAAAGCCACAAGAGAATTAGTATGAAATCTTAGGGCCACAGGAGTATCACGCAGACACCACAGGGGCCCCAGATCATGTGCTGTGCAATTTAGACACAGATGGTGCTCACTAGAAAAGGACTGCATGTCCCAAGCAGTGTGGCAGGAGGCATTTGGCATCATTTGTGGCTGTGACCTCTGCTGTTGCCTGTAGAAGGTGCTTTAAACAATGTGGACACAGTCTTACTTGACCAAAGGCTGACTGAAGCCGGTTGGATGCAGGACTGTAAAAAGCAAACAGGATATATCAGGTGAAACATTTCTAAGAGAAAATGAAACACAAATGCCATTTTATAAGGCCTTAGTGAGATCTCATCAGGAGTACTGATCAAATTCTGCTCACTTATATGCAATAAAGCTGAGATCAAGTTGAAACAATCACAAAGAAAAGTTTCCTGGATGATCAAGGAGATGGAGATTACAGCAGGGTTTTATTAGTCTTGCAAAAAGTAAGATGGAAGAGGATATGATTCTTTTAATCACATCAAGAAGGGGGACAAAAGGAATTGAGAATTGCTTAAACTCAAGGACATGGTTGACTCAAATGAGCACAGATGTGTAAACGTCAATAAATAAATTTAGGCTAAAATATAAAGAAATACTGCAACCTTTAAGAGAGTGAATTTGTGAAAATTCTGTGTGTGCGTGTTGTGGTTAAACCCTAACCAGCAGCCAAGCTCCACGCAGACACTGGGTCTCTTGCCCACCAATGAGGCTGGGGAGAGAATAAAAAGAGTAAAAGCAGGTAAACTCATGGGCTGAGGTAAAGGCAGTTTAATAGGGAAAGTAAAAGCTATGCATGCAAGCAAAACAAATTTGGTGCGTCTCATGGGCAGGCAAATATTCAGCCATCCCCAGTAAAGCAGGGCCCCATTACATGGGGAAGACAAGTGCCATTGCTCCAAATATCTTCCCATTCCTCCTTCTTCCCTGTGTTCTGTATACTGAGCATGACACCATATGGTATTGAATATCCCTTTGGTCACTCTGGGTCACCTGTTCCATCTGTGTCTCCTCCCAGCCTCCCGTGCCCTCCCAGCTCCATTGCCTTTGTGGCAGTAGGGAAAGCAGGAAAGGCTTTGGCCCTGTGTAAGCTCTGCTCAGCAACAACAAAATCAGCTCTATATTATCAACCTCGTGTTCAGCAGAAATCCAAAACACAGCCCCGTACCAGCCACTGTGGAGAAAATTACCTCAGCTAAAACCATCGCAGTGATCTGTGGACACAAGACACCTAGATTTTCAGATGGAGCCTGATGAATGTAGGAAAGGAATTATGTGACTGATGGTCCAGAGATTACTGCATGACTATTTATTTTATATATCCCAAATACTGTAGAAATATTGTTTATAGAAAGCATTCTAATATTATTGTTTCCTAGTTGCTCTTTTAACATATAAGAATTGAAGTAATTTTCATTCTTGAAATTATTTATTATATTTACATTGGACAAAATACTTATGTAATTTCCATATCTAGCTGTATCAAGTAGATGATAAACTACAGATACTGGTACCCTACCTGAGAAATTAGGTGCATACACTCAGAAATGCTTCACTAATGTATGTGTGCATTGTATGATTTCATAGAAATACTGTATCACACTATTTGAATTTTGCAAATTTGAACTTTGAAAATTTAGCCCTTGATATGCGGGTTGTTTGAATGCAGTATCTGCTGCTTGAAGTTTTTTAAGGTTATTCTTTTGTTTTGCTTCATTTCTGATCTGCAGTGAGGCTTGTTCTGGCAATGACAGGAGGGACAAATTGTTCATAGATCTTGTGTGCCATTCCTGATACAGTATATTTTCGGTACTGTAGTTCTCATGTGTGGTGTTAGAAGTAGTTGAATGAAGAGACAGAACGTCAATATCTTGGTAAATAATAGACTTATTTTTCTTGCTGATAGTCTGATCTTTCTGGAGCTCTCTCCCAGAGTTCCAGGCCCTAACCAGACTGGTCTCCACAATCTAGTAATGGAATTTTGTTGTGACGAGCTATATTTTTAATTTTGAAGAAATTTAAGAAATCAAAGTGGAGGATCTGGTGCTGGTTATATTGCATTGAAATTCATGGCAAAGCACTTTTAATATTTTCTTATACTATGATAGTGTATACTTTTACAATTTTCTTTTAAGAAACAAAAGTTATCGTTACAGCTGCGAGATAAATTCATTCAATAGTGAATTCAATTCAGTTTTCAAATAGACAATAGCAGACTCCACAGACATTCATAATACTGGTTTGATATCAGTTATATGTACAGAAATAATACACATGCAAAATATCTATTTAAATGTGTTCTGAAACCCAACGTTTAAGAAAAAGTCTCAAAAATTACTGTCGTTGAAAAGAATTCGTGATTCCCTTTTCATATTGGAGGTATAAAGAACATTCTTTTCCCTAGTTAGGCAGGTAGTGTTTAACAAGACCAATAGTTCCCCTTTGTCCTTATGGCACTCCATGTAGCCAGTGCCTGCTATTATATTTATCCTAAATAGCAGCCCCACTTGTCGTAGTTCTGTTCAGACATTTATTAGTCACAGCTTATCAGAGTGGGAGTTGCAGACAGATTGCTGTCTTTACATTTTCCTGGAGGTTAAGCAAAAAATACTTCCTAGTGTAACCCAGAGTCCCACTATAGGAGATGCCATCACCTTGTAAGGGATGGGTCCTGTAACCAGACAGCCCTTGGTGCTTCGCTGCAGCCTGGGGCGTTCTCTGTCAGCTGGAGAGGTAGGTAACAGCATATGAATACCATACACAATCACTTTGGGTATCATGTCCTGTGGTGTCTGTACCCTTTTGTTGCCCTAGAAATGCATAAATAAATAAAGCTATGGGCAGAGGCTGTCCTTGAGCAAACACTGCTAACTTCCATTGAATTTTGTGGGTGGGTAGTGCTTTGGCCCCAGGAAACCATCTTCATGAACTTTATAACAAATTACTAATGTGTCTTCAGCAGAGCTGTGTTACTCCTGCAGCAGAGAGCTAATGAACATTTCTGTTTGATTAGAGGTGGAAAGTTTCTGTTTGTAAATAACAAATAATCAATATTTCCAAAAATTTTTTCCCCAATATTATTTTACTGTCTTAATTTTTGCACTAACTGGACAATCTGGTTTAAAATTAATAGAAAGGTATTTTTAATGAAAAAAATTACTAATAATCAAAATCAAAACTCAATAAATTTAAATACAAAATATTAATATTATTTTATCAGATTAATTGTGTAAGTTTCTAAAATACAATTTTGTTACAGCTTTGTTTACTGGAGAAACATGGTTTAACAGCACTTAAGTACTGCTCAGTTTCTCAGAGATATTGAAGTGTCCATATGGGCTTTGAAATGTTGGGAATATGTGCCTTTGTTTAAGCATGGAAAGGACTGAACAGACAATTTTGCCTATGTTTACCTCCATCTGCTTTAATCTTGCTGCGTACTGAGACTACTTACATGGGTAAGGTAAAGCCTGTACCTAGATTATATTCTTGCCTGCATCAGGATCAGAATCTAGAAGTTTTACATGAAGTAAAATGCCTTCTGTCTCTGATCTTGTTCCTACCTAAGATATGTTTTTACTTTTGATTTCAGGAGGAGTAGAATCAAATGCAAATATTTGACTCTACTTTAAACTAATTTTCAAGGCGGTGTAGTAATGTAGAAAGTGTAGAAACTTTTTTACAAAAAGCATTAATTCAATTTCATAACTGCAACAAACACAGTGTGTTTTTGTGTAGATTTTAAGCGGATGGAGAAGTCAACAACTATCTCGGCTTGGTCATGAAAAGAGAATCCCTTGAAGCTGTCTATAGAACTTGCTCCCTTGCACAGCCTTTACTCCAGGTTGGAGGATGCCCTGAATGGGAAGATAATGAAGGTGCCAGCTAGGCTAGATGGAGATGAATAATTAAAGAAGCTTGTAAATTATGTTGCCATCAATTGCTGGAGGATATGATCCTGCTGCAAAGGAACTGGCTCTCATATGTCTGAGGCATTTTTCAGAAGATATTAAGAATGAATATTAGATGCATAATTACTTTTCTTGAAGGTGTATTAGTACATTAGAGGCAGAATATTCAATAATATCTATTATCCCACATTACCTGTACTTTGAGCAGTTGTATCACTGCTTATATTTCTGATCTCTAGTGGATATTTTTCTAGAATAAATGCATTTTAGAAAATGGTAGATTATAGTTCTTTACATGCAGCATGCTTTTTTTTCTTTTTTCTCTTTTATATTTTATTCCCTTTACGTATTTTCTTTCCTCCTTTAATTTAATGGGAACCATACACAGAAGGCAGGCCGATAAATGTACTGAAACCTTGTTAGCATTTAATCTCTTTTTAGATAAATGCAAATATTGCTGTCAGTGATACTGGAGCCCTGTCCAGCAGTCATCTGAGGAACTTACTCATCCATTTTTCACAATGTGTCCAGTATTATCAGTTGCTGAAGATTGTGATCCAGAATATTCATTCCTGATGAAAACAATAGAATTAGGCCACAGGGCTTCAGAAAATTGCTTTCATATTCAAGCAGTGCTACACATATACAGACACCTTGTTGATGATTTTCCTGCCCTGAAGAAAATATATTGCTGCTGCCACAAACCTGTCTTTTGGCACTTTGTCACTTACAAGTGATGAAAAAATTGCAACAAAGAGACTTCTTTTTAATCTCGTAGGTCATCGTTTGTTCTCTGGACAGTCCTCCCTTTGTCCTCTCATTTATTCTAGATATGGTGGAAAAATTCTTTTAGTTGCCTCTAAACGTATCTTAAAAATACAAAATTCAAGAAGTCAACCTCAATGTACCCTGAAATTTTTAATATGATAAATTCTTTCTTCACGTTTCTCATTTAGATCAAAAGCTCTGTGTGCATCTTAAATATATTTTTCTTGGACAGCTGAATTGCAGGTAGGATTTTTGAGTTATAGATTGGCATCAAACTATAAACTTTTTGAGAGGCATTTAATCCCTTTAATTCTGTAAAACCCCAGAATCATGTGGTAATTGTATTACTGAAATTATATCCATTTGTTACTGCTAAACTTTTAAACTTTCTTTTTCTTTAAAATTCAGTTATTTGGTCCAGCAATTTAAAGTTGCAGAAATGTGATGATGGATAGAAAGAAAGAAAAACTGTGAATAAATCCATGTATGCATTGAATATTTTGAAGATAGGCTTTCATACCATTAGCATAAACAATTAATCTGGCTACATTTTTTCCCTACATTTTCTATGCTTTCTAGGATATTTTTTTCTTAACTTTGTCAGCTTTTTCTTCAGCTTCATGCCAGAATGAAACCGCAAACCTGTCTGTAACATAAAAGGGCTACGGCCATGGGATTTTGATGCACCATATGCAGTATTTTGTCTCCTGTCTACATTCTCTTCCAGTTTGAATCTCCTCCTGTTGGAGATTCAGCAAGAGTAAAAAGAAGCTTAAAATCTCCTGAGAAAAGCAGCAGAAGGAGAAGGTGGTACACCTGGAGTGTGCCAAGCAGAGGCTGTGGAGGTATCACAGCTTGAAGAATGTGTCCAAAGGGAATACAGAAATGCAAAGCTTGCTGATATGAGTACAACCTCCAGAAGCCTAAGACTTTTACAGTTCCTCCTATGAGAAAGCCAAGCATTAAGAAATACAGAAATGGCCACTTAGGTGCCTCAATAACCATTAATGGCCAAACCTCCTGCAAGTGTCCAGGGGAAACAAGACTCATCACTCCAGATGAAGGGATTCCTGTGTTTGAACTAATCACTACTGCAGATAATGAACAGATTACCATTTACATGGATTTAAGACTATGAGTAGAAATATCCTGGGCCTCTGGCCTGTGTTACTTTCCCTTATCTCCAAAAAATCACTGCATGTTCACCAGTATAAAGGGGCAAAAGCAGAAATAGCCACAATGAGCATTCTTGATTCTTCATTGAATTCTTCACAGTGTGGACTTAAAGATAATGAACCACCATTTTCTAATTAAAATGTACTGCTTGACAACCTGCACAATAAGTAAAGATACAAGGCTAAATATCCAAGGTCAGAAAATTATTTTTCACTGAGTAAAGTGCCCTTTTGAATTTACTAATTATTAGCTTTCATTTTTATATTTACCTTCCGAATTTTATTTTTTAGTAGATGTTTGAACTTCAAATACAAAATGCAATTCCTCAAAAAAAGGTGTAAATGTTGTTCAAAGTATTTTCTCAGTATGATATTCTATTGTAAATAATTGTGCAAGTGATGGGACATCAATCTTAAAGTTTCAACCTCTTCTATTACATGTCACCTCTTCCTGATTTTATCCTGATAACATAAGATTTTGCACCATTACCATGAAAATGTATGTGTTTCCATGTCAAGAATGAATTGCATTAAATAAGGCAAGGAAGGCAATTTCCTCAATGCAGAGTATAATATAGAAGCAGAAAAATATGAAAAAAACCAAGTCAAAACAAAATGATGAAAAGCATGAGCGGTTTTAAGTCTCTGATGGAATTTTCTCAAAATTTTAGGAGGCTTTTGAAGTATTAGTGCATTTCACAGCAACCACTGGTAGTTTCTGAACTGATATTTTAAAGCTGTGTTTATACCAGGAGCTAAATTCTGTAGTCAAATACAAGCTGAGTAATTTTGTAATAATAAGGGGTTTTTGTAATAAAATTAGCCAGACTCTTGCTGTGCTTATCCAGGGCTGCCCATTTGTCCCTGGCACCCTCAGCAGCATGGCTTCATGCCTGTGCTCTGGTCTTCAGCCCTGGCTACCCTGTCTCACACAGACTTGCTGTGCCGAAGGGGGACAATGCACAGCAGCTGGTCCTGAGTCAATTGCTGCCTTACAACTGAACACTGAATTAATGTGTAGCTCAGTTTAAAAATTCCTGGTTAAGACTCATTGCAGCCAAATGCAGGAGGAGTTGTGCTGAACCAGCATAGGTGGCTGGAGCTGAGGCTTCATCTTACCCTGCACCAGGTACAAGACACATCTGTCTCCTGGTGATATAGCTGGGTTAAATGTGAGCATACTGTGTGAGTGGTAAAGGGTGTAGCAGAGACAGGAATGTTAATGTAATTGTGCAAAAAAATTCCCCAGGTTTATCAAACACTTTTTAAAATTACCATGTAGTTCAGGATTTAGCAATCATTCTGCCAGCTCTGGCATTTTGCCTGTATAGAGCTGTTAATGTTTTCTTCAGTTTTATTTATTTCTTCAACAATCCTCTAGTATTTAATCATCTCTATTTTTTTTTTCCTTTGGTGAAGCAGAGCTTCTGTATTACAATCCTGAATCTCCACGCTCAGATCCTTGTGGTAACCCTGGCAACCCTGCTGGCACAGTGGGCTACAGCTCCAGCACCTCTGACTGGGCAAAGTGGAGTCCTTTCCCCCAGCCCTGCGGGCCAAGCTGGAGTGTCACCACTGCTGACATGTCACCCTCTCTTATGGTGTTGAGTGACATGGCTTACTTCTTCATCATAAAAGGTGGTAGGGCTGAGCCTAAATATGCTTTTCAGATTTTGTAATTATTGCTCACACTGGAAACTATAGGGCAAGATCTTCTAAATTCTTTTTTAATTCTTTAATTGAGCAAACAGTTCTGTGTTTGCTATAGACAAAAATTTCTTAAAAAGGAAGGAATTTTGTCTCCTGTTCTATAGATTCCACAAGCACTTGCTCTATTAGCATAATCCATAACCTATTAACATAATCTATATTACATTCTCTGGTATCATCTATTAAATTATGCATCCATAGGACATGTGAAATTAGTATGCATTCAGATCATCCAAATCCTTACTGTATTTCTTTAGATATTTCCCAAGAATACTTCTTCCCATTTCCTACATGTATACTTGAAAAACTTTAGGAAGGAAATTTTGAACTGATAGGCTTAAAATATGGGCTGTTGCTCTCTTGAGAGATATTGAGAGTTGCTGTGGCTTCCTTTCAGAGGGAGCAGACTACATGGTTAAAACTTGTTCAAACTGAGCTATTCTGAATTTTTAAATCCTAAATTCTCTCTGCAGTCCTCTGGTTCAGGCAATCTTGCTAAGTGTTCCATATGTTCTCTCCAATAGCTTTCTGTTTTACAGGTTGCTTCAGTTTTGTTGCTTTTCAGGGTCCTAACTTTAGTGTGTTCATGTTTTTGAGAGGTGATATAATAGCCTTTCTTATTTAGATCTGGTATTTCTTGGAAAAATTTCTTCTATAAGTTTACAAAACAACTGAGCATTCAGAAGAATAAATGTAGTTTATAGAATATCTTAAACTTTTGAAACAGTTCACTTTATGTATATTAGTGTCTTGGTATGCTCTTCATTAAAATCCCAAGGGATGAAAGTTTGCTTTTAGTTTTAGTCTTCAAAATTCACAATATTAGATACATTGATTTATTTATACTAGTTTAACCAAATCAGGTATTGGGGCTTTCTGCAACAATTGAATTGAAATTGATTTATGACAAAAGATTAATGGGTAATTTCTTCTTGATCCATTTTTGTGTGTGGGGAAAAGGCTGAAGTCATAGACTAACTGTTCAAATTTCTTTGTTTTACAAGCCTAGGACAAAACTGGAATGAGCGAGTGGCAAGAAGGATTAGACTCAAGGTTATAGTTTGAGTTAGGGCTGAGAGTGGGACTGAGGCTTGGGTTGATAATTTTACACCTTAATCCTCTGACACCTTGTCCATGTTGGTTTAAGAGCTTTGTGAGTGCTGCTGGTTTAGCAGTATCTATAGGGTCGTGGATAGGGTTCTAAGTTTGTTAAATTTGCTTAATGTTTGGATTCTACTTATCTTCTACAATGAGAATGAGGGCTGGGACACACAGGGTCCTACACTTTATGTGCTTGTTGAGGGTGGGGTTTTACCATAATGCTAAAGGTGGGGTTGGTTATGGGTTAGTTAAGGAAAATCATTGGAGCTAGAGTTAATTTGGGCATGTGGAGTATGCAAATCATAGAGTCATAGACACACAGTATCAGAATGGTTTGGGGTAGGAGGGACCTTAGTGATCATCTAGTTCCAGAACCCCTGCCATGGGCAGGAATGCCTGTGACCAGGTTGCTCAGAGCCCCATCCAGCCTGTCCTTGAACACTTCCAGGGATGGAGCACCCGCAGCTTCTCAGGGTGATCTCTTCCAGAGTTTCACCACCCTCTGAATAAGGGATTTCTTCCTAATATGTAAATCTATCTTAAAACTGTTCCCTTTTGTTCTATCATTACCTGCTCATGTAAGTCTGCCAATCTTCCTTGTTCTTGTAGATTTTTTACAATTTATCATTAATTCACCCTGTACCAAGTGTCAGCAGGCTGCAGTTCAAGTTGCCTGTACTCCAGGCCCACTAGGAACTATGCCACCAATGTCTTTGAAGGGTCCCTTCCAGGAAGGTCTGCAGAGGAGCCTCAGGCATGAATCCCTTCTCAAGTTTAGGGTTAGGCACAATGCTGAAAAGACAGTGGATGGCTCATGGCTCTGTTGGACCACATGAAGGCTAGTCTGACTGAAGCATGGTATGGATTCTATCTTTCCACAAAAGAGCACTTGAGTTTAGTGTTAAGTATTAGATAAGTGACTTGATACTGTTAATGATATTGATACTGCACACAGACCTAGTTGAGGACATACAAGAAAATTGCAAAATGGTTTTTATTCCATTCTATTCTGCGTTATGTAGCAGAGGCTAAGTGGAGTTAGATCACAGGCAGGCAGAGGACCACCACATGTTGATTTTATTTCTCAGTACCTGAAGGTCCTCATTGTGGATCATAAACACTCTTTTCCAACTATGAAAATGACTGATGGAAAACTGCAATCTTGGACAGCTTCACTGACTAGGCCGGGGATTTGGCAAGGTACAGAAATAAACCAAGCACTTCAGGCACTGCTCTTTCTAATATGTTTTTGCCAGCCTTTGTCATACTGTAAACAATAATCCTTAATAGTAGTTTGACACCATTCCCCTGGCCAAAATCAAACATAACTGGTTTCCCATTTCACACCAATTGTTAGCCTGCTTTTCAAGTGTTAAATTTCATACAGTAGTAGTAAGAAAAATGTTCTTGGTGTCTATGGCACTAATCAGACTTCATCTTTAGAGCTAATAGAAGCAAAGAATAAAAAAAAATAGTTCTTGCTCTGGCCCAGTCTCCTGTTTCTGTGTCCTCTTTCTTCCAAGATCATATAGCAAAAGTAATAATTTATCTACATTTTGTAAATCTAATCAGAACCCTTACTAGCACTAACCATTATTGAGACACAGTTAATGTGAACAGAAATTGTTCCCAAACTGCAATTGATTTGAGCATCAAGCTGTATAAATTAGCATGTTTCTGTGACCATGACCCGAAATCAGTCCTAACCCTGAACTTAAAAACAGTCTGGGACACCTCATGTACAAACTGTTTGTTTTCCTCCAAGTGTCAGCATTTCTCCTAGTTCTGTGAATCTTGAAGGAGCAATTCAGCTTCTTCTTTTGTAATCACACCCCCAAACTCAAGATTAATTGTAGCAATTTCACCTTTGCTGTTAAAGTACAATGCAGATCAAAGCAGTCTCTGCAACTTTAATAAACTCTCAGGCACTAACTGTCATGCTTTAGTCATAGTTCTTTTAAAATTCAGGTTGGTTTTCTTCTGTGTTTTATTCACTTCTAGGCACTAGTTCTCAAATACTGCATAATAAGAAACTATAATAGGTCTTTGCTTTGCATTATTAAGGAGCACACATGTGATCTTAGGTGATGTTACATATAGTAGGGCAATAGCTTACCTAGCAACAACAGTAAGATTACAGATAAATGTAGTTAGGGAATGTCTAAACTGTAAAATGCCTCACAGTTAGAAACCCTTAGAAAAAAAACACTGACAGGGTAAAGCATAAATAAATAAAAACAAAATGTTATTGACATTCTACTATTATGAAATTCATTATGATGGCACCCAGTAATATTTGTATTGCAGTGTCATGTTTATAATGAAGATACCTGTCTTTGTGAACCATTGAGCTGACAATTAGTGGATATGTGACTGTAGTGGGATGTGTGTGGCTGCAGTCAGCTCTGCACTCCTTAGTAGTTTAGCTAAAAAGACAAATACAGCACAAGGCAGAACAGTCAATCTTTCATTAGATATCTTAAGAAAAAATCACATAATTGAGGGTAATATAGAAAAAATCAGTCTAGACCATTTTGTGCTTCATTGCTCCAGAGTGTTTGATTTCCTTGCCAAGCTTTATAGCATGAACTTTGTTCCAGGGTAAGCACTTTAAGCCTGACTCAATGTGCAGTTTTCCTACTGTTTCTTTTGCCTTGGATGTTTAGCTGTTCAGAAATATTCAACTCTCACTGTTTCAGTAGGAGCATAGGAAAGTTCAGCTGACAGTACTACCTGTATAAAATTGTAGTATTCCTAGCACAGATCCAGTTTCCCTGACAAAGATGACAATCATTCCATCTTCAATCATTGGAGTATCAGAACATTTTAGTATTAAGAGAGAAACTCCCTGCAGTAACCTATTTACAGGTAATTTGTCTTCTTAATAGTGTCTTGAAAAACTGATGACAGAATTTGGTAACAGATTGTCATGCAGGGCATAATATACAATCTGTAGCTTGCGAGTTTTCACAAACATCTAAGTAGGGAGATCCATTATACTGGTACATCACTAGGTCTTTCAAAACAGCAGTGCAAAACACACTTTACCAGATATATCTGTTCTTTGGTTGTAAAAACCCTCAGCACAGTCAGCCATGGGAAAAAATGGCAGAACTCTTAGCTCTTGTGCGTATCAATGCGTAGGGAGTTCGTCATGAGGTGATACTTTTAGAACACAAACTGTGATATACAGTCATTGCTTTGAAATGTTAGAGAATAAGTTGGGAAGAAAAGTATAAATATCCACTGTCTTGAGGTGCCAGAAGGCATGAAAAATTACCACCCAATAAATCTTGTTGGGTTAAAAAATGAGTTCCTGGCACCTCTAGGACTGAGTACACAGGATTACCTGATTTATGGGAGTTATGAAGTTACATGGTGCCACTTCAGAAGCCCAAGGCAGGGAGCTGTTCAGGTGGAAGTATAAATAGTGATTATACTTGATTTTCAATACTGAGGTAGAAAGGAAGAAAAAGTTCCAGCAAGCTACAATTACTCTTTGAGATCTTTTTCTGGAGATATCTTCCTACCAGATACAACAGCATTTGGGCAGCTTCCAGCATCCCACGAGGGTGGTCCTTCACTGAAAAAGGAGAAATAGCCAAAAACCAAATGCTCAGTGGGGATGTGGATTTTGATGCATCATCAGACAAATAGGGGATGTTTCTTCTTCTGCAAGAATGGGATGCTTGGATCTTCACATAAGAGCAAACAAATTCTCCAAATGCTCAGCTGGGGCAGCTGAACAAGGGAATAATTAGTTTTTAGATTTTGAGGGTGGGAACATAGGATTGTTCAAGAACTAGTTCAGATTTGACCAAATCCTGCCTGTATTACACTTGAAAATAGTTCTAGTATCTGATTAATGGAATAGTATGGAAATGATAGCCAGTGCAAGTAAATTGATTATCAAAATGACAGTGTCCAAAAGGTGAGCACTTTTCTTATTTCCTTTTTGGTTTTTTTGGGACTGTTTTCCCACTTTCTTCACATTATTAAGACAGCAGTAGCATGAAGTAGCAAGTAGATTATCTTGGAGATGATCTAGGTGTAGGTGCTCATGCCTTGGGGCAGGGAATGGAGTGGAGGGTCTCTGAAAGTATTGTTTTCAGTAGTTAGAAGAGCACTGGAAGTACAGCTTCACTCTGCTCAATCTGTCAGTCTCTTTTCAAAGCAGATTTGCCTGGTGTATCACTGATTGAGAGGAAAACTAAGTAAGGATTCTGGCTTATTTACCAGGAGAAACAACATGATAGTCTGCTTGAACTTGAGAATTTAGGTTGTATGAGATGTTGTGTGCCTTAACTCCAATGGGAATGCTGGAAACTACTCAGTAAGGAGAACACAATCAGTTCTGTTTAGATTCCTAACTTTAGAAAACAGAACTTGTTTTTTCCTTTTTCCATTCTCCTACCTCGCAGAACTGAAATACTTTGAGAGCCTTTGAGAGACTGGAAATGTGAATAATTTATGCAAAGCTGTTGATTATAGCACTATTTCAAGTTCTTTCTCATCAGTAAGAACTTACAGGTTCAATTCCTCTAAAACTCCAGTTCTTTTTCAGGCATAAATTGCAGGTGCCATAACTTCCCTCAAAACATTTTATCTTTCCTTCATTTCTTTCCTTCTATATTTTTCTTCCTCCTATCAGCAGATTTGCTTTCTTTCCCTCTTTCTTTCCTTTTCAATAAAAATATTTCTCTTACTTCAGAGAACGATAACAGAAATAAAGAAATTGTTACCCCAAATATAAAAAGCTAGTTATGAGGCTTTTTCACTATAATCCTTCTGTAAAAACTTGAAATGGAAAAGTCTACCATGTGTTAGCATGGGCCAGTTATTTCAGTCTAAGCTTCCCAGATAACAGAAATTTTAACTTTGCAAGGTAAGTGTTTTAGGCCATCAACAGCATTTTCTATCAATTTCTGCCTTACTGGAATATGCTGAGTGGGTGCACAAGTCCTGCATGCTGGGCAAGGAACACACCCACACCAGCCCCTCTCCTGGCTGGGTGCCTGGCCTCGCACTGTCAGGTGCTGCTGCCACCACCAAGGACTTCCCCTACAATTGTCCTCTCCCGTGGTGGGGCATCAGCTTGCCAGCAAATGTAAGAATAAATAGTTCTTGAGAAATGAGGGCTTCCACTGCTGTTAACTGTGCTAAATGTAGATTAATGAAGTGAGCTCTGGTTTGTAAAGAGCTGGACAGGTTGAGACTGATCAGAAGCCATAGGTCAGATGCAGAAATGTTTTATTTCACTTTTCTTTCTAAACTCTTAAACTGAGTCCACATTTAGGAGCAAACCTTGTTTCAACTCTCCATTGGCAGAATAACTTGTAATTTTCTTAATCTGTTAGGTGTCCACATAAGAGATCACAATTAATACATGAGTTCAACCAGGAAAAATCTGGGCTGTGAATATAAAATTCTACTTTTTGCTGAAGAAATATGTGGGGCCAGAATGATTCTCTGGCAGAACTCCCATTCATGCAGGCTGCATTTAAAGAATGTGAATATGAAGGCACCACAGAAAAAAAAAAGAAAATTGAAGTGAATATTGTAGTTACAAAATGAAAAGTGTATTTTATTACTCATTCTTTCACTGTGTTTTCACATACAATTTTGTTCTAAAAAATTCTGGCTTATCCTGTCTTAGTATGCACTTTGGTGCATTTACTGGTTAGCTGTAACATATTTTTTTAAACCAAGCTAGAGAATTATTTTTCCTAATAAATAGGATTAAATTTTCCTTTTGAAAGGACTTAATTTACTTTACTTCTTGAAAACACACTGTGAGAACCATGCCTCAGTCAAAACACAGCTTCATGAAAAATGAAAAGCCCCTTTTATTCCTGTAATTTTATGATCAAATTTAGTATTAAACTTTATTAAGCAATGTTTTACTTTTATAATGTAATACAGGAACAATTTAGAAGTGTGCTCTACTTCCAGAAGTGGTTAAGAAATCTACTTATGCATCTGATAAGTAATTCTGGCAGGTAAGAGCCAAAGTGCTGCTCTTTGTATGTGCACCTATGTATAATTGTGCAGTGGACCTTCACAGGAACAACACAGCATTATTGAAGATTTGTCTTGAAAGATTTATTTTATTTTGTTAAAACAAGTCATTAGATTTATCTCTTTCAGTATCGTAGGTCTTCATTGAGTCAAATAAACCATATTTTGTTTACCGCCTTGGAAAGATATAAATGCTAAATACTCTTTAACTTTATTTTATGGGGGTGAATATTATATTCCTCTTTCCAGTGACCTTTTATTGCCTGGTGAATAAAAAAATAATTTACCAGACAGAAATAACAGCCAGAGGAAGGTGGGATTTATGAGTATGCCAACTCCACTAAAACCAAAGGATAAACATAGTAGTCTTATAATAAAAATGGTGAATTATCTAGTGCTCTGGTCTCAGAACTTTAAAATAACTTTTCTCAGAAAATTAGAGGTTTACTTATGTCATCATGGCAGAAGCAAAGGAGTGCAGGCTCTGGGGTTTTTCTCCTTTTTAAAAAATTACTTTAATCCTTTTGAATCTAAGAAAAAAATATATATATTCTATTTGTAAGGAACTTGAATATGAGAGAATTTTCTTTCCAATCTATAATACATCATTATATATATGAGCTGCAGAACATTTCTAAATTCTGGACACAGCAGCTTTTTAAACTATTCCAGCAGTGTTAAATATCCTGTTAATGCAAATATAAAGTCTATAAAAAGTAAAAAAAGTATAGAACTTTTCAAAATGAGGCAAAAATCAAGTTTCCATGCTGGAATCTGTTTGCTCTACAGGATCTCTGTTTTTGAAACACAGTCTGCTTTAAGAAATAAAATGGAAACTTTTTGTTCCAGAGATCCACTCTCTAAATTTAGTTTCATGCTACCCAGAAATATTATTGAGGTAGCATCATGCTAAATTCCTTGCTGAAATCCAGACAGGCTATTTCTTCTACACTTTAAAAATCAGTTAATCTTCTCAAAATATATGGTTACTCTAGTTCAGTAATCTCACTTTGTATATTAACTCCCTACCCATTTATAGTTTAAATCTGATTTTTCTTTCATTTGAAGTTCTCGCTGAAGTTTTGCACACAGACAGGTCAGACACACAGGTATAAAGCTCATTTTGTAATGTCAGGTCTTCACTCTTTTCTTAAATGAAAGAAGCTCACAAATATTAGTTTCATTATTTTTAAAGTCATATGATGCTGCATCTGCATTAACAAATTAGCAAAACCACTTGGCATTAACGTCAGGGACTGGAAACAAATTGTTTTCCCAGTTTAGTTACATTTTGCACTTTGATTCTCTTTCCTGTTGGTATTTAGTAGCTTCCAATTCTCTATCCCCTACCATCCTTTGGAGAGGAAGAAGAGAGGGAGAAGGAAGAAAGGTGGGGGGCAGCAAGGTATCCCTTTGCAAGATGCAGCACATCCCCCTGTCACAGGGGGCTTCAGGTTAGGGATGGAATGTGAGGGGAAAGAGTGAAAGGAGGGCAGAAAGGAACCCATGCAAATTTGAGAAAAAGGAACGGTTTCTGTGGACTCAGGAGAATAACAAAGAGTAAAGTAGGGTCTGGCTACACTAGATCAGGGCAGGAAGCAGTGGTCAAGTCCTCTGTTAGATGGGGTTCAGGATGAACTGCTCTATAGAGATGAGATGGCTGCTTTCTCCCAGGAAGTGAATGGTTGAAAGGGAAGCACACAGCAAAGCACTCTGCACCTTGCACATTCCCTGTCACATTTCACTCGCCAGGTTCCCGTCTGTCTCCTGTGCAAGCTTTTGGGATGGAATAAAGGGATATTGCATGCCAGTACGATAAGTCAGGTGAGGGCTTTTACTTTTTTTTCTAAGGTTTTTAGTTTATATTGATTTCGTTCTTATTTAAATGTTGTTCCTTAATTCATGTTTCAGATAGTTTTCCATATTACCATCAAAGTAACGCTTACTGATAAAATTTCACACTTGCATGCATTTCCTAAGCAACATGTTCCTCTGTAAGAAAAATAAAAATTAACTCATTCTTAGTTGTCTGCAGTCTGGAAAGAGTCTTCATCCATAACTGACTGAGGAAATCAGCCAGCAATGTTGCTGGAGTGGGTGATCCTCATTCCCTCATAATTTCAAGGCAGCTAGGAGGGGCTCCCACTGCTGTCTCCTCAGTAGAAGACTAAAGTGAAAGAGCAGCTTTGCATATTACATCTCCCCAAACCAGGCACATGCACCTCTGAGCACTATGCAGAATTTGCTAGCTTTTCAGCTGCACAAAATAACAAAGTCAAAACTTGTGAATTATGTGAATTATGATTTGTCTTTTTGTTCATAAAATGAAATAAAATGCCCTAAGATTTCATAGATTTTTATGCTAAATTAATAAAAAAATTGTGAAGAAAATGTCTATTTTGCACCTGTAATAGAATTTTTCTGCATCAGCAGCAGCTTTGTCTGTTATAGGTAGGTGACAGGCTGACAAATGGAAAGATTATTTCTGTTTCTTCTTTCATTTGAGAGTCATAAATCTGAAAAATTTGGAATAGATTTTTTCATGCATCTTAGAATATTTTGTAGGGAGATCCAAGATGGCAGAGAGGGCACAGTTCCAGAATATAAATTAAGATTTGTACTGGTACCACAAGCAGTCACTCAACATGATTTGACAGTATCTTTGTCAAATCGATATACAATGCTTTGTTGAACTAGTGGAGTAAGTGGATATGTCTGATAAAATAATCGTTGTGTTGTCCATGCCATTGATATGAATGCTTATTTAATAAGATAATTTTTATTCAAAGTCAATTTTCGTATTCATACTATTGCAAATCCTGCAGAAGCAGTTGTGTTAGTCATGTGTATGATCTCATATTCCTTAGAGATGCAGATCTGCTCAGCTTTGTCTTGATGTTTGTGCTACTGTATCGATAGCAAATACGGTGATAATTTATATTCACCCTGCATAGGCAGACATGAAGCTTTATTCATTCTCAGTGGTGATACAAAGAGCAAGAAAAGTGGATGTTGAGTTATTGGTCAGCTCAGGAGCTCTTTGTCACAAGACATTTCACTCTGTACTGGTCTAGAGCCAGCTGATTTGGGGGCAGTAATTACACCATGAACCTACTCTTCCACAGGAGAGAGCAGGTTTTTTGTCTTAGTTTTTGATGCTGTAGTTCCAACAGAAAATTTTCATCAAACACAGAGCTACTATATTTTAAGAAAAATATAGATCTTTCAGATCTTACAGATTCACATATCTGTGTCAATTCAAGTGCAGTGGATTAAGTTGCATTTCTACTTGTGAACAGCTAGAGCCAGGGGAAATGTCACCCTTGGCCACAATTATACAGTCTTCAGGGGACACCGGTGTCAGTAGAAACAGATCTCTTACATCAATGACACGGTTAGATTGCAAAATCCTTACTCAACCTGAAATGACATGCCGTATATTAAATTTTATTTATCTGTTCTGTTTGCATCCTAAACCAATTTTTAATGACAAACCTTTGCATTCATTCTATTCTTTTCTTCTTTTTATTCCTATATATATATGTACAAGCACAGGTACTCTTTTGTCAATTGATATATGCAGATTATATAATCCGAGGGCATCTTACTATAACCTTTCATTGCATGAAAGGATATATTACAATGAGAATTCATGGTTGTCTGATTATCCCAAGAAAGTCCTTTTATTCATTGTGTAAAAATGAAAGTCTAGTGGTGGCAAGTTCTGTTTTTTAACTGTGTGCTGACTTCTTCATCACTATAAATCCTTCTTATTTCTGGTAGTCGCTACCTGAGTATGAGTGACTCAAATATTTTTCATATGGAATTTTTTTAATGAACAGTTAAAAATTTTTTAGTAGATGCAACAGGACTGATACATCTTTTTCACAGTTACTGCTTCTACAGAGGCAGGCATGTCCTTTTCTACCTCAAATATTCTGAAACCTTTACCTTTCCTTCTTTTCATCTTCACAGGCAACAAAAATTGCCTTTTATGAGGGATCTGTATAAAGACTGACCCCTCACGTCTGAAGCTTTGAGCAGGATTCAGGATTTGTGCTTAAGTTTTGCACAGAGAGCAAGCCACAATGTGTTTGAAAATATAAAACTATAAAATAGCTGTTTTAACTTGAATGTAGAATGTCTGTTTCAGTATGGCTCCCTGGTCTTCTTTAATATATGAAAGACCAGCCTAAAGCAGAGAGGGCAAGCCTGGGTAAGTGGGCTGGTGTCTTCAAATGTGATGAGTGGGAGGTACAAAACTCCCTGTGTGCCTCCCCTCTGCCTCCTACTCCCCACGTTCAACATCCATCTGCAGATGGAGTAAAACAGGGAAGAAGCAAAGAGGTCGCTCTGTTCCTCCTCCGTAGTGTGGCCGCCTTCGTAGGATGATTCAGGAAATTATCCTTTTTCATGCATTCCACCCTCTGGCAGGCATCTTTCCTATGGAGGATGTCAGCAGCATTTCTACCTCCAGGAGGAAGAAGATAAAAATTGTAAATAACATTTTAGAGTTAACTATTTTTGGCTATGTTGCATAGGCTGAAAGTCCTTTCTCCTTCAGAAACTTGTTTTGTGTGATCTGACTCAGGCAAGTCAGGGAAAGAACACAAAAGACACAAAATCACAGACCAGTGATTTTGGGCTACAACTGTTCATGGTTCTTATCTTTGCACACTTCCAATTCTGGATACTTAATTGTTTGTGGGGTTTTTACTTAACTGTATCTCCCCTGGCTGGTACCTCTGGTTTCAAAATAAGCTTCCCACTCAGAGGGTCCACTTGCTCCTGCATGTTCTCTCCAGTTAAGCCTAGCTTGATGGGTAGCACTGCTGCACTGATGTCTCAGTTTATACTATGCCACCCTCTGTTCCTGGTAAAAAAACTAGGCAAACAAACAGTAGAAACAGATTTGTTTGAGCCTGATGTGAACTGTAGACTGTGCTTAATTTTATAATCTACTTATAGCCTCTGAATTGCTTCTTGGGCTCTCAGGGTCTTAGTTGAGAAGGAAGAATATGGTAAACAGTAATGGTCAATAGTATCTTAGAAAGCTTTCACTCATTCACAACATTTTTTTATCAGGGCACTTCACTATACTTCTGTTTACAAAACTGTAAACAACACTAAGGAGTTCTCCTCCACCAAAATGAATGTGAAGAGAGCAGCTCCTGTCACTTGGTTCCTTTTGAAGCTGCAGCTTTGGTAGATAATGGCTGGTACTGAACAACTTAGTGCAAGCACAAATGTCAGGGACAAAGACTTTAAAAAAAAACCACACCTCCAGAAACAGAAATTCTGAAAAATTCTTAGGGTTTGAAGCAGATGATCTGATGCTCAGTGCTGAAGCACATAACCATTAATAAAGATAAACAGGATGTTCTCAAGTAAGAATAGGAAAAGAGAATGACAAATACAAAACAAAACAAAAAACAGAACAAAAGAAGGATTATTTTTTAATGCTCTGTATGCAAACTGCTAAACTCAGTAGCCTATAATATTATGTTTTACAGGGGTAAGTAGTGGTAGGACAAGGGACAGTGACTTTAAGGAGGGGATATTAGGAAGATATACTTTACTTGTGGGTGTGGTGAGGCACTGTAATAGGTTGACCAGAGAAGCAGTGGATGTATACAAGTGGTCAAGGCCGAGCTGGATGGGGGTCTGAGCAACCTGGTCTTGTGGAAGGTGTCCCTGCCCAGGACAGGAGTGTTGGAACTAGGTGATCTTTAAGGTCCCTTCCAACCCAAATTTTCTATGAGTCCATGATAATGGAGACCAAAAGCTTATGCTAATGAGACAAATTCTTGTAAGTACCTTTCATGGAGCACTCTTGAGGACAGAGATGTCTGTATTTATCATAAAGCTGGAGCTGATAGAGGAGTTCAGAAAATATCACTCACTTCTTTTCTTTTTTAAACTTTCCCTGAATCATCCACTGCACACCTGTGTCAAAGACAGGACATTTATCTAGATGGACCTCGGGACTGACCTAGTGTTGTTGTTCCTGTTACTGATATATTTACCATCCTGATATATGATCAGATCTCTAGTTCTGATGTTCACAGTCCAAGAATGAAATGGAAAATTTGAAGACTGTAAGAATATTTTTATTATTATTATTTTGAAACAAGTAAAATACTAAGGGACCCTCTTTATTCCTCTTAACAAGGGCAGGGCTAAGGGACAGTTTGCTTGTAGTCCAAAAGTGTCTAACTGAGAAAGGCCAAACTCTTGAACAGAAAGAAGTCATGCATGATGGTAGGATTCATCTGGCTAAATATAGATGACTGTGCCTGAGCTGGTCCATCTAGAAGCTCCGTGTGTCAATATAGATCTAAGCAATACTCTCAGTAGATTGTAAAGCACAATTCATCTCAGTCTAAAGGAGATGTCTAAAACATATTAGATGAATCACTCCCTTAAAGTTTCTATTTGTTCTACTGCCTGTGAAAGGCACCTAGTGTGACTGCCATAGCTGCAGACCATTACTGAAGTTGCTCAAAGTTGGTTAAGTTTTATTCATAATGTCTGTGAATTGATTGGTGGAGATTAGGAAGAGTAGTATAGTATTACTCAGAGTGATTAGCAATTGGAATACATTATGAAGGACTGAGATAGTTCTTCTTTCACAGACTTTTTAAAAAATAAGGCTATACTTTACTTCCTAGAAAATACACCCTAGAAACTTGGCTTTTGGCCTTGTGCCAGAGAACTCCTCTGACCTGTGTTGTACAGAAGATCAGACTATCAAATCATAATGATTCCTCCTAGTCTTAAAAATCTGTGCTTTCAATCACTGCTAATAAAGAGTGGCATGTTTTCAATTCCTTTCTAAGTGGGTCTGGATCAATACAGATGTGCCATTTACCTGCAGGGTTTTCCCCACAATTGTTTGCTGCTGCTCCTGTGTTGGTGTCAAAGGATGTAATGTTACAAACCAGCTGATGAATCTCAGGCATTCTGACATTTTCCTATCAACACCAAGGGACAGATTTAGCAGTGGCTCAGAGAGACATTCCCCTAAGCACCATGCTGTACAGCCAGAAATGAAGCTGAAGTATACCACAGCCTTGTCTACCAATATCATGGCAACATCCAGTCCCATGTGGCCAAGTTTATTCTTGTATCATTTAGTTTGCAGTGAAAATGGCTGAATTTGAAGCTGGCAGTTTAAGGAGGGTCTTTACCTAGCCAGTCTTTCCTGTCACTGACAGGTTTATCTGTAGTGCAGGATGCCTTTATATCCATTAATGTCAGACAGAAAGAAAAGATAATGGTGTGAGCATGGCTATGGCATGAATGTGTTCTATGCTGCCCTTGTTTGCATTAATTACAATGTCAAGCAAACACATTAATTAATTTTAGTCTTCAAAAATACAGTTTTATTTTGTATTGGTGACATTTATGATGACTAACTAGGACTTGCACACAGTATCTGTGTTTTTGGGGTAGTTGGTGTGAAATCACGTTGTGAGTCAATACAACATCAAAAACACTTTTGACTTCCCTGAATACCAACTAAAAAGTTCTCTACTAATTTTGTCAAATCCGTGCTATGCACAGTTCCTGATACTGTCTCTTCATTATTATTACTTTCATGAGAAATTCTGCATGTGTAGTGTTTAATAAATGACTGATCAAGGATGGCATAGCAGAAGGGGATTTTGAATAATATTATAACACCAGAATGATCTGTTTTTCATGGGCTGAACAGTGATCAGTATCACTGGTAATAATCACTATTGTCTCATCTGATTTGTTTTCATCTCACAAATGAGCACAGCTGGAAAAGCTATACCTGAAAGGCTTCAATTCGTGCTTCCTAAAGCTGGATCTCCAGTTGCAGGTGCTCAGACATCTCTAAGGTACTATCAGCAAGCCCAGTCATAAATCACGGAGACTTGCTGTTTACCACTATGACTGATCTCCAAAAGCAGGATCAATGCAGCTCATTCCTGAAACCTGAAAACAAGTGTGTATATATATAAGAGAAAGTGTTGAGAAAGACAATTTTATAAAGAAGGTCAAACTTTAATTCACCTTGGTTCCCAGAAACATTCCTTTAAGCCTCCCGATGAGAATAACTTCACAGCCTGTGTGGATTGCATTACGCCTACTCTTAAACTGAGTCCTTTAAAGATAGTTACTGACTCATTTTTATTCTAAAAATCTTTACTGTGGTGACATCCCTTCTTATCCAATAAGGTAAATGCAGATGAATTAAATGTAGTTTTCAATGGGTTTTTTTTTGCTGCTGGGAGGCTCACACCAGGTTTTTCCCCAACTTGGGGCAATGGAAGGGAATTTTTTACACTTTTCCAGGAGAGGCTTGGAGAAAAGGGAGCACTTTGAGGCAGTGATGCATGGAGTAGTCTATATCTGCTAGCACAGGGAGCTGCCTTGTTGTGGGGAGAAGGCAAAGTCAAAGCTTCTGCCAATGTAATTCCTTTCTCCTTGCACAAAGTAAAGTCATTACTCTGCAAGGAAAGATCGTTCTCCCTCTCACAATCTGGTCTGCAACTCCAGCATCCAGTACTGAAGCACAGGAGGAATTTTCACAGCCTTTGGCTTCTCTTTGCTGTGTGCCAGCTGAACCACAATTTGTTCCTTCCTGAATACATCCTGCAACTGAAGAAGCAGACTGTGCAATCATCATACTCATATAAGGTGAGTTTAAAGATCCGTCCAGCCCACTATCCTGTTTCTGAGAGTGGACAGCAGCAGATGTTCTGGGAACAAGGAAGATAAAGGCAAGCTACAGTGACACTTTCATGGTGTCTTTGCCTTGATTCCAGGGTACTGTGCTTCACACATTTTCTCAGCTAGAGCCAAATTCTGCCCAACATTTTCTTCAGAAAACTTTTGCAAACAATTCTACCTGCAACTGATCCTCAAGACAGTGATCCACTGTAAATCCAAGCAAATTCATCTGTTGCATTACTTTCTCCACCAGTTGCAACAGAATAAGGATTGCTCCTGGCAGGTTTCCTCTTTTTCACTGGCACAACTTGAAGCAGAAATCTCAATAAATGGATAGGCAAACCCTTTTGTCTGAGAGGACTCACTAACAGCATATTTAAATAACTCTGCTGGCTTTCCTTGAGCTGGACTACATTTTCAGTGGACTCTGTGTTATGGGTAAAAGCTGAAGTAGAACAAAACCTTTTGCACCTTAGAGTAGAGCTGTGCAGGCATGGCAGGATAGATGGGCAAAGGAAACATTCACACCATATTCTGGTGCCAACTTGAACATTCAGCAGTCTTCTGTAGCCAAGAGAAAGAAGGCACTCACTGCTACAACTATCCCAGAGAGATCATCAGCCTTGTCTAGATACTATATTTGGAATACATGAAGAACCTTCCCATTACTCCAACATTTCCCAGTTACAAATTAAGTCTTAAAAATAAAACTAAGTGACTAGGTCTCTGACAATCTGTAGTGGCCCAGCATCTTGCCCTGCAGCAGTTTCAAGTCTGACAACAGCAGAACTTTTAGGAATGAAAGCTGTGACTGATTTTCTAGTTAACTTAATTTATTATAATTAACTTTACTTAATTATACATACAGCTGTTCCACACCCTCAACATAGCCCAGGGGACTGTTTAAAGTGCTTAAGTCTAAATGTCATGTTTTAGCACAGTACAGAGCACAGTATTGTTCTTCTCAGGATCTGGTGGGAAGGAAGGGCATTCAGCTGCCCATCTTTCTTTCCTTTCCCTTTTTCCATACACTCTCAGCACATTTTCCTTCTCCACTCCTTTTTTTTTTTTTTCTTGCAAGGAAGAGATGTCTGCTCCTCTGCTATACCTGACCTGCACCTGCACTTGAAGGCTTGTGGAGCTCACCACCTTTGCCCCTCTGCAGGGCACACACTTGCTGTCCTTGCTAAGTCTCACCTAGTCTTGCCAGGGGAGGAATATGCCTCAATGACAATCTTAACCTTGAAGTTTTTGCTGCCTTTACACCTCTGGGGCATAGAGATGTTCCTTTTTCCTTATCACAGAAAACAGTGGAAATATTTATGATATTGATTCACATGTTACAAGTCTCGTGAGAAGACCTTCCTTAAAGTAAAGCTTCATAAGGACTTTTTCCATGCTGTTCACAAAGCATTCCTACACCCCTAAAAGTGTTCAGTAAATTCTTTTTCTAAATCACCTCAGCAAAAAAGGCTGCTCAAATTCAGCAAATCCAGCATTTACTCACGTAAACAATCAGCTGGATTCTTCCACTAGGTTTGTATTGTTTATTGAAAGTAGTAATGACAATAGTTGAGACAAATAGGAATTTTAATCTGCTTTTCTATGAGATGAGACTATGAAAGGTCACCTTCACTGTGGTTCAGATACTCACATGTGCACACTTACAACACAGATAACTAAAGCTGTCCAATTTTGCTTGTATTTTCATTCCACTTAAAATAATTTATTTTCATTCTTTTCCCCTTATTATTCCAACAGAGTTTAACATCCTTAGCTTTATCAGCTCCTTCCTGTTTTGTCAAACTTTTGAAAGCAAGATGTAGAAGGTGCTGGATCATCTTGGGGACAATTATTCTTCAACTAATTTCAAGCAGTAATGATGATATTCTGGATTTTTATGGAGCAAATGTTTTATGTTTTATTAATTGCACTTGTTCTTTCCTTTGGTATTTTTCCTGCTGTCTAATAGCCTTCCAGGTTTACTGTCTAAACTACTCCTATGCTGTACATCTTGTACCCCAAAAGATAGGCTTTATGATAGCACTCTAAAGTCCAGATGCTGCCCTTTGGTGAAGGAAAGTATTTATGAAGAAAAATTTAGTCAGAAGCATGTTCAGTTTTTGTGATGGGGAATGTCTGGCAGATTGTGCCCTTTAACAGACTCAGTGTATAGAATCTGTTTGCCTAACACAATCACAGCTTGTACAACAATTCTATCCAGGTACATCAGAAAGACGAACAGGTATAATCAACAAAAATCCCTATTCCTTTTCTCCACACCCATCTGCCTCTTCCTCTCCCCTTTCATTAACCTCCTCCTCACTGCCAAGAATGTGGGAGTTTTGATCAAACAATTGGGTAATATTCTTTTTTGTTGGAAAGATCACATCAAAGGTTTGAGGCAGAGAGGGTGAGCTGGTGGTGAGCTGAGTGGTGTCCTGGTGGCTCTCTTAGTGTAGTGTAAGGGAAGGACTGGGGCAGAGCTGGAATCTCCCTGGGAGGGAAGCTGTCCTAAAATTCTGCAAATCCTTAGAGGATTTTACAGATAAAGACTGGGCAGTGTATGAAGGGAGAACACCTATATTTGATTATAAATCATTGAACAGCTGAACATGTTCTGAACATAAAAGCACTTGAATCTGCCTTTCCAAGCCTTCAAATCAATATTCAAAGTGGAACTTGATGCTGTATCCTATTTTTTATATTAATAATCCCTGTTCTTATTGCATTGCAAGACTCAGAATGTGTCAGCAACTTTAGCTATGACATCACTCCTATAGCTTAGAGAAACACCATGGGAATAAATCTCAGGGCCTGAAGGTTCCATGTGATCTTTCAAGATGTTTCTGCTGGTGCACAAATTAGGGGATTTTTGTGACTATCTTGTCTTTTCACTACTACTGGTTGGTGAGGTTGGGAATCTCAAGCTGTAGCTTCTTAGGCAAACTAAGACATATTTAAAGTGAAGGTCAAATTGTGCTCTCCTAATGAAATGTTGGTTGTTTCTTGTATACCTTGCAGAAAAAACCCATAGCTCTGCACAACAGATGGAGGGCCAGTTGCCCTGCTGTGCCCCCACGAGTCCCTGTTTTGCAAACAAACAAAACAGAGGCAAATTCATTCCTGACCTCTAATCACAACATTTTTCTACTATTTAGAGAGGTTGAGGATGCAGATGATGCTGTTGTCCATGAGTTTGGTTGGTGTTTTGTCAAAGGCAAGAGTCCTAGAGTCAAACAGGACCACCCTGGGCTTCCAGAGGGTTTCTGGCACAGAAATTTGTGACGGGACTGTGTGAGCGTTGTGATGAGGCATGAATATTTATGGACCTCTTACTTTAGGGATATCTTTGTGCAATTCCTTCTTTAAAAAACTGTTGAAGATTGCTTTTATTTCTGACAATTAAATGGTTTTTTTTCTGTCTCCCTTTGCTACCCATAGAAAAGTTTGTGAAGCTTAAGGCCTGGCATGTGTCTGAAAAGGTAGTGTTAAATACTGTGCTCCTCTTCTGTGGCCCCACTAGACCTCTCAGTGTTCTTGTAATCATTTTCGTATGTGAAACACAGTGAAGTCTTTAATTGCAGGTATTGCCAAGAGATTAACTGGCAATTTGATGATGGCTCCCAGAAAGGCCTTGACCACCTCCTGAAAAGGGCAAAGTGAAAAATCTGAAAGAAGAACAGTTAACATTTCACAGAAGTTAGACTCCTTTTCCTCCAAGTGAAATAATTCAAACACTGTGAGACAAGTCCTGTCCCCGTTGCTTTAGCCAAAGTTGTTCTGGACCCTCACAGAACCGTTTCCTTGGTGTCTGCACCAAATCTTAGGGGAGGATCTCCTCTTTTTCAATGTTCTTAAGCATTCAGATGTCCAGGATTGTGTCAAGAGAAGCCCAGAGTCACAAAAAAAGAGAAGTAGGAGAGAAATTTTTCACTGAAAATAAAAGCAGTTTGTTAGCAATGTATTAACTCACACTTGTAAATTTACATCTGACATTTGACTGTCACCTTGTTCTTCTGGACACCAATTCTGTATTTATTCACCATATGACACCCTCTGGCACTTAAAGAACAAGTTCAAAGGGGCTGAGGGATGAGTGCTGATACTAGAGATGGTTGCTATTGCCCAAAATATCAGGATCAAACAGTGCAATTCCCAGAGCAAACTGAAGGTTAGGATTAAATTCATGATGCCCCACATATCCAACTGGTTGGTAGGGAGCTATGCAGAAATGCTGAGAGAACTGTTTTGGGATTTAAAGTCCAGGAGCCCTCCTAGACTGAACTAAGTTACTCATTGGATATATGCAGCTTTCTCAGTATTTTCTTGGGAAAGATGATGGTAGGGGACAAAGAGGTGTGACAGAGGCCCAGACTTATTACCCATAATGACTCAGTGCACCTAAGCAGGTTGTGCTACACTAGAGCTAATTTTGGCTTTTTAATTTAATTTTTGGAATAATGTGTTCCATATATTTACTGATGATACATGCTTCCAAATTTGGGGAAAAAAACCATAAGCAACACAATCCTCAACCCCCCCCATAACCTCAACCCAAACAGTAAGGTATACAGCAATGTTCCTTGGTATATTTTCAAATTGGCTGTTATTCCAGAAAAAACTGTGTTACCCTGAAGTTGGAGAAAAAAATAATTACGTAATTTTGCTACACTCTTTCAAGCTTAAATGCCTAAGTCTGTGTTGGCTTCCTGGAATACTAAAAACCACAGATATGTTTTTAAATCACAAAATAGGCAGATACTGAAGGAAGACTCTAGACCAAATGCACAAGTATCGAGTGACTCTTTTCTTTTAGTGGACTTTACAAAACCTGTTGGGCAAACACAATCCTAACTAAATAATGCTGATTCTACTTCTTCCCAAGAAGAAATAATTGAAAAGAATCAAATGATAAATGAAATGAATGGTGTCCCATCAAAGCAAATGGTGATAAATAGAAACACCTTAGTGTTGCCAGCACTCACACTAATGTGAACTGGTCAGTAGAATTTATAATTATTTTTTTTTACCTTTCGCAGAGGCTGGTTCTTTGTGCTGAATCTGATGTTAAAGTGATAAATTAGAAAGAGAGAGGTTGTCTAATGAGTTAGTAGGCAGCAATATATCAAAAAAACCCAACCAATTCTAAGCCTCTACCAATGTCTGGGGGATTTTTGGTATTCCTTTTAGGAGAGAAAAGCATGTTTATTCTGAAGCTGCAGCCAAAAACATACAAATATTTTATATTATTTTCTGTATAGATACATGAAAGGCTCACAAATACGCATGTCATTTTCCAATGTGTATAAAAGTCTGCAAGACTGGGAGGACAATCTCTGCTCATGATCAGTGGAAGAGTTTGAAGTTACTTGCCTATGAGTGTTTAAACATGCAACAGTACATCTGCATTTCTGAAAGTGAAGCCCTTCATGTTGTACTAGAACTATAAGTCACTTAGGTCAGCGGGGAAATGCTCTTTTAATTCTGTGAATATTCCATCAAAGGCATAATTTTCTTACTTTTAAGGTTGGATGTAGTTCCTCTTAGGAATATATTTAACCACATGCAAAGTATCCATTTAAGTGTCTTCATTATTCCATTCAAAAGAGTTAATGAATAAAGAGGAGAAAATATATTTTTGTACTAAAAAGGTTCAGAAATGTTGAAAATTTAAACCATACAAATATAAGAAATCAAAATTTTGAGAATTTTCATGAAGCAATAACATAAGTGAAATTTTCATTTCTATAGTTTCAAATATTTCATTTTGCTTCCAACTTCTATGTTTTAAGTAACTTGAATGACAGTATAGAAGTAATTTTGAACTAAAAATCCAACATGTTCTTTTCCTAGAATAGTAACATTGGACGTTTTGTGCTGTTTATTTAAATATTATTTTCTTTTAGTAGGTTAAAATATAGACCTTTTCCCATATTTTGCTTTCAACATTTTTCAGCAAGAAACCTCTTTATCATTTAATTAACTATTTATTCTGTAGCAAAATCCACACAGACAGGAAGAATACCAGCATTTTCCCCTTTTTCTTCCTATTATGGATGAATTTACTCAAAGTGACTCTAATGTTGAATGATATATCACATACAAGTCGGGGCATAATTTACTCTGCTGGTTGTCTGCTGAAGACAACTTGATGAAGATGATGGTTTACCTCAGTGCTTTCAGCTCAGCATTTTGCTCATTGTCAGAAAGAGATAAACCAGAGGTTTTGATATTTAGGGGTTTTTTTAAGGTCCGTGAATATCTACATGAAAATCATTAAAAGCAGAAAAAAACCTTATTTATTAAATTCTTACTCCCTGTACTAGTAATGCTGCTCTTAGGTAAAGCCTAATTCCTTTTTAATTTTGTGTTTGGCTTTGTTGTTTTTCTTGATGGAGTTCCAATATTTTCCTGTTTTTTTCCTCTGTTTGGCTATTGTGGGAGAACCCAGCTCTTTCTTCATTTTCAGTCTCATCCTAGAGGACGTTTATGCTAAACAACCTTCCTCAAGCTAACTGCAAGGTTTCTCTTTGCCATCCCCTCAGCCTAGTGCTAGGGCATTTGGGAATATCTGAGAGCATTTCTGGCTAGCAGCATGCAGCAGACAGCTGTGGAGGTAAACTTATGATGAAAACTTCAGAGAAATGGAAGACAACCTCCTGTGGCTGCAATGTACCTTCTTCCCATATCTCACAGACTAAAAATAGGCTTTTGTGTTTGTCTACAATTTGTATTTTTATTTTCTGTGGGTTTTCTATTAATAATGGACAATAAACTAATTAAAAAAAAAGCACCTCTCTGTGTGCTTTGGCTCCCTTCTAGCTGAGTTAGCAACTCTGGCTACATGCTGAGATGACTGGTTGAGCTGTAGGCCCTTATTGCCAAGCTCTGCATTATATTTTTTCTATCACTAGCATGAACATCTTTTCCTTCATCTTTTAAAGCTTCTAGGTAATAGTCTTGTTATTCCAAACTCATGGAAAGGGAAAGACGTTCAAATAGACACCAGATGATAGCTCAGTGAATCCTAGATTTTAAAAAATTCTGACTTTTTCTCTTTTCAATTAAAAAAAAAATCCCTTAAAATTCATTTGAATCTTTAGTTACTGCATCCAAATTTTGTTTTTACCCCCACATTTGCTTTCACATTTTGTGCTTGTTCTCAGTTACCACAGGTATTGCTAGCCTTGCAGGACCCCTGAGAGTTTGAGAAATATGGCTGTTTTATCCACAAAAGCCTGAGTCTCCTACATTAAAAATACCATGCTTTACCTACCTTCAAAATTGGTTTAAATGCCTCTGATTTATTAGTGGTTATACAGGAAATCTTTGGAGAAGCAGACATAAACCTGGAGAATTTGGTGTAACATGGTCTTGTGAGCAGCTGAGTGCAGCTTATTGTCTGGCTAGATGACTTCAGATCTCAAAGATCAACAACTCCTGTAAGGCTTTTTCTGGTTTTAGGAGGAAAAGGACCAAAAATATGGACTTATTCATATCTGGAAGGGGAATATCCTACACTTTGGATATCATGAGGGAGCAGCCTACCCCAAAGCAAGGACTGGGGAACACCCATAGAGTACAATCAGTTAGAAAGCAAGGAGGTTTTTTTATTTCTTAGGTATCATAAATTGGCTTTTGACATTGGGATACTGGAGCATTAGATATAGTGTCTGAAAACTAAATACTAAACATTTTTCAGTTTCTGAGGGAAATAAAAAAACATATAAGTGGTGCAGTATTGGATATTAATCACTCTCCCCTATTCCAAATGTCTTCCTCATACTTGCAGTTTGCCCTATGTAAATCTAGCTTATTCACATGGTTCTCATTAGCATTTCATGTCTTCAAGAATCTGCACATGAAATTATTTCCTTTTCTCCAGCTGTAATAGAGCAAAAGCTTGCATTCAATTAGTGCTGGTGTATTTGCCACTTAAAACTAAAGTGCTCTGTTTTGCTGAGTTGAGTCATCACTAAAGGGTATGCAACATCCATCTTGTAACCAACTGTAGACAGACCCTTTAATTAATGACTTGGGATTCTGCTTTGTCTTTTAAAAGGATAAAATCTAATTGCAGTTCAGATTAGACTGTCTAATGAACATGACCACAAAGCAATTGATCAAAACTAATAGGGGGAATAGTTATGCCAGCGTTAAGTAAACCTCTTGTTTGTTTTGCATATGTAACCTAAAGAAGTATTGCAAACATTATTGATGCATTATTTGCTTCACTGGAATTTCAGCCCAATACTTTATTGTGGTTCAAAGACAGAAGGTCTAAGCCCTATTTTTCTAGTACTAGACATATTACTTTTTCATCTTCCATTTACTATAGTATAACAAAGATGCTGTTCTGAGAGCCTTTTGACATAGCAAATCTAATTTTAATTTACCACACATCAGGAGAGATGCTTGAGCTGTGTAAAGCAGCCCAATCTGCTCCCTGTGTAAGAACCAGAGCAACTCAAAAGAGGTTCAGAGTGGTAGTTGGAGGTGACCCTCTTCTGAGGGTTATGGAGCACCAATTTGCTGACCTGATGCATGCTCCAGAGAGGTGTGAAGCTTACCAGGTGTTTGTATCAGGGATGCCACCAAGAGACTAGCAAGGCTCATCCACTTACTGTTATCTGCTGCTATTACCTGTTGCTTCATATGGGCACCAGTGGTACAGCCAGGAGCAGCCTGAAGTATCAAGGATTGCAAAGCACTGGGAGTGGTAAGGAACTCTGGAACAGGTAATTTTTCATCAGTCCTCCTGTTCAAAGGGAAGGGGTCTGAAACAGCCAGTTGAATATGACAAATCAACAGCTGGTTACAGGACTGGTACCACAGCCAAGAGTTTGACTACTTCAGACCATGGGACTGTCATTGAGAAATCTGGTCAGCTGGGGGCTGCTGGAGTCCATCTGTCAGAGAAGAGCAAGAGCATCTTCAGCCATGGGCTTTAAACTGGGGAACCTCCATCCATCCCACTCCCATGACTGTGATCCCAGTGCCCTCAAGAGATGCTCAGAGCCTGCAGAGGGATCACACATCAGCAAGAGAGCACCTGAAAAGCTGCACAAGGAATTCCAGCCACTCCAGTCAGCTTCATCAGAGGAAGTGGGGATGGGGGAAAGGGCAGGGGGGCATGGGCAGGCACAACTTAAATGCCTCTATGCAAATGCACACACCATAACCAAGGGGAGTTAGAGCCATGCACATGCCTGCAGGGCCATAGCCTTACTGCCATGGTGCAGATGTGGTGTGATGGCTCCTATGACCACAGTGTTGGAATAGATGGATACAGGCTTTTTAGGAAGGACAGGGAGGGAGAAAGGAGGGGGTGTCACCCTCTCTGACAATGACCAGCTGGAGTGCATGGAGCTCTGCCTGGGGATGGAGGGAAGTGGGCTGGGATTAAGGGGAGGGCAGGGACTGGTGACATTATAGTGGGAATCTCCTCCAGGCCACTTGACCAGGAAGACCAAGCAGATGCCAGACCAAGCAGATGAGCAGATGAGACAGATAGGAGCAGTCTTGCATTCAGAAGTCTTCCATTATTAGGAAGAAAGCCTTTACTGTGAGGGTGGTGAGACACTGGAACAGGTTGTCTAGACTATCCCACCCCTGGAAGTGTTGTAGGCCAGGCTGGATGGGGATTTGAGTAATGTGGTCTAATGAAAGTTGTCCCTGCCCACAACAGGGTTCTGGAACTAGATGTTCCCTCCCAACCCAAATCATTCTATGCTTCTATGATTTTAACTTTCATGCAGGAGTATTCCAGAGGTTTAATTTTGCATATGAAAATAAAATAAACCTCAGTTTTCTCCTGTGGAATGTTTTGTTTTTATTATTGAAAGCAAGATTTTTTTGTCCTAATTAGACAGAGTTGGAGATCAAAAGATAATCTTTACAGTTTTTTTCAGTATGTTCATGGAATAGTTGTAGGTAAGAATTAGGTCACAGGATGAAATTCATGCTCCAAATGCACAGTAAATTTTTCAAATTTACATAATGTAGCAATATATCTTCAAAGTACTTTCCTCTTGATCTTTAGTTAGAGATAATTTCTGTTACCTGAGCAAGGGTTTCAAGATAAAGCCCTGTACAAAGATCATAAAAGATTAACTTTTATATTCAGATACAAGATGCTCATATTTAGATACATTTATATTTGCAAACAAAAGTTCAATCTTGTTTTACATATCTTTTTGTTCATTACATGTGGTAAATTTCCTAAATATTAGGCAATTTTCTCAGATTCATTATTTATGAGTATTTTTATGGGAAGGTCAGTTTAAGAATATCACAAAATCTTTGAAATTTGAAAATTTTCTTGAAATGTTATGCCAGAGATGTGGCCCATTTCTTAAGATTAAGGAACAACTTTAAAAAGAAACAAAATACTATATAAGAAAGTTTACTAGACTCAGCGTAGATGGAATTAATTGGAACAATTTCCACAGAATCACGGAATTATGGGAAGGCACCTCTGGAGACGGATTAGTCCAGCCTCCTGCTCAGAGCAGGGTCAATTACAGCAGGTAGCTCAGGGCCACATTCAGGCAGATTTTGAGTATATCTAATGATGAAGATGACATATCAATCTGAGCAATCTGTTCCACTGTTTGACCACCTGCAGAATAAAAATTAACTTTTTCTGATGTTTAAGCAGAATTTCTTGTATTTCTGTTTCTGCATATTGCTTCTTGTCCTGTCACTGACAATCCTCCTGCTGGGAGGACTGTAGCTCTGTCTTAACTTCTTTTCTCCTTCTCTTCAGCTATTTATACTCTTGGATAATGTCCTCCCAGAACCTTGTCTTCTCTAGGCTGCACGGCCCCAGCTCTCTCAGACTCTCCTCATGTGTCAGATGCTTCAACCTCTCCAACACCTCTGTGGCCCTTCTCTGGACTCTCTGTAGTGTGTCCCTGTCTTTTTTGCCCTGGAGAGCCCAGCACTAGACACAGCCCTGCAGAGCTGTCTCACCAAGGCTGAGTAGAAAGGGAGGAGCATCTTCCTTTGCTTGCTTTCATTGCTTTTCCTGAACCAGCCTTGGACCCTGTGAGTAAATTTTGCCTAACTTTCAATACATGCGACGCAAATACCAGCATCTGACCTAGCTACCCAAAGATGTCTTTGTAATCAATGGAAAGAAACAGGATCATTTATTGGAAGTAATATCCTTGAATTGTGTCTTTTTATTTATAGCAGAAGGAATTTAAATTACTCAGATTAGAAGTATAACACCAAATAAAAGATGCTCAACCAATAAATCATAACTTAGAATTTATGACGCTTACTCTAACAGGGAGGTTTGCTCTGCTTAAGCACTTGGCACCTATTTCCATCTAATCATATTTGGGAGTTAAAATAAATTTTCTGGTGTCACAACTTACAAAGGATTACTTTTGCTTGGAAACACAATCAGAGAAAAAGAAAGTACTCAGCTTACAGAAGAGCCTATCCACCAGAGCATTTACCCAGACAGTGGTAAAAAGACAGGTTCAAAGCTCTAGTCCCTACTTGCCATAAAAATATTTGAATTACTACCATATAACCTAGCAGAGCAGAGTATTTTGCCATGTGTTAAAGTCAAATAACAGTAAAGAAAAAAGAAGGGAAATTCACAAGGTCAGTTAGAGATCCTGACTTTCTAGCTTTTGCATAGGCATGAACAGGAAATTTATTGGCATATATGACACTTGCATAGGGAATCAGATCCCTGAAACATGACTGCCAGTGGCAGGTGGTAACAGGAATCTCTGCTGGAGAAGTCTTTGCAGCAGTGTCTCTGGCTGGGTTGAGATTCCCAGAGATGCTGCTCTGCTCAGTTCTAACCTGGTTGGCTCATGGTCCTACATGACCACCTCCAGCATGTAATTAACAGCATATAAAACAACTCTTAAATATCTTAATAACATATAAAAAATGGGTTATCTGAACATTTCTGTAGCTGCAGTAACAGTTTCAACTATTAACAAGTGTCTTAACAGTTTCAACTATTAACAAGTGTCTTATCTATGCACACTTATGAGTTCTATAGCAGAAGCAGCCTGTGCATCTCCAGGACATTCAAATCAGGACACTAATCAACACATTTGAGCATACAAATTGTTGCATGGGGAGAATCTCCATCACTGTCTGAAATTCCCATCTGGAGAGCTCCTGTCACAATCAGTCAAACACTTACTTTGCTGTGAAGGGATAATATTGAACACCTATTTCAAACCAGTCTCAAAGCAGCCCATTATCTCACTGAAGGGTCCAGAATTTCCAGTTTCCTCCCTGGGCCATGCATTTCTGGAGCACAGTGACTCACCCCAGTAGGAGCAACTGAGCAGCTCTCATTGTGCCTGATTCCAGCTTGCTTTCAGGGAAGTCCTCTGCAAAGTAGTGTATCTAGAATTGAGCATTACTGGACACTACAGAATTCAAATGTAAGACAAATCTATGGTAAATTACTTTATTAGTCATTTCACTTTTAGAGAATTTTCTTTTCATTCTACACCATTTTACAAACAGCTTTCTAGCTTAATGTCTCCTTCAGCCATATATGTACAAACGTGTTGCTCTGAAATGCAGAAATTTCCACAGAAATGCCAAAAATAGATACACGCCATGAAAACCTCCAAAAAGCTTATATCTATAGTCCCAACAATGAGAGAAATCAATACATTTCTCAAAAATATTCCTGTGGGAGAAAAAGGAATGATTTCCTCTTGTTTTGTGTACAAACCAATGCAGAAGTACTATTTTTTTTAAATAATGTAAAAGCTGCAATGAAATTGAAAAGAAAGTCAGAAAACTAAATGTAGAAATCAATGTTTTAGTAGGAATTTCAAGGGTATTTGCTTTCATAAATAACTGTGTCAAAATATGAAGCCAAATTGATTCACTGATGAGAAGGAAAAAATAATGTTAAAAACATAAGACTCTCTGCTGTATTGAGGAGGAGATGAGGGATGACGAGGTGCGATACAGCTTTTTTTTTTCATGCATATATATTAAATACATACTTCATTAAAATCACTGCAGAAAGCCAACCTATGCAAAGGGAGTCAGAAAATAGCATATCTTCCTTTTATGCACAAAAATGCTAGTCTCCAAAATATAAGATCCCAAAATACAAGCAATGAATCAGCATAATACGAATAGAATCAGAAAATTGTTTAGGTTGGAAGAGACCTTTAAAATCATTGACTCCACCTGTTAACCCAGCACTGCCAGGCCCTCCACGAAACCACGTCCCTGAGTGCCACATCTACATGTCCATTAAATACCTCCGGGGTGGTGACTCAAATGCGCCTCTGGGAAGCCTGGTCAGTGCTTGACAATCCCTCTGTGAAAACATTGTTCATAATATCTAATCTGAACCGTCCCTGGTGCACCTTAAGGCCATTTTCTCTGGTCCTGTCTCTTGTTACCCATGAGCAGAGACTGACCCCCACCTGGCGACAAGGTCCTTTCAGGGCTGTAGTAGGTTGTAGTTGTAGAAAGCCATAAGGTTCCCCCTGAGACTCATTTTTCCCAGCATAAATGCCCTCAACTCCTTCAGCTGCTCCTCACAAGACTTGTGCTCCAGACCCTTCACCAGCTCCATTGCCCTTCTCTGGACTTGCTCCAGACCCTCAATGTCTTTCTTGCAGTGAGGGCCCAGGACTGAACGCAGCATTCGAGGTGTGGCTTCATCAGTGCCCAGTAAAGGGGGACCATAAAGTCTCTGGTCCTGCTGGCCACACTAGTTCTCATAAACATCAGGATTGGCATTCTTGGCCATGTGGGCAGTGCTGGCTCGTGTTCATCTGCTGCTGACCAGCACCTCCAAGTCCTTTTCTGCTGGGCATCTTTCCAGATGTTTCCCCCAGCCTGTAGTGCTGCCTGGGTTAGTGGTGACCCAAGGGCAGGACCTAGCACTTGGTTGTGTTGAATTTCATACAACTGGCCTTGGCCCATTGATCCAGTCTGTCCTGATGCCTCTGCAGAGCCTTCCTACCCTCCAGCAGATCAACACTCCTGCCTGGTCAATTAGATGTAGGGTTGATTAGGCCATCTTTCCATCAGATAAAATAACTTCACACTTCTGTGAAGACCTTCAAAAATATCAGCTGGATCTATTCTGACACAAATATACTGTGCATTGAGTTTAAAACTTTTCCACTAGAAGAATATTCCTTAGTCATTTCAGATGAAAATCAGGAGTATTACCTTTAATATTACCTCATTTGAAAGTAAACTTGCTTTCAGATTCCTTTGAAGGAATGAGATCTTCTAGCATTCACAAATGGCCCAAGAGATAGGTAGCATATTAAATGAATAATTTTAAACTCAGTACATGGTTTTATTTCAAACATGTCATAAGCCTAAAATACTAAGATTCCAACAATTAAAAAATATTCCCATATTCCAATTAACATTCTAAACTTTGCTTTCAGGAAAAATCTAGTTTTAAAACATTTCACTTTTCAATATAATGCATGGGATGATAGAGTTGCAGGAGTTTTTAGAACTGGGGGATTGGAGAAGTTAAAATCAGGATAGAATGCATCATTTACAGGCTAGAATTTCCCAAGCCAGAGGACTGTTCAAGTTGAGGTGGAGTCTGCCTGACAGATAATATATAGCTTTTCCTTTCCAGTCCTAGCATCATAAGAGTCATAATAAAATAACTTTTATAACTTTGTAACAGAGATGGGTCTGGCACTCTGATAGCTAGTGAGATGTCTCCAAGACACTAGAAAAACATCAGTCTCTGACTAAAAATTTGCTGCTGTGACATCTGTGCACCTGGGAATGCATTGCTAAGTTTCTGTAATTGTGAAATTCTTGTTTTGTATATGGATCAATGTGCACAACACAGCAACAATTCAGACTTCCAACGCTCCACAATTCAGTATTGCCTGCTATTTATTCCATCCCCATTTCATACTAATAATTGTTGTAGGTATTAAAAAAATACATTGTTGTAACTTCCAGCAAATGATCAGTCAAACAAATAATTTTGCTGAGAAAAAGTGATACTGCTTATATGAGGCTCTCAGATACTTGAAGGTGGACTAAGAAGAACAAGATTAGGTTCTAACAGAGATTTGATCGCTGTCATCTCAACAACAAGATGCTGACAGCTAGAATAAATAACTTCTCAGGAGCAACTTGTTAAACTGGGTTAAAAGAGGATCTGTAATGATGTGGCCTTCTTTAATACCTCCTGCCAATCAGATTATATTTTATTACTCAGCTGAACTGTACAGTATGATTCAGTTTGTGTGAAACTAGAGGGTGTCACAAGATACAGACACTCATATTTCCTGGATGCAATTTGGCAGAAAATGTGGATAAAAACAACAGCATGCTGGTGTCAGAAGAAAAGACAAAAGGCTTCTTGAGAGTTATTTAGGGCTAGCAGAGTGCTGGTCTAAGATCTATAAGATGTTCTCTGTACTTCTGTGGTACCCATCAAGAAAATCTTTGAATGTAGTACATATACATCAGCTCATATTACCATTAAATGTCCTTGAGAGTAAGTTATAGAGCACCATCAGCCTCTTCCACATGTGCTTCCTGAATAATGAGTCAAAAGACTTCAACTACCAAATTCAAACCCACACAAATGGGAAAACAAGAAATTAATAGTGTTGCTCAGAAAAGGGTTGTAGAGCAGAAAAGGCATGAAAATTTCACAGCAGGTCTACTACTATTGGTGGTCCTCTGAACATGTGCCCCTGGCTTGCAGAAAACAGAGACTGGAAGATGCAGAAGGGTGCTTGGATGAGACAGCCTGGGCAGCATGGCAAGTTACAGCCTTACTGGGAAGTCCTGTGTTCCCATGTCTCCTTCAGCAGCTGGCTTTGTTTCACACACAAGGTTCTGTTTATTTTTTCATTAATTTAAATATCTGTCTGTTCTGCTTCATTCCTATTTACCATTCCACAGGCATTTATGTCAATGCCAATGTTTTTAGCAATGGTTTTGTGTGTAATCATGGATGAAATCATTAAGTAGTAATTAAGCAGTGATCCATGAGGAAGTTCTTGTAGAACCACAACCCAATCACTATGGCTAAAAACCCGTGCCCAAGCATTTTAGATAAATCCTAAAAACTATTTAAAATGTGCTCTATTACTAGAATGCTATTTTAACCTTTTAAAAATTAATATTTTTGGAGTTTATTGCATTTTTGGCTTTGTGGGCCCATCTGCCCCCTGAAACAGTGCAAGAAAACTAAATTCTCAGAATAAGTCAGTACAGCTTGATAAGGACGCTACCAGTACTGTATGGAATGACTGAGTCACTGAGGCAGATTAAAGAACACAGAACTTGACCTGCTTTTGCAACTACCAGAAAGACAAATCTTTACCAAATCTGGTGTTTAACAAGTAACGTGCTTTTGTCAGGTATGGGTTCCTTTCAGTTACACTTCATGTCTCTCTTTCCCTCATGCTAACTTAGCATTTGATTTCTTTCTTTCCCTCATCTTAACCCATTCATGTCAGAGATATCTTGTGCTCTCAGGAAAGTGTATCATGTGTTTAAAGCAAAATTACCAAATGAATGAAAATACTTTTTTTGCACTATTCTTGTTTTTTTTCTGTGAGTTGAAGAAAAGGGAGGTGAAATGAGAGATAAGGAAAGAGCTGCTCTAGTGCCTTTTTTTTTCAGACCATAAAGTAAGAAGATGGGTTAGGGAATGGTTGAAGGATTTAAACACTGAGAGGCAAGTACAGAAAGGATTTTCTCCTATAAACCTGCATGAAATGCCTTTGAAATCTTCTGGTGTGTTTTAGCTTGGAAAAAACACTTGATTTGTAGCTGAGCTTATCCTATATTAACAGGCATGCTGACATTAACTTGGGGAAGAAAGACTGAGAATCCTTCTCTGTCTCAGGCAAGTTATTAAGATTCACAGTAAACCTTTGCAGGAAGGGAAAACAACTGTGAACAGCAGAGCTGAGTTTGCCGAAGGACTCTGGGCTGTGCCAGTGCCCCGGGGGCAGCACGTTCAGGGTGGACGTGCCTGTCTGTCACCAGTGAGCATCCTGAGGGACTCCTGGGGAGCAAATTGAGGACCAGGAGATGGAAAGAAAAAAAACCTGTTTATTTAGGGAGGCTATGCCAGTAAAGCAATCAGCCCTCACTCTCCAGCTCCAGGGTTTTCTACAGAGCTGCCTAAACCTATTTTCAGTGATGCCCCGCAGCTTTCCAATGCTCCCAGTCCACCAAGGCTCACACTGCAGCAGCTGCTCATAAACATGTGAAACCAACAGGAAAGGACAAGTAACTTCCAAGGACTTACCACCGAATTTCTAAAGTTTTGGAACCTGCTTTGATTTTCTCCACAAAAAGTTAGAGAGATACTCCATTTCTGAGAACATCCAGTCAAATGCTCCTGGCAGAACTGAAGGATAACACAGAGTTGTTATCAGCCTGGGCAGAGTCAGAGTAATTTAAACTTCAGTGATCTTTCATAGGTAGTATTCATGACAGTCTGGGTTTTGTAAAAAGTTTTCTTTAAATTTAGAGCTAAATTCTGTTGCGTGGAAAAACAAATTGTCAGGGGATGCCACAGTTATTCTGATGGTATCTTCTTCTAGAATATCAGAAAAAACATTATGCTGAATTTTATCCTATCTTCTTCCTACAGGGCTGGAAACAGCGGCGCTCTGACTGGTGCCTTTTCCCAGCTGCATGAGAGCCCTTCCATCACTGCCCACCACCCTTCCAGCAACTGCACCATCTATGTAACACCAACCAGGGCTGCATGGAGGGGAGACACAGAACCTCTTCATTTATCTTTCCTGGCCTGATGAGTCTTCATCTGTTTACCTCTGAGTCTTTGACAACACTGTTTTCACACTTATTCTCAAACACCTCAGACATCATGTCCTGGGATGACCACAAACTATAGCACAGTGGCTGGGATTACATTTCTTCTGTCCTCCTTTTAAAAAGAGATACCATATTTGCTGGTTTGCGGTCCCCTAATATAACCTTTGATTTTATGAACTTCCAAAAAGCCTTTTTCTACAATATATTTTTTTGAAATGTTAGAAAGGCTTCAAGTACATCATTATAGAAAATAGAGGACTTGTATTCATTAATCTTTAGGCCATACTCAGCCTGTCTTTAGTAATGTTCTCCACTCTGAATGCATAGCAGCTAATTCCTTTTTTTTTTTTTTTTTTGTATGAATCTTTGTTTATTTTGTTTTCCCCCTATTTTCTTTGAGAGGTCAGACTCAATGTGGGAGATGGTCAGAACTGTACAGTTCTGCTTTAAGTCATTGAAGAATTGATTATACTAGTTGGGGAAAGCATGATCTGGGCTCCTGATTCCCTGGCTCAAGCAAGGCTTAACAACAGAAGGATATCTGGAGCAAGGTGGGAGGTCTTACAGCTGAGAAGAGGCACAGAAGAGCACCCACAGAGCTGTACTCCCCCTTCACCCTGAAAAATGAGCCTTGTTGTAAAACTTCTTCTTTAAGGGATAAGTCTTTGTGTAAAGAGTCTCTGGCCAAGGTCAGACAGTCTTCACTGCTGCCCATAATACATCATTGTTCCATCCCTTTGGGAAGGGACAAAAATGTGTAGTATAAAAGGGTGGCTTCAGAGCAGAAAGGGTCACAGGGGAAAAGCACCTCTGCCTGTTCAGGATCAGTTGGTAGACTGTGTCTCTCCTCCTCTCCTGCAAAGATGCCTTTAGGTGAGCTTTGCCCCCCCCAACTTTGTTGGAGCAGACCTGGGAACATTAATTTCATAACCTGTGTGTGTGTGTGTGTATACACATGTATGCAGCACTGATAGATGTCTGTTGCCATACTTCCTGTAGTGACATGGATGAACACTGTCATTTGTCACCAGCAATCCTGAACCTTCTTGCCTGTTGCTTCAATGAACTGTGCTGTTCATGAGCCCAGGCTGTGCAAGTCCTTATTGAATACAACCAGACCTGAATTGGTAAACTATTTTTTTGTGAACCTGTACTTGTGAAAGCTCTTATTGAATTTAACTAGACATACCATGCTGACTTAACTATGATCAGAAATTAAACCCAGTCACATTCAGCTCCTCTGATATTTGAGGACCAGCTGCAACAACAGGCGGTTTATTTTCTGCTGAATTTCTATACCTTTAACACAACATTCATTTTTTGGAGAGTCTTGTTCTATTTCAGTACTTTGCAACACTTTCATTTTCTATATTGATCACTTCTTTTTTCCTTTGCCTATAGCCTTATTTCTTACCCTTACTATTTCCCTTCAGGCCTGCAGCTGATGTTTCCAAGGTTTTTACCTCTTGGCTGGTAGATATGTCTTGAACATTTCTGCCTCTGAGATATAGAGTCTGTCATCTTTAGCTAGTTCCTTCAGTTAAAATAATCTCTTTTGAAATTGCAAATCTTAAATACAGAAGGTTTTCACTATCAATACTTCTAAACTGGGGTGCTGAACTTGAGGCATCACACTAAATGATGTTGGTTTGGGAGGTGAATCTAATTAGCTGAAAACCCCATGGAAGAGAGGGAAAGCAGGGCTAATGCAGTACCCTGACTCAGGTCTGCCACTGTCCACCCCTAAATTCCCCTTTCTCATCAAACAAGAAGAAGCACCCAAGTGGTAAAGTAACAGACATTTTATGTTTGTTAATGGCTTTCTTAGCTTACCCTGTAGGAACAAAGGCAAATAATGTTCTGATTTTTTAAGAAAATGAGGCATTTAGAGGACAAGCAATTTTCTGCAGAGAAGGGATTTGGTTTACCATGATGTTAGACATACCTCAGGTTTTCAGAGACAAAAGCCATGGCTGAACCAGCCTTACCACAATGCCTTACACTTCAGATAAATGAATCCCTGAGAACAACAGGTTCAAACTAATGCTAGACATGGATCACAAGCTGAGTGTCAAGCATGATCAAGTTCCAGTAAAAGTGATGTATGAGGCAAAAACAAATGAACAAAAATTGTCTAAACCAGACAATGAGAGAATTAATGATAACAGTGCGTAGCACAACTGTAGTGAAGATGGGAGAAATCTATGCAGGAATAAACAGGAAAAGAAATAATGGACTTGAATTACTTCAAGAAAGTCTTAAAACATGGTAAAAATATATGTTTCATATGTATATACTGAAAAATGGGTAAGAATTGGTTGGCAAGGAAATCTGCAACACCTCCACTATTGGAGTTCTCTAAAAACAGATTAAATAGATTGAAATAGCTTTTCTCAGGAGAGTTCTGGTTGTCATTGATTTTGCCTTGAGAATGATAAACAGATTATATGAGGCCCAGGGAGCCTTCCAGACCTGTGACCCCATGGCAAAACTGGGAAATCTAGGAAGGTCTGGTCTCTCTTGTACTTGCACATTCATTCTTTCTCTAGTTACAGACTCTACACCATGGAACTGTGTAAGTAAAATAAATTCAACTTTAGCAAATGTAACAGTTGAGGTCTTGATATCTTCTGCTTTGATGAGAAAACACATCTTAGTGAAGGCCAAAATAAAGTTGCAGGAGCAACTCCTTGTTGTACATAGTGGCATAAATAGTTCTTTTTCACTATGTGTGGTACCAGCTGAAGATCATTTTGCTTCCTAAAATCTACAGGACTTATTATCTTTATCTTGGCAGGTTACCATTTTGATATTGCTCCTTGCTTCCCCTCCCTCAGTACTACTCAGATAAAAAACAAGACTTTCTTTTCCTGATAAATTCCCCATCAATGCCTCTATTCTTCCTTGTCAATTCATTGTCCTGGTAATTTTAGCTGGCCTTTCTAAAATGGCCTTCATTGCTACTCATCTGGATTTTCTACAATATCTAATTACATATGACTATCATACACAGGTGTTTGTATGAAAGTCTTTTATATTTAAACTCTATAACCCAGCTCTATAATCAGAGCCATCAGATGTTTTTTAATCTCTGTCTGCCACTAATTTTACCATTACCAGTTCACTAACCTGCAGCCACTGTGGCTGTTCCCTTTCTGAGCTGCAGGCTACAGTGGGATGAGGCTGAAGAAGTCCTGCCCATGTCATCCTGCTCATCCCACCCAAAAAGGACAAGGAAATTGCACCTTGGCCTCCCCACAGCAAAAAAGTGGTTCAGAACAGATACATTTTCTTCACAGGTCTCCCCACACTGAGGTATATTTGTGCCCTGTTCCCATTCAGAGCCTTTACACTTTAATGTTTTACAAAAATATTGCCATTTCTACATTTATGCTTAGGGATTTGATGAGATAGTGTTTTTGGGATAGTAAAATGTTTTAATTTAAGGCCATTTCATATAAAAAAGTAGAAAATTACTTTTTGTGGAAAAGGTTTGTATTTTTTTTCTTTGAAGACAAAGGTTTCAGTATACTTTAAATTAGTTTTGCTTTTCAACTGTGAACAAGATGAAAAAATCAGTCATGGATACCCTGGTCATCTGGGGAGAGCACAAACTATCACTGAGGACCAACAGAGGAACAAGAATGGAAAGAAATTTAGAAAATCTAAGCTTGTTATAAGACACCAATTTAATATGCAGAAAATTATGTTTATGGTAGGGAAACATTAAAAATCTGACAGAATATGGATGCTAAAAGAGTAAGCAATCAATTGTTCAGCTTGGGGAAAGATAAGATGACATTGGCTTAATTTGCAGCAAAGGACACTTAGGTTTGACTTTAGGAGAACCTTGCTAATTCTAACAATAGAAAAATACTGTTAGAGGCTGCTCAGAGAGATGGCAGAATTCCCAATGGAAAGTTTCAAGAACTTATTTCCAGAATGGCTTTGGTATGTTTGGTCCTGCTTCATTATGGAAAGATAACCTGACCCAGCCTTTTATTGCTCTGAGCTCCCTTCTCTGTATTATTTCAAGGAGACAAAAGGGAAGCCGAGAAAAACTTTCTCAAACTTTATTTTCAGGTCAAATTGAAATTTCTGTCTTGGAGAGTTTTTATGAAAAACAGATCAGACTATTTTCCCCCAAGTGTTAATGGTGATTATCTTTCAAAATTTATAATTTTTAATGCATTTCCAAGAGTAGGAAAAAGAAACATCTCTTTATAATTCAGTGTGAGAGACTTTTTTACCTGGGCTGTAAGTGGGGGTGAACTTCTCTTTCTGGGTTTGTCTGCCATGTGAGCCTGGGAACGCACCACACATTTTGGCTGATCAGGAAGACAAAGTGCTTTTCTCATAGTCCTGAGATTTGTACTGCAGGAAGAAAGTCTTTAGTAAATTGGATGTAGATAGCAGCATCTCTTCCAACTTGGCATCACCTCAGCCAGTTCAGAAGAGATCATAAAGCCCATCACCATAAGCAAAAAGGGCACTTAACTGGCTACCTAAAATAAACAGAGAGCTACCTCCTTAATACCTGGAGGTACACTCCACTGCTGTGTTTGAGGTGGTGTTGGGTACCATAGAGGGAGAGGTGAGAAAAGTAATACCTGATTAGATCATTTAATGACTTCTTCTGCACCCTGCAGAATAATTCCCAGGAACTGAGAGCAGCTGCCCCTGGGTGCAGGTTTCCAGATGCTGTGTGTGTTGCATCTTGCCACTTGGCAAGTATACTCATCCTCCCAGTGCCTGCTGACAGGCCTGGCCCTGCAACCATCTGGCTTGCAAAGTAATGAGACCAAATGAAATGGAGCTTGAAGAATTAACATTCTTTCCTTAATCCATTAAAAACTGAACAGTGTTGATTTTGGTGACAGCTAGATACTTTACTGTGAAGCAGACTGGCTAATTAGAAGCATCGTAAGGAAGGCTATATTGGATATGTGTATCCCTTCAGAAACACACGTTTTTGATAAGGAGAGGTTTGTTTTGCTCACAGTCTTAAATAGTCACAGAAAATGCTAGGTGTAAAAAAAGACAACAATTTTTTAAAAAAATTACTATTTTCTCCAGCTCTCAGTTACTTCTTTTTTCCTATTCAAAAGATCTCTCTATTTTTAATGTGGCTACCAGCTAAAAGCCATCAGTATACAAAAGGAGGCATCAGACACATGCAGATCTCTGCACCAGTACCAAGCCACCTCATTTTTAGACTCCTGAGGGCCATCTTCCTAGCCTGAATAACCACACAGACAGGCACCTTTCTTAATAAGGAAAAGCATTCCCATTTACCTAACTTGACTCTGGTCACGAGCATCTCATAGGTTCTTTTATGTGCTCCTGCCACTGGCAGACACAAAACCCAGCCAACCCACAGGCATTTCTTAATTGTATTTAAAGAAGTTTGATATAGTTTCAAAACAGTTCCTATTAAGTCTATAGGACCTCTGGATAAATTAGAAGAAATAGAGATTTTGCTTGAATTAATTAAATTTATTTTAAGCTGATCTAAAGCCACAGTAGTACAATTTTGAATTTAGCCATCACCTTCTGGTAACTTGTTGCTCTGGGAGTAGCTTGTTCACATGTCAAGGTTTTCAGATTGAGGAGCTGGCTGTTAAAATACCTCTATTTTTCTAGCACAGTTATTAACTGGTACAAGTCAATACTTGTAAAACTGTTGGTTATTATTTTAAATATCACCTTTAAGTAAATGTCTTCTCGTTACCATTTTCCAAGTGAGTAAGGTACTGAGTGTGAGGGCACAACTGAGTATTTCCAGTGATCCCAATGGACCCTTGGCACTGCCGCCTTAGATATTTTCATACCCTCTCCAGCCTTGAAGACTGCACAGCAGTGTCAGCTGCCCAGGTTAACTTATCACCTGCAAAAAATGACAGGTGTTTTGCTCTTGATTCTTATTATGCTACTGTAATAACTGAAAGCCTTGTAAATAATTGCTGTTTTTCACTGTGAGAGACACACAGGCACTCAGAACTCTCCTTTTCACCTCTGTCTGTCCACTGTAATGCTTCATTCCTTCCAACTCTACAAGCTTTGCTCTGATTTTCTGCTCCTGTTGATGCTCCTCATCATCTGCAATCACTGCTTTCTCTCCACCTCTTGCTTCTTCCCTCTCTTCCCAGCAGCTATTTTTTTACCTTTCAACTCTGGCACAGAATGGGTCCAGCAGTACTAATCAGAGAAATATATCTGCATAGTCCCCACTGGCTGCTCAGATCAGGTTCAAGCATCTCTGGTGGCTCTGCACCAGGTGGGCCAAAGAGACAGCTGGGGCCAAGCCTCTCAAAGGCTGTTTCTTCCCAGGGGTCCCTTCACCCTTGTGCTGCATCACCCTGGCAGGGCTGGCTGGCCCCGGCCACCTGCCCAGCATTGCTGCTGGCCCTGGCATGCTGCAATTGTGTCCTCTTGCTCAGCAAGGACTCAGCACTGGCCCTGTTAAATGGCAGCCTGCATTTAGGTAGGGGAAGCTTAGATTTTAATTACTAAACTCCTTCAGAGAACAATTTTGGGATTTTTGTGACATTTACCAAATGAGCATCTGTTTCTTCTCAAACGGCGCTTTGCATCGGTAAGTTCAGGTCTAGTATTTCTAAATGCTGTTTGGTCTAGGAAGGTAAAGAAGTGCTCTTCACATTTGCATCTGTAGATCTGCTGACTTATGCAAAAAGGCTGTAGTTTTCCTTGGGTTTCTTCTTCTGCTCCCACAAGGCCAGTGGCAGCTGAGCCTATGACCTCGTGGCCCCAGGGCTTCCTGCTGATATTAGGAGTTCCTTTTGCTGGGGAAGAGACAACAAAATGTATTTGTGATATAGTCATGATACCAACAGGTAGGGAAAGACATCACCAGAATGACAGAAAAATGTGCATTTCTCTTTCCCATCCTCTGAGTATCCCCATTGCAGCCTCTACAACACCTTAACTTCAGGAGAAAACTGTGGCAGCAGCGCTACCAACTGGATACATCTGAAGTTAGGATCCTTTTAAAGTTTTTAGATATCTTAATAAAGTACTGGCTTGATATCCAGGAAGTATCAAACCTGCTTTATTTTAGCTCTGGTGTCCTGGAAATTACATATCCTATATAGGTGTCCAAAAATTAATTTAGTGGTTTAATTTGTGTTGAATACATTGTCCTAGGAATATCTCACTTTGATTAAAAAAAAAAAGTCTATTATTGCAGTGTCTAAATAGTGGAAACAGAATGAAAGCCCAGACTATTTTATTCCAAGTGGAGGAGGTATCAAAGGATATACCAGGGGAGCATGCTATCTGGAGGAGGAAAAGCAGGTTTCAAGACAGCACATGTGGATCTGGACATCAGAATTCAGCAGAACAAAACTGGAGAGAATGACTTGAAGTTTTTCAAATATTTTCTTACAATTCAGGAGACTTTATAGCTCCGTCAGTGATCTCTGAAGAAGGATACATCTTGTCCATAGGTAGAATTTTATTTCTATATTTGAAGACCACACTTCCATTTTGAACCTGAGAAAATGGAAGTGGAGGACCTAGCAAGTTCTAGCAAAGAGAAAAGTGGGGAAAAGCAGCCAGTTTACAACTCTACCAGGATTTTTTTTGTGTACTGTGATCTTCAGGAGACATAGAGTTGCCAGAAAAGGTCTGTGGGAGGAATCATCCACTTCCAGCTTTTTTTTTTTTCCCCTCAGAACTGCAATTAAAATACTATAAAACTGTCATTTGTTTTGGATGGTTTTGCCTGATCCTTTTTCTGGCTGTGATTTACCACTGATATCTTGGTAGATGTTGTTCCTTGTGATGTAGAGTAGTGTTAAAATCAAGCAAAGCCCACCACAGGATCTCAGTGTAGTTCCAGAGCACTTACTCTCAGCTTTTCCACAACTGTACCGTTTGTGTAACTTTGTGTAAGTAATACCTAATCCTGCAAGTGATAGTCTAGGGAGTAATACCACTCTCCACAAACATCTAAGTTTAGCACCAGATTTGAAGGCTGGCATACAGTCAATAATACAGTCCAAAACTGCTGCCCAGCACTTCTACAACAACAGTCACAGCTGAAGTCTATTGCACACCCACCAGACATTCTACAATAACATGCCTGGGAGGTGTTTCTGCAATAGTCTTGATAGTCAGTGATAAAACAGACTGGAAAAAAAAAATCCCAGCATCCAGATACAAAATATTTTGAGACTCCATTTAAGCTATTATAGCTGTGCTAAAACTAGCCTTGAAAATTTTAGACATGCTTCTCATGGGCATGAAAAAGTGTTGTGTCACATACTAAATTGAGTATTGTTGATGCATTCACAAATGGCCATGCAAAATTAGATAATTTAATGACAAAAGAAAAAGAAAGTTAGTGAACACTGCTGAAGAATTACATACAGGACCATCTGTTGGATTTTTTCTTCTTCCCTTGGATCTTTGCAAGTCCATTGAAGGTTACTGTTACCATCTGAGTAGCAAAAACTCAGCGTGAGTAAACAGAAATGATTTATTTTGTGAATTTCCAAGTTCAGAAGTTGTGAACTGCAGCATTTAGCCTTGTCACTGATTAAACTGTTTTATAAAGAATTTCATTAATCTTACTTCATTGTATAAGTTATTAATTTTAGAGGATTTTTTGCTACATGTTTTCATAGTTCAATAAAAAATGATCAAGTTAAAGTGGAGATGGATATGGAGCAGAAGGTCTTTGCCTTTAGGGACTGACACCAGTTATTAGACACATATCTTAAAGAATCTGAAATTCCTCCTGGCAGGTGTATCATAAACAAGAAGCTGTAACTTATGGTCTGATGGTGGTGAGCTACTTGGCCATTATAATTAAACTTACATTAAAAGAACCCTCCTGCTGTTTCTCTCTCCTTCTGGAAAGGCTAGCAGTTTTCTTCAAACAATTATGACAGTATTTCTAACACCTCTGCATTAGTTTTCAGGATATAAAATGCCACATGCTCCTTTACATGGCCAGACTGCAAATCTAACAGAGGGGAAAGGAAGCACAGGAACAGGGAGCAACATTCCCCAACAGAGATTGGGATTGCTGGGAAGAGCAAGGCAACAGCAAAAGCCATCTCTTCTTCCAGTTCTATTTTTAAGATAAACCAAAATAGCTACACAGTTCTCTAGCTAAAAGAAAAAAAGAAAATCCAAATAAGAAATCTATGTCAGTAAGAAGCCCTTGCTTTCCTGGGTCAGCCAAAGACCCACATGCTCATGACATGGGTGATGGCAAAGACAAAGGTGAAGCTTCCCAGGTAGTGTGACCAATTTGGTCTCCTCCTCCAGACAATCCCAGTCTTCAGTTTCAGGCTCTCTCCCAGGCTGGTTTCCACCCTGGAGTTGTCTTCCACACACCTGCTGACTGGAAATATTCGGCATCTGGTTCATACCTCATTCAGTTCCATTTTTGTTCCTTCACCTCTTCCCTTCATCTCAGTCTTCTGCTACCTGCAGGTTCCCAGTATACTCACACATGGCAGTTTGAATATTGTGAAATTGTAAGGGCATTTAGAAACTTAATTTTAATCAACCTCAACTGATCCTACGCCAAGTGAATTTTCACATTTTAATTTGGGCAAAATTTTGACACACATGAACAGAGCTTTCTGTCTCCCTCATGCTTCTTGGAGCACTAGAGGTTTTCAGGCCCTCAAATGCATTAACTTGTGTGAGAGCACCAGCTTTTCCTCAAAGAGTTTTTGGCTGAGTTTTCCAAAAACAATTTTATTCTCCAAATAGAAATTCATAGACACAGCACTTGCAGCTTTGTAAAGCTATAAGACAGGCTAAAATGGGAGTCAATACCAAATCTTACCTACAGCCAATGCTGGGATCTTGTTTGCAATAAGAACACATGCCTAAATAGTATCTATATAGCATCCTGTCCACCTGCTGCATCAAGAGGTATTCAGACTATGCCATAAAATACCAACAATTCTAGTTCTTCTCCAGCCAAGCCTTCCAACTGTAGATTTCCAAAGTGCACAGAAATATTTATAACTAGCATTCATATCACTAATTGAAATATTAGTAGGAGACACCAGCTGCTTCATGTATCAAAATACTGACATTCATTATTATTGGTTGGCAGAGACTTCAGGGATTTTTAAAATTTTAGTACAAATTCGAGTGTTAATGAAAGCATACTAGAGGATTTGAATGAGACCCAAACATGAACTCTAACCCTTTGCTCTACCCCTGCCTTTCTAAGAGCTTTAACTGCAGAGCCAAAGCTGGGCAGGGTTCCCTGGAAAGCAAAGGACAAGCATCACAATCTGACTTTTTCCAATTTCTTTTTCTCAGCTGTGCAGGAAAAACACATCAGATATTTGAAAACGTTTATGCTATCCGTATGGCTTGGTGTGCAGTTAAATTAGCAAGAAGAATGAGAGGAATGGAAAAATAAAGTCTTGGGCAGCCTTAAAAGATGTTGTTCTAAGAAAGCTTAACTCGGTCTCTTCAGGGTGAAGATGTGTTTTATCCCACACATTGCCAGTTTGTAATTGCATGCCATTTTCTTAATTGCATATTCAAATGATTAAGAAGCACTGCTGCTAGCACTATGATCACAAGTGAAATTAATATAGGCTCTCACTGATTTTGGAATGATTTGGGAAATTATCACATGTGTAACATTACATGTATAACATTACATGTATATTAAATAAGAAAATAATGACCATTTAGACATTTTAAACTATCTAGGAACAGCAGGTGCAATTCCATTATTCTCTTCATGCAGCTTGCTAGTTCCTATTATCCTCCTTCTTGGAAAGACTGACTATATAATTGTCATCAATCTTGTGGTAGCAATATTGCCTAACTAGGAGGGCACATTACAATTTGGACATCCCTGTCCTAGGCATTATAAAAACAATGGGAAAGAGTGGATCCATGACAAACAGAAATTACAGTCCCAGTCTAAGACTAAAGTCAGTAGGTGGCAAGGTAAAGAAAACGTATTGTTTTTGTTATAGTGTATATATTAGAAGCCGAATTGCCCATTTCCATAACTTAGCATGCTGCCATTTAGGGATTGATTTTACCTGAGCAGCTTGTTAACTGTTCATTGTATCAGTCCAGACATTTATGCTATGCACTCATCATAGTGGTGCCCAAGAGCGTTGGAGACTCATGACAGCTTTAGTAGCCAGCCTTTGGAAAAATACATGGAGGAGCACTACACAGTGAAAAAGCAGAGATTTCATTCTCAACAACCTATGAGTGTAACTCCTAAATGGTGATAGACTCTCACTGAAGTGGGATAGTACAGGGACTGTAAAACACTCATGGTTCAGAATCCCTTAGAAAGAGGTGGAGGATTACTGGCTAATCCTCCTTTACTGGTTACCTAACAAAAATCCAGTAGATTATATAAATAGCCTGGTTATTTTGTGTCTTTGACTGAACTATCTATTTTGCTGTATTAGGACAAGGGACACACTGGACACAGCGTCTCTGATCTTGACTTTCCTCCTGTTTTGCTGTGTTAGATCTTTGTGCTTTGATTTTGGCATTACTTCTAATGAAATAACACAAGTGAGAAAACAAAGAGGTCCCAAAGCTCCGGAAGCACTGGAGTGAACTCTGCTGATGGTGGGACTCTCCTGGGCTCCTTCCCAGGGATCCATGTAGGTGGGCTCTGTTGCACACCAGCTGAGTTCTAGAGCTGACTGGAATGTTTCAGCCATAAAGTTTTGTCTGAAAACTTGCATTTGTCAAAAAAAAAGCACTGAGAGGGAAAGCATAATTTCACTAAAAAAGCTCTTTCAGGTTTTAGATAGAATTTTTAACTAGCAAGGAATCTTTTCTTCCCAGAACTGGCCATTCAAGGCATAGAAACCAAGGTTCTCTTCCCTGCTCTACCTGAAGTACATGGAGTATTTCAGCCTTCATTTCCCACTCTCTTATTTAGCACCCTCAATGCTAGCAATTATTTCAGGCTGGGTCATTTTACTGTTCTTCAGTGTTTGGAGTGTTTCTTGTTTTGTCCTGCAATGAAAGGGTGTCTTTTTTTTGCAGCCAGAATATCTATCTGCTGCCAAGCCTTACTGAGACTGTCAAAAATATACCATCAGATTTTATCTTCACAGCACATAGGAAGGGCATAGGAAAAAATACTGGGTTTCTAGGGTAGAGAGGGCACAAAATCTTGCTAGTTATGTCTGTCCAACGCCACTGAGGATGTCTGTAATTGAAGTAGTATTTCCTATTTTCTGTAGCTGTGAGGCCATTGTAAGCCACAAAATTTACACAGAGATGTAGAAAGATCTGCAGCAACTCTAGATCCATTTATTTCAAATGAACTTGAAAACTCAATAGCCCTGGCCCAAGCACTTGAGCTGGACAGCCAACTGCTGAGTGTAAATGACTTGAAATCAAGAGCTGCTTTCTCTCCACTTGCAGACTTCTGCAAGTAGTTCCTGAAATCATGAAGGCAATATGATTATTCTTTCTGAGAACACAGGAGCCTTGGTTGTCTTGTTACTTTATTCCCTCTCATCTTCTCTAGATGCCCTTAAGTTAATTAAAGTTAATTAAAAAACTGATTTGAAAATCAGAGGCAAAATTCAGTAATCTTTTAATTGCTGTTGAAACATCTACATAGGCACTTTCACTTAAGCTGGTTTCATTTTTAATAAAATCTTGTCTGGAGAGTGAGGTTGGCAGACACTTTGTTAGTAAAACAGCAGCTTAACAGCTGGGGAAGGCAGACCATCAGCTGCCTGTTGCTATAGAGTCAGTCTCTGGCTGTTTTGCTATTCAAGTATCATGCCTTCATATTATGCCTTTTAGGAATTTTTCTAAGACAAACGTGCATCATATTGGATTAAAGTCCTGACAGTTTTTTTCTGACTATATGTAACCCCATATTATTAATTAACTAGAAGGTGCGAGAGCTCTGACAGTTTCTGAAATGGAAGAGAGCAAGTTCCTTAAGGCTAGAGGCTAAGAATTTCAATCTGCAAAGATATTCACATCAGTGTAGTGTTGTGGTTTTGTACTTTTTGTTTCATTTTGTAAGATCAAATACTGCAGCCCTGTTGTATAATCCAATTCATGTTATTGGACCAAATAACTATATAGACATAGACACTGCTTGAGTTTAAATGCAGCATATAGATGAGACGAACATACAAAATGGCAACAAAACAGAGAGCACAGAGCAAGAAAATAACAGATATGGAAAAATAAGAATAGGAACAGTCTTGACATGTAATCTGCTTGCCTCCTTCTCCATCACTGTAGAATCAGCTCTGCCTTTGCTGTTTGCAGCAACTGGGCTCAGAGCTCTGCATCTCCAGAGATGCATCCCCTGCATCCTGCTGTTTTATTGCGTCATTGTCATTATGGAATTTAACCTACCATCTCCCCTGGGATTCTTTTGCCATGAGTTAAACTCATTGCTCTTTTCTTCTTTGAACAATAATTTACTACTGTGTGATACTTCCCTTGCTGCAGGAAGAAACTGTCAGAAATCAAATATTTTAGGCTCATAACTTATCAGTCCAGACACATGGAGCCCTCCCTATAGCTCCAAAGTGGGATTACGTATTCTGCCACAGGTTAGCCAAGGATGCTGCTTTACTAGGTTTGCAATGGCTCCTGTAGCAGCATCATGGTTGTTAGACAGCGCCAGTGCTGTGTTTTGCCATCTTGGGTAACTATTTTCAAACACATCACTCCAACATTGATAATGCATCACCAATTAGTCTGAACAGAAGCTCACACTCCCAGCTGCACTGATTCAGTACTGTACCACTGTGCATCTCAGAGCCATGCTGTTGCCTTTGTTGTGTTCTTTTTTATCCAGGCATTCTCCATAGACCAGTTGTCACAGTTAAATTTTTGCTCAGATTGTGGCAATTCCAACCACTAACAAAAAATTTCTTTAAAAAACAATCCACCAGGCTTGTATGTCTTGTGAGAATATGTGGATCTTGAAACACCAGTGGAAATCTTTACCTTAGGAAAAGATACTATTTATTTCAAGAGCATTAACATTATAATAAATTTTAAACATGTTTTAAAATATCACACTCACTGAACTCTTAATCACATTTGAACATGTAATGATGATGCCAATATTTTGTAAGTTATTATAAAAATAAATTTCTTCCGAGATCTGGTTACAGAGTAACCATTGACAACCAAAGTTTCATCCTGTTGAGTTCATTGCATCAGTTTGGGAAGAAAATTATTCCAGGCAATCATATCTCAAATGCACTCACTAATTAATCTATTAATATTAAAGGCAAACAGTTGCAAATCCTGCATGATAATTTTACCCCTTGTGCATTCTCTCTAGAGTAGATCCATTATTCTGATGCAATTAAGATCTCTGAATTTTTGCAATGATTTATTAATAGTAATTTGTAATGCAGCAATCAGTTGGTGCCCCAGTGAAATGTATATATAGTAAATATCTTGCTGGGTTTCAGAATTTTTACTCCAAGATTAATGAAAGAGAGAAGCTGTGGCAGACAGAGCCACCATACTGTAATCATGTGTTAATGGTTGCACCTTTAAAAATACAGTGTGTTTAAGGTACAAATGATTTGTGGGAGGAGCAGCATTGAAGTTTGTATGTGCGACATTTCATATGCCAGAATATGGCCAGTAGTCTTTTAAATATGCTTCTGCCAAAGACAGGAACTCCCACATTGCATCCCAGGTTTGAAAGTAATTTATAAATGTTTAGACAATGTAGAACAGGCAAGAAATTCATTAAGTCATCCTTCAATAGATACACAGAGATGGGCGTTTCCATCTGGTACAGCCCAGTGGTTGCCCCTGCAGTGAGCTGATAGTGCATGTGGTTTCTTTTGGCAAACAGTTCACTTTTTAGAACTCTTCCTTTCAAGCATGGTGGGGGAGGGGGGGAAGGGGACAAAAAAAAATTGGGAAGGTCTCCCTGTTTCACTTATATATTTATTATACCACTGACTTTGTGAGAGTCCTGTATATTAATTCCACACTAAGAAGCTATTGTTAATATATCTTTCCTGCTGGTCTTTACTGTTGAATGACTGAGTTGAATGACTGATGCTTCTGCTTCATGTATACCCTTCCTGTAACCACATATCCACAGGCAGAATTAGAATTATGTATTTTGTGGCTGAATTTGGAAGAGGTAAATTCCATGTAACTAACAGAGAACAGTGATAATTTCTCACTTCCATGCTGGTGGTACATAAGACAGATAATACCTGGTTTTTGTTACAGTTCCCTCTCAGAGTGTGATGTTACTTGTTTTCATCACTGACCTTCTTTGCCATCCCAGTACTCTGCATGGTATATGCATATATCAATGCTTTATAAAGTACCAGGGCTTGAACATGATTTAAAAGAATGTTGAAAACTTCCCTTATTTAAAACTAAGTTAAATAATATTATTTAAAATAACTTAAAAGCCTAAAACTTGATGTGCCTAGAGTTAAAATGACATAAGGAGCCATACCCAGCAATATTACTCAGAAAGATTTCGTTAATCTTGACTTCTTTTTTATACACTTTGCTCCATTGATAGTTGCTATGATTACCTATAAACTCCATTACTATATCAAAGTACACAAATGAACATCAACATACACCAAGCCTTTTAGATGTTTTAAATTTTGTTTGAAACCTACATTCCCCTGGTAATTCTAAGCAGTTGTATGCAATAGAATTTAAGATAAGATGAGAAAGATTTTTCTTGTGATGATATTCTGAACCAAAGCTTTAGAGAACACTGTGTGTTACAGGAGATAAGAAAAAGATGTGATAGTTGGCAACACTGGTTTTGTTTCATCACTATCACATCTGAATGCAGAGAAGCTGCTCCCAGCATTGCTAACATTTACTCCTCTGGAAATCTCCCAGACCACCATCCTTCTCCAGGCTGCAAAGAAGGGAGAAGGTATCTGGAAGCAGTGATGAAAGCTGGCTGTTAAAAAGCGTGCTCTGAGCAGAGATTTGTTTTGAGTCAGGTGGCAAAATATCTGTCTGTGAGCGAGATGGGCTTGTGAGGAGTCTGTGGGCAGAGCTCACTCAGGTGCTGGCAGGTTGCAGATTCTCCACCAGCTGGTCTGAAGGCTCTCCCGAGCCCGTGGAGGAGACAAGCTCCTCCTCTCCAACCAGCAGCTTTCAGTTTTATGGGGAATGAGTAACAAGTACTGCTTTTCAGTGCAGAGTAGCAGAAACCTCTTCTTCTCCTGGCTTAGAGAAAGTCTCTCCAAGACTCTCATGCTTCTCCATGGTGTATGGCTCAGATCTTCCCTCTAATCTGGTTTCACAACATTGTGGTGTAATGTTGCTGTTGTCTGGCAGTCTGTCTGGCCCTCTAAGCCACTCAGGATGCTGTTGTACAAGACAGCCATAACACATTTCCACTTCAGACCAGAGGTCTGGCAAGAAAATGCAAACACTTCCTTTACTACAGCCTTCAGTGCTCCATGTGATATACAGCAGAGGTATTCCCTAGCAACGAAGTCCAAGGAAAAAGCCTCTTATTTGGAGTTTAGAATAGGAAAACACAGAGAACAAAAAAACATGCACAGGCTGTGAAATAAGTGTTCATTATAGAATTAATATAATTGAACTTTTAAACTTATGTCTATAGCCATCTCACCAGAGGAAGGCAGTTTTGGAGAGGTAGCTGGAAGCCTTACCACTGGGGATTTACTTCTGTAGTAGTGATGTATAGACCATGTATGACCATGTATGGGTCTGTTTCAGGGACTACACACTGATTTAGCAGAGCTTTAGGTTCCCTAGGGAGTAATCAGTGGTGAGGGTGCATATGAATGTGATTATGGGGACCTCAACATACCATATGTTCTACAGGCTCACAATACAGGAAAATGATTTCCTAATTGGTAACACATAACTGAAACAGCTGCTGTTTTAGAAGGAGCAAATCCATCACCCAGGATTCCCAAGAGGAGTTAAATCATCACTTGATACATCAAAGTGTTGAATTAACTTTTCCCTTTGAGGCAGAGTTTAACTGCTGCTGTATTTGATCCTGATACTTGATGGTCTTTGTAAATTGAACAAAGTCCCTGCATGCCAAAATTAAATGGTGATTTGATCTAAAGAAAACAGGGATTTTCCAACTATCTCAAAGGAGGCTTTGTGAAAAGTAAAAATCTTTAACGAGGAAATGCACTTGAAATATCTTGAAAGTTAATTGTTTTGGATATGTGAGACATGCAAACTAATTGTCCAGGTTAGAAGAAAGCTTACAAAAACTGTCACTGTCAATAGAGAAAACCACTACTATTTCAAAAATATCAAAATATATATAGAAGATTACCTCTGGCTTTGTTTTGCTTAAGGTATGCAAGACACATGCTAATCAAAACCCCAGCAATCTCTTCAAAGTATTCCTCATATACTATTTCTGTCTTCTAGAGCATTCAGCCTTCTGCAATGGTCTGTGGACATCTTCAGACTGTGGTCACACCCTGTGAAACCCAGGTAAGCAAGTTACAAGGATCCAGTTCTCAGGACACCTTTATTCCCCATTCACTTTCTCGGAAACCTTGATCATTTTCCTATTTGAAGACCAATCCAAAGTAATCAATACACCTTTATAAGAAATTAGAATACCTAAAGCTGGAATTAAGAGCAGCTTGTAATACATCTCAACAGCTTTATTGCTTAGGACAGCAATTAACTCAAGATTTCCTTTGCACATTCAGTCAAGAGGACCTAATTTTGGAGCTCTGGATCCTTTAATAGTCCTGAAGAAGTCTTCTTTGCCAAAGAAGATTTCCATTCAAGTGACCTTTTCCCTTCCAGACCCCATTTCAAAAAAAGAAAAAACAATCCACAAATTAACAAAACCTAGGCAAAATTCTGGTTGAAGGTGTTCCTCATTTTTTTGGGAACTTTGCTATAGATTTATATGAAATCTGTTTCTCTGATAGTGATTGAAAATTATTTAAAACCAACAGAATAAAACATCAGTGGGTAACTTTAAAGAAAGGGACTCTATGCCTCAAGAGATGAAAGGTATTCCTCTCTTAGGACAATTATCTTGTTTTCTCAGTTTTGGATGGCTAGATGCCAAGCAAGCCTGCAACTGTCACATGAAGGAGAGAACTAGATGGCAATGAACAACTCTCTCAGCTGCCACCACTCTGGATTTAAGAAAGCTTTAGAGAACTTAGGGAGTATTAGACAGACAATAAAGGAGAGAAACTGGAAGAAGAAGGCAAATCAGAGTTGAGGGACTCTGAGATTTACTGTAATAGACAAAAATATATATTATATAATATACCTATAGGTATCAAAAGCAAATTTCATGGGCCAGAATTGGAAGGAAAGGAAAAGAATTTGAGAATTTCTCTTACAGTGATTGAGAGGGAAACAGGGAACTGGGAGCCCACCCTAACTATTGATTGATCAAGTGCTAGGGAGATTAGTTGGAAGAACAGAAAGACACAGAGCCAAATCTTTCTGGAATTAAAGAAGAAAGCTAATTTTTGGTCCAGAAAAAAGAAAGAGGTTCAAGGGGATGCAAATAGCAGCTCTGAGACTGGTTCAGACATAGGTTTCTGGAAGCAAGAGAGGAAAAACCTACGCACGAGAATGAAGAGAGCAAAACAGAGATGAAAAGGAGATCTCAGAGCAAATTAATTTTAAGGATTTCAAGAAGCTCAGAGACAAAATGGAAAGGGATATAAAACGATGATTGGAAAAATTTGCTTTGTATTTACTTGGAGCAGTGGTGCCAAAAGCTGAACTGACAGGCAGAAGGTGAGGAGCTGAACAGAAGGAAGTGATTTTACGGCTTACAGGAGCAAGTAGCCAGAGGGGAAAATAAGTCTCAATTGATACAAGGTCTTCTAGTTTATCCAGAAAAAAAAACCCCAAAAATACAATATTTTTCCTGTTAATTACTAGGGACAATTCTTGAAATGCAACAGCTTGTTTCAAAGAGCATATGGTAGGGGGTGCTAGGCAAATGCAGCAGACAATGTGTTACCAAAAGAAGAAAATCTCTTTTACATAAGGAGACATATGTAATCCAAATTTATCTGCACCCTACCATCAAAAAGGGTATTTTAAATCATGTCGTCTATAACACTAATATTCTGACTGCAATTACTCACTAAGGTATGTGCAATCAGTACTTTCAGACATTACTCTAAAGGCCAGCTTGAATCTTAGATTTATAGAAAAAATACAATGGAATGGCAGCTAGGAGTTTGTATGGTAAGTAATGGGCTAACCCGGCTGTGATAGGTGATGTGGTAACCCAGCCTGATCACGTGCTGAGGCCAAGAAATGGTTCTGTTGTCTGGGAGCTTCTCAAAACTCTTCAACCACAAGATTTGCCTCTTTTACATGAATATAATTTTTCTGCCTTCCTCAAGCACTCTTTGAATATGTGCTCATAACTTAAATTTATTTTTTAGCAATGTTCTCTTTATAGCGTTCGGTTTTTATACCTCTGTAACAACATGGTTGTCTTACTGTCTCATTGCCACCTTTTGTCAGCTGCCTTCCAGTTTTATATTCTTTGGCATATGTGCAGAAGTTTCTGATCTACCTTCTCTTATATCCACACAAATACTTTTGTAGATGAGCCACAGAGGAGAAAACTGGCAGCACTCTGCAATTAATCATAAAATCACCTCTGTTTAAAGTAAAATTTTGTGTTCCTACGATAAAGTAACAAACCATGTCAAATAATGGATCTTATTAAAAACAGAAACTTATTATGAAAGTCCATCTTTGCAGCATCAGTGTGCAGGATATAGACCTGAAGGATGATATGAGGGACAGTGTCTGGCAGCAGGAATTATGTGGGAGGACAGGGTACCACTGTGGGATCTGCTCTGGAAGCAGACATTCAAGCAGCCAGCTGTGTGGGTTGGGTGAGGTATGGTGTCCATATGGGCCCTGGGTTAGTCAGGACAATCAAAGGTTGCTGGGGGTCTGGGGGATAGGGTGAGTGGGCTGGCACAGCCTGCAGGTCAGGGGGCTCTGGGCTGGCAACAGGTGCTGGCAGTGCCACCTCTGGGGAAAAGGGGATTCCATGGCAGCCTCTGTGTTCAAGTGACCATCTGCTATTGTGACCTCCTCAACTTTTTGTGCAGGTTTTCAAGGTAGAGTCAGGATGAAGAGCACAGTCCCAACTTCACATTTTGGTTCTGCTGCGGAACCAAAAACTTGTGAGCAGCTCTCTGCAGTCAGCTGGGAAACCAGCCCACTGGTTGCATGGCAAAGACAGTGCCATGCACTTAAAACTGAAGCAGATTTTGATGAGCATTTTAGGTTTTGTAGAATGAGAATGGATGACTAGTATTTCTTGGTTTAAGATAAGAACCCAAAGTAACTTCAAAATGACAGTAAATCATTCTATGTATGTACTTTGTACGCTACATAGCCTAAGGAAAATATGCCCTTCCCAGTTTTGAAAGTCTCCTTCAGTTGTAGCAGATACTGTGATGCCTCACCAAGAGAGTGAGCACTGATGTTGCCAATTTGGCCATCATGTCCTCCCAACTGCACTGTTTCTGCCAAAGGAGCTAGCAATACATACAGCTGCTTGTAAAGAAGAACAGATTAAAAAAATGCAAAGCTTTCATGAAGGTGAAACACATGTACTAATTTAGCAGTTCAATATCTATCCACCCTTTACTTAGTTGAGTGGTTCCAACAGCTCTTTGTTTTATACAAAGGCTAATTTGTATAGCAATACCTACTGACAGAGTAAGATCAACTCTGGAGATGCCATAACCACAAACAAAAGATCATTCACTTCCTGACACATCTCCTTCCTCCAGGATCTTGCAGTACAAAGTGCTTTTCCTCTGTGAATGGCAGTTTCCATACCAACCTTTCTCTCTTAAGCACACTTATAAAGAGCTGAGATGAAAAGACTGGGGTTGAACTTGACAGCTACTGCACCCTGTGCTCACTATGACTGTAGGTTTGCAGCCTTGTGGAGGTGCTCACCAGAGAGCACTGCAAGAGGAGCATCACGCCTCCATTAAACCCAGTGCCAGGTTATGTATCTACATTAATCACAGACAAAACAAGATATGGGGGAATGGAAATCACTACTGAATGAGGGGACACCTTATAATAGTCAATAGGAAGTGCTAAAAAGGGAAGAGTGTTTCTTCCAAACTTAGACATCTGTTCCTTCTCTGGCCCCAGACTCGAAAAACATATGTGAGATTCACAGACCAACACTCTGTCACTTAAATCATTCCTTTGGGCACAGACGACCAGCTCCCTTTGTTTCTTTAAAAAACATAGTCAGTGGTAACATAATTTTATCAGCTAGTCTGGTGTTCAGAGTCTTTTCCAGCATGAGGCGGATCAAGCTCATTTCCCAGCAGACAGATCTGTGTGGTACACTGGGATGAGCCTCCTGCCTGGTACACATTCCCTACTGTGCAAAAACAGTGGGAACAATTTTAGGGTCAGAAGGAGTGACAGTAGGAGAAAACATGATGTTGTAAATCTGAAAAGATAGTATTCAGCTAAGACAGAGCACCTTACTTCAGGCCTTGCCCAAACACATGAGTAAAACATGCATTAAATACTATTAAACAGTTGCCATAAAATCACATAGCATAAAAGAAATTACATGGTGATCAAGAACTAAACCCCAGCTCTCCTAATGAAAAGGAAATGCTATAAACATCTAGTACCTCTACATCCCTGCTTCTGAGCAGACCTCTCACTGGAGCTTCTTTTATTTTGGTTGCTACTCCCTCTCTTACCTCTGATCATGCCTCACATCAAAGCCATTTTTGCAGTTTTACCTTTGCACCCCATTTCTAGCCCCTCTCCAGGTAGAGCTCCAGGCTTTCTCTGTCTTTCAACCTTACCTTTTGTTCATTTGTGGGTGATTAAGCTCCTTTCCATATCCACACTTTGTTCTCAGGGATAGTTAACTTTGAATTTTAGCTTTGGCATCATGACTGGAAAGGTATCTCACTGTCTTGCTGCTAATTAAAGCTTGCTGAAGTTCTGATCCACAGTCCCAGGAGATTCCTGGCCCTTTCATTTGGCATACAGTTATTTTCCAGGTGATTAGTTTGGGTATTTTTAAGTGGCTTTCAAAAATGATGTTTGCTAGGTGCAGTGCATTAAATTCTCCCATCAAAGTAATTCTCTTTATATTTTTAAGAGGAAGTAATTATTAATCATGCTAGTTAAGTTATTTATTATAATTTTGAATTTGTCTGCCACTTTGAAAACAAACAGCTTGTTTTGCTACTACATATGTTTTAGAACTGCATTACTTAACACCCAGCTGCAAGCCTGAGTAAAAATTACAGAAACAGAAATCTGTAGGCAGATGTTGCGCTTCAACATCCATTCTCACACTCAGCTCAGAAAATCTTGTGTGCAGATTTCACTTTCCTCAAGGTGATCCAGTTCCTAACCATTGACTTGGCATCAGCAATCACATCAGGGCAGCAAGGCAGAGTATATCCATCCTTTGAACTGACTCCATGGATCTTTGATCCCAACAGCCACTGAAGGCAACAGGTTAGACAGTACTACAGGAATAGGTTTATTGATTCGTTCCTTAAATAAAACATTATGAAGAAAAGACTGTCACAAAAGATCTGCAGATTATTCAGCAGGTTTGTGGTGTGCACCTCTCTCCTGATATAAAATATTCATGGTACAAATGCCCTGGGAGCCTGCTACTTGTCATCAGGGTTGTGTCACATCAGCGCAGCAAGCTGAGCAAAGGAAAGATGTGTGTGAATAGGAAGTTTACACGGATAGGTGACTGACCATAAGTGCTGAATTAATTCACTTTATGCCTGTTAAAATCAAACCTTTCATCTATATTTGACATTTAGTACAGGCTAAATCTTTCTGCAGATTTACACCAATATTGTTTTTCCAGCCATCTCTGTTCTCATTGACTATCCAGGCTCTCCCATGCCATTTCAGGGCAAAATTAAACAGACCAGTCCTGATTTAAAGCTGATTGTACTTTGGAAAGAAAGCTCACAGTTAGGGAGAGCCAGAAGATGGCTTTAGAACCTGTCATCTCTGCAGAGCCCAGCGGGGCTCTCAGGCTGTGTGGTGCTGGAGCTCAGTTGTTTGGCTGGGGAGGGTCTGGAGGCATGGGGATGATGTGGTTGCCTGTGCAGCTCTTTGGATGCAGCACAAAGGGTCGGCTGAAATTACTTCACAACTGCAACACTTGGCCTGTTGTCTCTCTTAGCATTCCAAAGGCCAGGATAAGTGTTGAGGCGTGGTGCTGGTGTGCTTTTCACCACAGCCTGCCTACCCCAGGAGAGCACAATGCCTCTGCGGGGCTGCTCCGCTCCCCAGAGCAGCCAGGAGCTCCCCAGGGTAGCCAGGAGCTCCCCAGGCCACCACAGTAGCTCACATCCCAGTTGTGTCAGGAGTCACACGTTGACACACGTTGTGGAATTTATTCCTTCAGCTTGGTGGCCCCACTTGCAAAAATATTTTTGGGACTGGTACTGACTGATAAAAATATGCACTATAGTCTTTGCCAAGGCAGTGGTAAATTTGCTATAGCAACATAGTATGTCTGATGGGTATGTTATTCTGAAGCCTCAGCTGTGGCCAGGACTCCTTCACACTAGATACTGTACAAGCCCAGACTGAAAACTGTCACTGCGAATTTGCTTTTTAAAGTAAGTGATTTGATGAATGATGATAGCCTCAGTTGTCAAAAGTACTGGTTTCAGAGTACAAATCCTGCTATTTTTATCTTCTGTTGTTTGCTAAACATCCAAGTAAATGTTCAAGTTTCAGAACAACATGCTTTCTTGCAAAATATTTTGAATAATTTCTGACTTTCCTTTTAACTCTGCTCTAGAGGTACCCTAACAAAATCCTGACAAAAAAGAACTTCAGGATGCTGCAAAAACCCCTAGTCGTTGCTGAATATTGATATTTGCAAAGATGTTTCATATGGAATAAAACACATTCACTTTTACAAAATGGTTGTTATTTCCAGCCTATTCATACATTACACCGTGCTTTCTCTCCTATAGGGGAAGAGCCAAAACATAACTTCATGTGAGATGATGTAGGCTAAGGATGACAGAAGAGATGCAGTGAGAAAAAAGGGGGTGCAAAGCAATCCCATGGGGGCTGCAGCTGCCTCCTGCTGTGACAAAATGTCTCCAGAGACACCAAATGAAAATATTTCATAAATGGGCCCTCCTGGAGCATTAAAATCTAAAAGCACCATATTGGGACAAAAAAGCAAGTAATTCTAAATGAAAAGGTGGTTTTCATATGATATGGTTAAATCATGAGGTGCATTTTGTTTGTTAATGCTCTAAATAGTTTTCTTATTTAGGTTATTTGTTTCAGATTAAATCTTGCTTCCAGTTGACAATGTAAGTAAAAGCTGCAAGCTGAGGTTTACTTCTGATGCTGGGATATAGGAAGGACTCCAGGCTTACAGTGTGCAGCTTCTAGCTAATGCAAAGTAGATGCAGTTCCATTTTGCATAATTTTAAAATATCAAATTAATCCTGATTATGTAACCTTAACTTTTACGCTTATCTAATGAACCTGAACATGATACAGGCACTTTAGACAGCTATTTACACATGGGCTGAATTTTGTCTTTAAAAGGTCTAGTAATGTGAAAAAGATTGGTACAGCAAATTTTCATCCAATTTGATAAATACACCTCTGTGTCAATCCTATAATGATTTTAGATAGAACATAAATGGTTATATGAATAAATGTACCTGATTCCAATGGAATTTGTTTCATTACATTCACATGTTTTGTTTAGCATTTTTATGAAACCATATGAAAAATGAATGAATGCTCAAACTAGTTTACATCACTCCTTAGTGATTAATTACAGCATAAACACCATGATTCTTCTATGCTGAAATAGAAAAAAAATACCTCAGAGACATGTTTAATCATTTGGCTCTAATAGTGCTGTGTTTATTCGTTCCTTTTTGGTCCATTAGAGAGTAAATTAGATTTGATTCACTTACTTTGATTGGCTTAATTGTACCAGATACAGATGAAGTACAAATAAAACTGTAATAAATCCAGCAGATGTTTAACCTGCTAATCCAAGATCTTTAACAGTCAATTCCAATAGCAATTTACACTCAGCAGTTTAACCAGACCCTTAGAAAGTTGATCTGCTTTTCCTGAAAACCAGATACTTTATTTCTGTGTTGCTGAAACAAGACTGGTGTACCATATTTTCAAGTCTGGATTATTTTACAAATATTTTTGGTGATCTTTTTCTATTCTGTGCTGGGCATTCCCCCCTGCCAAGAGGATTTTAGGAGATAGTGTTAAGTAAATCCTATGGCTTCTGCCCAAGAAAAAAACACTAAGGTCACTAGCAGAGGAAACAACAATTTCAGAATAAAATTATAAAATAATGGTTTTTAATGTCTTTGATTTTAAAATCTGAAAATACTTACATCTAATGCATAATGCACTAAAGCACAAGGTTCATCAGATCACAATTTAAATTGCTATGACCTTTAAATACACTATTTAATATGTGCATGAGGAATTCTAATACTAAATACCATATCTTAGTCAAATTGGTCTTTCACGTGGCAATGCGAAACCATCTGTAGCCATAGAAGTAAAAAGGACAATGTACATTAACGAACCAGTCCATGATGGAGCTTGTTATGCCCCAACAAACCCCACCAAGAAATAAAGTAGCTTATTAACATAGAAAAATGTCAGTTATTTTAATTATAACGGGAGGTGAAAGGAATCTTCTCTGAGTGTGAAATTACTGCGAAGCCATCCATTGATCCCTCTATTTAATCAGTCTCTTGAGAGCTCTAGGAAGATGGAAGAGTATCTGATTAGTGTGGAAGTGTCAGCCTGGGATTAGCTTTCAGCACCTGGCTTTCACATCTAGGGCTTTCCCCTCTCCACTCACAAACTTGCACCACAGGCTGGATTTATCACTTGCCCTCTCTCTACAATGCCAGTGGAAAAAAGCAGAGGATGCCCAAACCTTTTAGTTAGGTTTCCTGACCAAAGACTCAGCAAATGACACACCAGCTCACAGTGAAGAGAACAGAACCAAAGCACCCAAATCAGTTACTCCAAAGCCATCCAAGGAAGCCAAGCAAACCAGTGCCCCTGGGATGAAACCCACTGAGGTGGGTCAAGGAGAGATCCTTCCCTCCCCAGCCAGCTCCAGCAAACCATGGGCTGACTGCGTGCCCAGGGGCGTGGGACTTGTTTTGGACTGTATGGGGGAAGAACTGTGCAAAACTTATGGGACATTTTAAAGGGATTTAGTATGAAATGTCCTATGGGACATTTAGGGAAAGAACCAAAGTTGATAAAGGTGTCCAGGTGGCTCAAGTTCCGGGTGAAATAGGGAAGAGGCCCACAGATACTGGGTGCTTCCACCAGTTCTCTGCACGAAAATCACAACTTGACCGTTCAGGCAGGTCCTTCTGCTCATGCAGGTGCCTATTAGTGTGATGAAATTAGATTTCTAATTCCTCTGTTTTAAAATCTTTTACTTCTCCAACCAGCAGCAGAGGATGATGCTCAGAAAATCATTGAATACATACCCAGACTGAAAACAAACCATTTGCAAACAAGATATAACCTGGAACGGGTTCTGAGTACTTGGAATATTGAACAAATCTGTCAAAATCAAATTCTGTTCATAGATAATTTGTGAATAGCAGAAAAAGCTAAAACAGCAAAATAAATGTTTGATCTGCATAGTTTATGCTGTTCTGTCAACATCTGAATTATCAGCCAGAACACCTACTTAGATTCTTCAATGTCAGATCCAAATTTATTGTCCCCAAGACAAGTCTGATCTGTTCAGAGGAGGTTGAGGTCATCTCATCAGTGCTAGGCATGTATATGCCTTCTATTAGCACTACAATGGGCATCTCCAGGAAAAATCTCTTCCCTATAATTTAGTTTTCTGTTTTAAACCAAACTAAACTATGCAATGTCTGATTTTGCTTCTTTGTGTGTGTGTGTGTGCATATGTGCATTACATTACCCTTGATTATTGTGAAGTGAGGATTTTCAAAGCATTTGAATTATTCACCACCCACATTATTTTGTATTTTATTCAGTTTACCATGAAAATTGCCTGTGAATTAAACCACAATCACTAATAATGTTCGCTTTGTATTACTGATTTTTAGAAGTGTTGGCAAATAAAATCTATAGTTGAAATATAAAACTTCTCAATAGAACCCTGAATCTGTTAATATTCAACTGGACATCTTACTCTCAGATTTCATCCTTGCTGCAAATCCTATCACTTTAAAAAGAAGAAGCCCTTTATTAAAATGATATTCCTACACCAGCAGAGCAATACAGGAAGCTGTGATCAGATCTGACAGTTGGTTTACTCTTAACATTTGATCACAAAATTTCCGTGCCATCTGCGGGAAGCCACACAGGCAAATGTGTCATCACATCTAATAATGAAAAGAAGAAACAGACAGAACGTGCTGTAGAAACAGACTGCTTTAATTAACCCTCGAACAATGCTTTGCAGAATTCGCAGAGGAAAAGTCCTGTGTGGACAGGTTGCAAAGGAGGATGTCAGAAAACAGCAAAAGAGGGTTTTACCTCGGATACACCATAGATTTAATAAGAAAACCTTCTAAGTGAAGAATTAGGGGATTGCATGCCTTGCAGAGCTCTGAATTTAGTGAAGGCAGGCAGTGCTGGTAGCATTGGCTGCTTTGCCCAGTGACAAGGACAGTGCCAGCTGTGCTCACAGACTCTCTGCCCAAGGCCACTGACTGCACTGACCACATGAGATGAGGGTGCAGGAGACTTGAGAAGTTTAATAGTTATGTTTAGGAGATAAAAAAAGCTGTGCCAGATTTTTATTCTGAATGGGGCTCTCCAGTGACAAAGAAAGGAATGGAAACAGATGCACAGCAGCATCTCCCAGTGCCAGGCAGGGGGAGGTATGGTGTGGGGAAAGTACTGGAAGATGAAATCCCAGGAAGATTCAAGCACGTGAAGCTGCTCTGAAGGACTGGCCTGTGCTGGTGGGTAGAATATAGGTGCACTTTAGAGAACAGGTTACTCCTACACACGTTTTGACACTCCTATGTGGTTTATTGCTCAGCAAAGAAATGGTGCTATGCTGTTTTATCCTGACTGCATGCCCTGCTTTTTGGCTATTCTGGGATGAGGACCAAGGTGATGGCTTGCCATGCTGCTTCAAAGAGATGCAACTCTCTCATTATTGAGGACAGCCTGAGCACCAGGGCGTGGTTGCAGTGTGAGTTGTGCTAAATGACACCCAACAACCAGGCAGGAGGGAAATTCCATACTGGCAGGCTGGGTGTTCATGCAGGTACAGTGGGGCCCACCTGGACAGTGTTTGGATGTGTGGAGAAAACAAGTCATACAGGATTGTTCTTACCAGCAGGCCAGCAACCTGTTGCAGTACATATGTGAGCTCCCAGACTGTCCCTGAGCCTTCCCAGGTGCTTCCTCATTTACATCTAGTCTCAAGTTCTGCTGCACCAATGTCTGGAGGAAAGAACGTTGGGATAGTATTACTTTATGTTTTTCAAGCACTTTATTTTTTCTTTTCTCTGCTTTTGGCAGGCTGGTCATCCTCCCCAGGTATGATCTAAAGAGAAGACACCCAGTGGTCCCTTACAGAGACTCCAGGCAGTGGTTTGTCAGGATTTGATCTCTGACAGGAAATAAAGTTTGTCTGGCTTTTTATTTGCAGTCCAGATCCATCTGCAACAGCATAGCCAGGGTTGGCTTTGGGCACTTTTTGGAAGCACCCATGAGTTTTCTGCTCAATGCCAGCTTAGCACAGCCCTGCCCGTGACACCCAGGTTTGGCAGCTGGAGCTCTCTGTGTGCTGGGACCTTCCCCTCCCAGTAGCAGGATGGACAGGGCTCAGGCTGCCCTGGCCAGGGGCAGGCAGACTTGGCTGGAGCTCAGCTCACACTGCAGCCCAGAACCCATTGCTACCCAGCCCATGTGGCAATTCAGCACCTAAAGTAAATAAAAGAGGCTCTGTGGTGTGGCACAAAGCTTTGTGGAGAAGGGCAGATGACTGCTCTTGGAGTCCTGGCAGGGCAAGCACATTTCCCATTCTGTCCAGCCTGTACCACTGAGAATGACACTGCAACACTCACATCTTATGAAAAAATTAGCACATTCATAGCATTCCTGTGTGACCAAGTGTGGCAGCACTATACCTGTGTGCAAAATTGGAGTAATTTGCTATCCTTGAATGCCACCTATAGGTTAATATTTTCTGAAATAATCCTGATGGAATCTGGAGGTCAAAGTGTACTTTTGGAACAAAGTGCCAAATTTTTGTATGCTTACTTTGATTTTTGTAAGGTCACTATTCATCCTCAGGACAGCTGCATCCATTGCCTGATCACAGTTCCTCTCTATATGATTTTACATCTCTAATCAGTCATGGTCTTAATGGTTCATTTATGAAATTATCATTCAAAGGCTAATCTTTTGCAGGAACACAACCCTATGGATTTATTCCTTTTTGCACAAAACTCTTTAGTTACTGCACAATACTGACACACAGCATCCTTTGGAAAGATGTCCCAGGGTACAAGTGAGTTTCAGATCATTAACAGAGAAGTCAGTCATTTACAGCAGCTGGGAGTCTGGCCCTGCTTTTTCTGGTAAGAGGTTTTTGAGCAGCATGCATTTGACCCTTCACTTTACACTGTGTCCTTTCTATTTATTTATATGTTCCTCATTAGTACAGAAACTTACCATTTATTAACTCTGTAAAAAGAGGAGGTTCCTATGGGAACTGGTTTATTTGGTAAGTTTTTGATAACGTAAATGAAACCATCTAGAGATGGTCAATTCATTTCAAAGAGGATTTATCCTGCCAGCTGCTGGACATGACCTGCACTGTGCTCATGGCCTTCCCCTGTGTTCCACCTTTTGAGGAGGCACGCAGTACACTGCAGGACCTCTTTGCCTTACCCCAGCTCTGGCTCAGTGATTCAGCTACAGCAACTTAAGAACATATTTTGTGCCACTCCTAATAAATGCCGGCTCATATTTGTAGCGCATTTGGACAATCTTGCTATTTTAGCATTATGAGACAGCCTAATGTAATTTCTATTACAATAACCTCCCTGAAATGCTTTGGAAAAGAGGAATACATATTTGATTGGGTTTTCTATTTTTATTTAAGCTTCTAAAAGATGTGGATGGATGAGGTATTAATACAAGTATTTTCTTGCTCTTCACACATGCATATATGGAATGTATGGGAGTATAATTTACTAAAGGACTTTATAAAATTCACCTTTAATACTTCAAGACACAATGAGATCAGTGAGGAAGGTGATTGACATGAGCCATTGCATCTCTAGCTTTATATCAACTTAAATGCACTAATGCAAGCATAATGCAGATTAAGAAATTCAGTTGATGCAGGAGGTCCTGGGATCTAAGGTATCTTTTAAAAATGTCTCCAGAAGTACATGGTAATTCATTACAACACTAAACTTCACTAATATGTGTAACAGCATTAAAAACCAGCTTTCCCATAAAAATGTCATTTTCTTATTTTCAAAAATTTATAGTGAATTACTTCAGTCCTTCTTCAAATCCTTAGATTATTTCTTAGAAATAATCTAAAAATGAAAATGAATATGCAAACAGCCTGAGATCCTTTTGTTGCATGCACAGTATGATGACCTGGTAATATACTTGAGCAAAGATGCATAATTCTGTTTCCTCAACCTTTGTTGCCAAAGTAAATTCTCAATGAATCACTGTGACTACATCCTTACTACATAGACTGATAGGTTCCTAAAGCTCCTGTTGTCTTTAAATTTTCCTTAAAAGACATGAAGAAGTTTTTAATATTTGCACTTTGTGGATATGAGTGATGTAATAAAGTAACAAAGGCAGATGTAACCAGCTGAAATGAGAAAGGGTAAGCTCTCTTTAGATTGACATTACTTGTATTATTAACAGTGCTTTTTTATTTCTCAGCTTAAGGTATTTGCCTATCAGTTCCAAATGTCTTTTTACTGTGCTATTATATATACCAAATGCCTTTGTTTGAATAAATGTTTGGGCTATTAAATTACTGCAGTATTTCATTTTTTATCACATGAGCTAAAAGTACTGTACAAGCATCTGCCCACATTATCAGGCTCAGCTGCACATTTGCTCTCATGGAGTCAGGAGAAGGCAGTATTTTCCTGATGACATTCCTAGAGCCATCTAATTGTTTTTCCTCTGTTAAGAGTCTCTCCCAGGAGGTGTAAACAACTTGAAGAGAGGGAAAAAAAACACTCAAGGCATCTTCCAAGATGACAAAGCAGAAAAAGTCAGGAGAGACATGACTTTTCCTTCTCTTTTACTTATTTCAGTGTTTGCAGTGTTCTTTAGTAAGTCCTCGGAAGCAATGACTCAGGAAGCAAAATTCTTAAAATAATCTAGAAATTTTCAGAGGAAATGTATATTTTGCAAAATCCTAGGCTGTGCCATCTCCAGAAATTTCTCTAATGACTGTTCTACTGGAGAAGAGAGCAATACTTTCTAGCAGCCTCATCCTTGAAAGTATTCCTCCCCAAAATTCCCATCCTCAGCAACAGAGTTTGGGCAGGCCTTACCTCTCCTGTTCATGATGGTGTATTTCTCACCTGATGGGCTTTTCGAGGTGGCAATGCAATTATTTAGGGATGGCTTCATGGAGGGGACCAGTGTAAAGCTGGTGAGCAGCAGTGGTCCCTGCTGTCTCCAGATATCATCTCCTCCCCAACTGAGCCTTCCCAGCAGGGGACAAAGAAAAGAACAAAGCGGTCTCATAGAGGGGCTTCCTGCAAGAGCTGCCTGTAGCCTGGCCACATAACCCATTTTCAAATATATACATGTAGAGAAGCTTCTCCTGAGCCAAGAACAAGCTTGGCTTTGTCACCTCTGTGAGATCATGGATGCAATTAGGACTCTGCCAGTGTGTGACCTGGTAAACTGGTTGTTGAGATAAGGTAACGCTCACTCATCCATTTCTGTCAACGAAGGCAGGTTTTGGCATGGCTAATGATAAAATTCTTCCCTTTGAACAAAACAGTGCATTTTTATGATTCTGGTGCTGGCTGTGATTCAGCTTTTCTGTATGTCAGTTGCCAGCAGCTTTCTCAGATGAATCAGTTTCTGTTCCCTAAACTGAGGCAGACAGATGTTAGCAAAATATCTGTGCAGTACTTAATTCCAGATACTATAAAGAGAACTTTCTTGGATTCACATTCTGTCTAGAGGACTGGTTGAGGCCGTGCAAAAAAAAAAAAAAATTGCCTTGGAAACAAAAGGATCAGAAGACATCCCTTTGTTCCAGCTTGGACAGAAGTCTTTGGCACACTCGTATAAACTATATTTCACATGTTCTTCAGTATCTGTGGGATTCCAGTTTTTTTCCTACATGATTCTGAAAATGTTAAGATTCCAAATGCTCTTTGCACAGAAAACTCTAGCATTGCCTTTTGGCCAGAAGGTGATCATAGAGCTTTTTGACTCACTTCTAGAACAAATAGTAAACAAAGCTTATTGAGCATTGAGCATCCGTCTATGTTGACAGAGTTTGCAAAAATCCCAGCAAGACTGGACTCCTGCCAAAATAAGTCTGTGCCAAGCTAATGGAGTAGGTTGCAGAGGCCAGCATCTGCAAGTCCTCTTTCTCTTGCTGTCAGATATGGAAAGCCTTGGTGCAAGTTATTACATTTGGAAAAGTATCTTGGGTTTTCCACATAAACATACTAAACTGATAGCTGAACCAAAGAAAGAAATATACACTGATATTATTTTGATTAACCTTCCAGGGAATCATTCATGAGAAAGCATATTTTTTTTCTGGAGAAACCTCGACAGCAGTATTAACTTGCACTCTACCTCAGAGGTTGTTCTTCACCATCATTAGCCTGAAAGTGAAATATTCTGGAATGGTTACCTGGTCTCCTACATTTACTTTTAATGATAAAGACAGCTTAAGCCCAAGAAAAGTAATGGCTTTTTTAGGAAAAGCATATACAGAAACACTTGCTGTATATCAAACGCATGCCCACTTATAGCAATAAGCTAGAATGCATGGATTGCACTTTATCTGTCCTTAAAAAGAGTTCAGTGACTATTAAGGAAACAATTATTCTTAAAATATCTTGAAGGACCAAAGGGAAAATAGATGGGTGATTCCAATCAGGGTAGACAAGAAGGTCCTGTGGTACAGCTGGTGTTTGCAGTGCAACCACCTCCAGCTGAACTGCTCACTCCTGCAGGGTCAGTGGAGAGGAAGGCGTGATGCCCAGAACACACTTGTGGCATGACTCACCCAACCTCTTTTACAGCCTAAATTGGAGCATCAAAATTCAAGTATTGAAACAAGCTGCTGTGGGGAAGCAACTGAGACACCATCCCTGGAGGTATTTAAAAGATGTGGCACATAAGGACATGGCTTAGTGGTGAACTTGTCAGTGTTACGTTTATGGTTGGCCAAGATGATATTAGAATTTTTTTCCATCCTCAGTGATTCTCTGATTCTAATCAGAAAATCTCTTGCTGCAACCTGGGAAGGTTTCCTTTCACTGCTCACCTCTGTGAGAAGTGTAACTGCCCTCTCTCTAACCCCTGGCAGATAGCTGAGGACAACAATCACATCCCACTTCCCTGTCTCTCCTCCAGCTGATTAAGCCCAGGTTTATGCAGTTGTGGGAGTGTCCCAGTCCACTCCTTGGCCAGCACTGCCTGCATCTCCCTGGAGCAAGGTGAGAAGCTCAGACTCAGGTAGTGATGGGTAGCAGGTTTAACAGCAGCACTTGTCAGCCACCCATCTGTAATTAAAGCCAAGCACATGGCTGTCTGATGAGCAGGGCAGCCTCTCCTCCCACACAGACTGCTCTGAGGGCACTGAGCACTGTGCTTAGATGCAGTTGGCTTAGCATCCCCGTTCAGACATTAGGCAGGTATCTGAAAATTAACTTGCCACTGAACTGATATTTGAAAATATCCAAAAGCTCATCTATCAGGAGAAGTTTCAAGGAGAAAAAGGCAAATGAGGTGTAATGGCAAAGCACTGTTTCTAGTGGAACTTGACTCAAAGCTCAGCTGTCATTGCCAGCAGTATGACTACATGCACAAGGTAGGTAGTTTCAAAAATAAAATTATTTCACCAGAACAGATAAGTGTTGTTTTAAAAATGGCAGATACCATTTTAGCATTCATATGAGAAATGTTATAAATAGGTAGTTTTGAATATAAAGCATCCAAGCTACAAGAGAAGACAGACCCTGCTTGATGCTGCTGCTGCTGGGTTTACCAGTGCTGCAGTTTTGCCCAGAAAGAATCAGCCTCCTTCTTCTCAAAGAAGAATAGAAATTATGTTGAAGATGATATAAGAATTGTCCATGGGACCTACCTTCTCGGGATCTCTTTAAATCATGGTGGGTGATTCTCCTTTTTTTGTGTGTCCTTTACATCATGTTTTCCATGAAGGGCTGTAGGTGGTCTTTGGAGAAGACATGGAGAAGACACAAACGGGAACACACTGGGATGTTGTTCTGTACCTCGGCCAGCGTTATTTCCTTGGATGGGACAGACAGATCCAGGCTTTTCTCAGCAGCTCAGAAGAGTATAGGTAGAACTGTTTCTATACCTTTGTGTTTTCACTCTGTCTAACAAGTTTTCTATTTGATGTGTTCTGTTTTTAGCATTACAGATTCCTCCCTTCCCTGTAAGGAATTTTATCTCAAATCCTTCGTCCATTTGGAACATGTCACAGGAGTAATCTCTGCTTGCTTCCATGCTAAAGAATCCACTGATTGACCTGTACATGAAACCATCCTATATATTTAGCAAAAATAGATGAAAATTTATACAGTATAAAAACAATCACAGGAAAGTTGGCATATCCTAGGCATCTCCTAAGGGATTTCACTTTACCAAGCAACCTTAATTTTTTTGTCATTTGAGTACTGCAAGAAAGTTGAGTGCCAGGGATAAAATTAAATGAAAGAAGGCAGTAGCTTAGCACCCCGGGACATGGAGGACAAGAGGTGTTGCACATGGGAAAACACGTGATGATTCATGGTGTGCTGGAGCTTTGCAAAGCTTACCTGGCACAGCCAAGAAAATTCAAATGAGAGGTAATGGGCAACAAGGAGCCAGTGGCATGAATCACAAGGGTGTAATGACTCAGGAACCAAGTTCATATTAACCATGGGACTGCATGGGAACAAAGCAAATCTCAGGGAGGCCAGATTCAATGACAGCACAATGTGAGTTCATGATTTGTAATTTTAATAATGCAAAATTCAGTAAATAAAATGTTAAAATAAGCAACTTTAATAATTCATTGCAACATTTACTATTTTAGGACTGTTATTTTATAGCATATTTGATTCAATTGTTCAGTGTCATTGTATGTCCTTTCCTTGTAGCCATGTCACAACTTAGACAATACAGTGTTTCATTATGTTCAGATAATTGTAAGGTGTTTCTGGGTTTTTCAATAGAGAAGAATCCCATCTGTCACACTAGAACCTCATTTTTGAACTACACTCTTGCTCACCAAGGTTTTATATCACCTCAGGTGGCATATATTTCTAATCCTTGTCCTAAAGCAGTAAGTTTATGTAGGTTTGGATACCATTTAGGATTGCAATAGTTTGTGTCTTCAAAGCACTGTGTAAATATTAACCAAAGTACACATACGGTAAATTCACCCAACAATGCTTGTGTTAACTGCAGGAGTTAGAGCCAGAGGCTGCATCAAAATTTAGACATTATGCTGTGATTATCATTGCTATATCTGTAAAAGCACTTGTAGGTTCTTTTGGTAGACCTGACATTTTTGCATACAGAATATATATAACCTACATTCAAAAGCTATCTTTTTTTTAAATAGTTGTTTGATGCTGCACAATGGCTGATGCAGACATAAGAACAGGTAAAGTCTTAATGGTGGGCATACTGCAGGGCTCCCTGCAGGCTTGTTAGCTTAGCACTGCTCACAAACAAAATCATGGGATGAGCATGATATAAATGTTATTATCAAAGGCTTGTTTAAGTACAATGTAAGATGCAAATATTAGGAACACCGACAACACACTTTAATGAAAACAATAGCATCCTATTTAAATGTAAATTTAAATGTTATCATTTAACACTGAAATATTGCTAGCATTTTTGACAAGTTTAGTTAATAAAAAGTGACATCTGACATAATACACTTAGATTTCTGAAGGTTCTATCCCTTGATACAGTATGACATTCTGATTAAAAACATTTAACTGAACCACTGAAGCACAAACTAAAGAAGATTTAAAATTTTCTATTCGGTGGATCTCAGAAAGAGATCATGGGGGGTGTCTCTTTCAGGCACAAATGTGTTCATTCTCTTTACTGAGGAGCAGAAGCCATCAGATTACACCTACAAACCAAGACCAAGGCTAGCTAAGTCAGTTTCTCATTAGCAAAGAAAGCATCTCATGAAGGCCCCTACTTTTTTAGTAACATATGCACATCTGCTCTCTTGCTATTCTTACTATGGCATTTTCCCATCTGACCTCTTCAGGTTTCACAGTGTTTGGAGCAAAGTCTTCCTGTAGCCAGTACAAGGCTTTCTGTTAAGTTGGCTTTGGTTTAGGTCCTCAGTGATATACTCAAATAAACAAAATTCCACCCATTACTTTTACCTAAACAGTGGAGAATGCCAACCTCCCTGATGCTCCTGAGGACCTCTATGAAGAAAAACACTAGTCACAGAGATTTGGGTGAAAACAAACCTCCATGTATTACTCCTGCCTGGGGTAGCTTCCAGCCATAAAGGACAACAGTAGAACAGTACACCTTGCACTGCTCAGCAAAACAGTCTGCAAACTCTGTCTAAAAACAGAAGATTTTGGTATTGCTGTCTGTATAAAATTGCAGAAACAGGCCTTGTGCACATCTGAATAGACTGATCTCCAGAGCCCTGACAATGGGTTAATAGCGTCTCAGCAAGTGCACAGACTGAGATGACAGATAAAATGGACACAGAGAATTAAAATGTAATTAACATTACATCCATGATATATGTTTATAATAACTGCCAATCTGATTGTTTCATTATATAATCAATGAGAAAAGTTGAGGGAGCCTGATACTAAAGAGATACTTTTATATGGACACCAGCAGGCATGAAAAGTAAATCACAAAAGCAATGGTGATCATGCAATGCTCTCTGAGCCTGTGGCACAGAAGCAAGAGGCTTGCAATTTATCATGCAGTTAAGAAGGCAGCAGGAGCTCTACAGTTTCTATTGTGAAGCTGCAGAATTGTACTGTAGTCAGCAATTTAGTCCGGGCCATTTTATTAAAATATCTTCTAGTGCTTTGCAACATAACTTCTGTTTGAGACAATAAGCTTGAATTTAAAGTGAGAAGAGTCTCCAGGCTGCTGTGGAGAGCTCTGCAAGCTCAAGAGGACAGATTGCTATTAACACTCCAGCAGCTCCTCACTGTAGGTAATCATATAATATGCTTTCTTCTCCTTTAGAAGCTGATGAATATATATATATATATATGACAGGTCCAAGATGCATGTTTCTGCCATTTTTAAAGTCTGACTTCTTACTGTGGCAATAACTTGTTTTCTGTTTAACACTGGCAAGTAAAAAATTGCTAGAACATGGGCATCTTTCCCAGTCTCTTTAAACATACTGCATTTATAGGAGGCATGAGGCTTTAGCTGCTCCCACTACAAACAGCATAAGGAGCTCACTCTGTCCTTCCTTGTACCAAACTTGTTATGGCTTTCATTTGAAAAGATTGCATATATGCAAACCTCAGAAAATGCAAATTGGTTTTGCTTGATCTGACATTTGTAACACGCCTCCATCTTGCTGGTTTGGAGCGCAGGGACAAAGGATCATACAAATGGATACTCCAGTTCAAACCTCATGTAAGTATCATGGGGTCTTTCTTTGAAACAGTCCAAGGAAAACTACGAGGTCCCTAATCAGCTGCTACCAACTATTTGAAAATATCTTAGGGTTTCAATGATGATAAATAGAATTAATACATTGTAGTCTAGATCTGCAACCTTCTTAGGCATAAAATACCACTCCAGTGATATTTGTTACCAAATTAACATCAAGAGATGGGTCTCAAAAGAGGTCCTCCAGCCCTTTTGTCATTCTCAGTTATAATGGGTTTTTACAGTAGTTTTGAGACGCAGTCCAATAATGCAGCACAATATAAGAATACGAGCCTGGTGTTACTAAGGCAGACCATGAGTTTGTTGATCACTGTAGCCTCTTCTTGTCTGTGGTCAACAGTGGAGTAAGGTAAGGTAAGCACTCTTATTTCCCCCAAGTTCAGTCCCTAACTCCAAAAAAACTTTGTAGTTCGGAGATTTTCTGAACAAGAGCTGTTGCCTTTTCATTGAATGGATACTATGGGTTCTTTCCAATTAATTTTATCTACTCATGTTTTTAAAGCCATTCAAATTCTTAGTATTCCCAGCATCCAGACTCAAAGGGCCACACAGACTACCTTCATAGAATGCAAAAACCATCACTTTTGTTTAGTTTGAACTTTCTTTCTGCTGTTAAAAATAGATATCCCTTAGATCTTTCAACTGGATGTATCAGAGCCTCCATTCCTACCCCACTAACCCTTTCTGAGCTGCTCCTTATTTTATAGATCTCATGTGCCCGGAAACTGTCATATCTTAGAGCATTTAGATCTTCTTTGAAATAAACTTAGCTTGTAAACATAAAACATTGTAAGCTTTAGCCTTCTAACAGGCCAAGAGGAAAACATCATTTTTAGACATCAAAATAAAATGAACATTGGCCATAATAAACTCATAAAACTCAGCAGTTTTTTCTGTCTCACTCCAAGACAAAGCTTTTATTCCAAAAGACCATATCCTAAGTGATGCAACACCATTCTTTGTCCAAATTGTGTTCTGCAGGCATATGCAAACAGGCCATTCATCTGTCCTGTACACAAAGTCCAGAGTATAAATGGTCTACACAGATACATATGTATTATAATAATAAGGAATTGCAAAACATGCTTTTCATGTTGAGGCAATTCTTTAGAAGTTTCTCTGAGTTTGTGCTTGCACAAATCAGTTGTGTTTGCTGGGATGGTGGAATAACTACCACATTTCACACAGCAGCAAGTAGTATGGCAACTTCCAAAAGCAAACAATTCTTAAATCACACAAATCTTCTATTCATACTGACTCAGAACTACCTTCCATTTCCATAATTTACAAGGAAAGGACAATTAGGAAGTTTCTAAGCCTGCTCATTTATTTTCAGCCTACTTCAAAATTATTGCTGTCTTTTCAAGCCTGTCTCCTTTGAGTAGCACAGGACTGTGATGTGCAAGAACTAAATATAACCTGAGAACAAATCAGTACAGCAACAAGTGCCATAGATCAGGAGTTTCTCTCCAAACTATCTGCAATGTCTTCAACCACCAATCCTTGCTTCTTCCCTGACCACAGCAACATCAGAGATGGATTTTTTGTTCAGCTCCCAATAGCCAGGAGGTGGAGTCATGAGGCTTCAGCATGGCCCAGCCTAGCTCATAGCCCAAAGGCCTCTCCAGATGATCAGTCTATTAGAGATCTCTCTTCTGAAAATAAAAAAGGTAAAACCAGAAAGTTTTTAATGGATCAGAGATGAAAAAAACCCCTGAGCCATCACATGCTTCTGAATTTGCTGCACAGACATATTTTGTGTGATTAGCAGAAGCCAGTACTTCTTAGGGGAAAATATTGTTGGGTAAATGGTTCAGAGAAAAGAAAACAATTTGAAATTGTCTGCAGCCAGCCTTGCTCAGACAATATGGATCTGAATTTCAATTCTCTGTAAACAAGCAGCCCATCTCCGAGTGTGTCAGCAGTTTTAATGTCATGTCATCCAATCAACACAGGTTGTGTTCTGGGAATCAGAAAAAAAATACTTTTGCATCCATGGGGAGATGATGTTTTGTCCCATTTTACTAATTCCTTCTACTAAATTGTACCTCACTTAGTGTCTTGCTGATGATAAAGACCAGCATTTACTTTCTGGCACTGTCGAATTCCTCTTTCAACAACATAATGAGTTCACACATGCTTCCAGACTGCTGTACAGAAAGAAGTAGCAAATCACTCTACAGAGAATGACATTTCTTCTTCTGTGATGCAGTCTGAGTGTACCACTGCTGAACACACTTCTTAAGGTGAACTGTCTATTTGAAATCACAATTTGCTGGAAAATTCTGAGTTAGTTCTTGGGCTGTTGAAGTCTATCAGAGATCTGTTTAATTCAATGAAGACATGCTAATTTGAACTAAAGAGCTGACCCTCTGTGCCTACCCATATTAAATTATTATTCTATTAGACAGATCACAGATAATTATAATCCTGCATGCTTCTGTTTATTGACACCGTGTCTCTGGGAACACTCTCTTGAAGGAATTTAGCTTGTCATCTGCCATTCATTTCAATTACAGAAACATAAACACAGACTACCAAACAAAAACCAAAAAATCCCAACCCAGAAATAAAAGACAGAAAGCCACAGCAACTTTCAGAGAAATTATAGGCTGGTCTAATATTTCAGATCATTGTAAAAATGTTGCCTACCAAGCTGGAGAGATTTGAATGACTCCTTAACAGGCAATTCATAATCTTTGTGATGCATCATCAATCTGCCCTATCTCATTCAGTTCTGGACCAGGACAGATCCCAGGACTTTCAGACCATAGTTTACTCTTATTTTAATTTTTCAAGAACAGATGTCTCCTGCCTGACTGTGTATCACTGCCTTAGAGCAGTGGAGAGCCACAGAGTTGTTCCCTGTCACCCACTGCCCTTGGCACAGAGCCCTGCCACTGTGGCACAGGGGGCCCATCGCATCACAGAGGTGCTGCCCCACTGCTGTGATGGTGCTGCTGCCTATCTGCTGCCTTCTGCCATATTCTGTTCTGTGAGGGAGAATAACAGAGGTAAAGTTACCTTGTGTCTTCATGTTCTCATGAAAAGCAGAAAGGAAACTTTGTAATCCATGTGATCCTTCCTTTCCGTTTGCCTTCCCCACCCCTCGCCCCGTATGTTCATTTCACTGGTAAAAGACTGTGAAGCTGATTTAACAGATGAACCTAAACCCTCTCCAAGCTGTAGTTAATTATTGTCTGTCTTAGTAAAGCAGGCTTTCATTTCATCCTCAATCACTAAACAGAAAGTTTGTAAGTACACTGCACATCTCATCATGTTTGGTGGGAGAGGTACTACAAACACCTCATATGCTATTTACACTAACAAATTTAACCACACCAGATTTTAACCAAAAGGCAGATCATTCCCTCTGCGTACCTCAGCCAGTTCACAAATCACTGTATTGCCATACATCTGGGATGAAATAACCCCCTGCAACTGCACAGGCCAGGCCAGCTGCGGGTACTGGAGGAGAGGCAGCTGAACTCAAGACTGCAGGGGGCTCTTGGGGCTGGGAAGAGCAGCCATGTGCTGGGCTGCCTGTGAGCAGCACACCCAGCAATTGAGGGAAATGTTTATTCCCCTCTTTCTGGAACTTGTGAGGCCACATCTGGTGTGCTGTGTCTAGATTTGGGTTCCCCAGTTCAGTAAAAGCATTACATATGGGAGATTGCACAGGAGGGGCATCAAGAAGATTAAAGGGTGGGAGCGCAAATCAGGACTATAAATACGTAAAGAGAGTAAAGAATTGGATTTGTTCAGTTTGAAGATGGTCAGGCTCAGGGAAGATCTTACTGTCTTTTTCAACCAGCTAATGGGAGAATATGGAGAACATGGAGCCTGACTCTTTCCAGTGATGAGTTGTAAAATGGATTCAACTTGCAACAAGAGAAATTTGACATATGGAAAAGTGTCTTAACAGAGAAATTAAACAAATTCTGGAACAAGAAACCCAGCAAGTTTCTGGAATTTCTGCTCTTGAAGATGCTCAAAATGCAACTGGGCAGTCAAGCAACCAGGCTGGGTTTGAAGTTAATCCTGCTCTGAGCCAAGAACTGGAGCATGTGACCTCGAGGGTCCCCTCCAAAATAAAAGAAACCATTTTGTGATGTTGTAGTGGAAGAGACAGATGTTTTGGGGGGATGTAAGGTGATGCAATTCCTTTGGAGACCATTGGGTTCTCTCAGGTCTAGATGCTCCTTCTGAATATGCCCCACACATCCCGTGTGACCAAGGGCCCTGAGGCAGCTTAGGCATCATGTCTCCTGGGGAGCCTGGAGACAGCAGGAACAGCAACACTGAGCAATTACCCACTGCCGAGCAACCCTTGGGTAGGATCGTGCCATCGTCTTCCCCAGCTGAAAAGCAGGCACACACAGAGTGAGACAGATTAACTCTGTTAGAGGGCTACAGGTTCCATGGCCATGGAGGCCATCAGGCAATGAAGGAAAACATCTCCAAACAACACAGACTAACATCCAATACTGGGGAAACCCATCATTTTGTCTGCCAGCTTGTCTGAAATGGAAATCAGTTGTCAGGGATCACAGTTAAGTGGGGAATGTGAAAACATGATTTTAAATGTTTGGAAAGTACTTTTCAAGGCAATATTAACATTAATAATTCCTGCTGGTATTTGGACCTCCGTTGTCACCCACTCACTTTGGCATCATATCATACATAAAAACTTTTGCCATTTGAGCTAGTTAGTAACATTCTCCAATATTGCCACTAGCATTTAACTTTCAATTTATCATCACTTAGCATCCCCAGGCCATTTCTTTGTACATTTATTTAAACTTTTTCTTCCACATATTCAGAATCATTTACAGGCTATGAAGGCCCAAATTTTGCTAGACAGCCCTCCCCATTAATTTGAACTGTAGTACCATCTCTGGATACTAGGATCTGGGAGCTCTTTCTCATTTAAAAATAGGAGCCACCCACCACCACCCTCTGGATGTGTGGAAACTGCTGCTGAAACCAGCAAGCCTGTGTGCATGGGAGAGATCAGAAGCATTTATTCTTACTGTGGTCATCCTGTGGTACAAAATCATGGCTTAGTGCATGTGCTCAGCACACCACAGTGCCACATAAAGATATCCTAATGACCTGATACTTTATCTCATTGATCCATCAGGTTGTTTATCTAACCTTTATTTCTCACCTTAACAATAAGCTATACAGTGCCTTCTTGCAATCATGAGAGAGGTATCTCCAGATGCTCATTACCTTGATCTTGGCAAGAAAAACTGCTGGCAAGCAGTTCAGCAAGGTCAGACTGGCCTCAAATGCATCTGAGGTGCCTTGGCATGAGAGGTGTCTTTAGGGGATCACTGGCCAATATAAGGAACATGATGAAGCAGCTATATGAAATGTAAAAGTAATAATATTCCCAATAAGCACCTGGCTACAAGATTTTGAGTTTATTTTCTTGTGAGAACTCTAATTTAACTCTAAGTAGGGAATGGCCATCTCCCTACATACCTAGCATTAATAATTAAAATTAACAGCAGTCAATATCCAGAAGTTTTTAAAGACCACCAGATTTCATATTTTGCTGATATTTTACCATTATCTTTGCCACAAGAAAATTGCAGAAAATAAGAAATATAACTGGTCTGTCTTTATTACATGTTTAATCTTGATAAGTAAATAAATGCATTTTCAATGCATTTTCAATTTTCAGTGTCCTTCAGTTGAGGACAACATGCTTGACCATGGGGCACATGGCTTTTGCAGCAGTGGGGTTCAGGAGGTGCTGTCTTGCACAGAGACATGGCCCCAAGCTCATGTCTACATGTGGTGCTTTTCCCCAGGGCTGGGAGGTGTGAAGGAGGAGATGGCCACCAAGGCCATTTGTGCCTGCTGTCCTCTAGAGGTGCCTCAGGGGTGGTGGCAGCAGCCCCCAGGGCTCAGTGCATTGCTGGGACAGTACAGAGACCAGCCAGCCTGGGCCCTGCCCTTTTAACCAGGAGTGGGGGAAACCTGAAACTGAGGAAAGGGAGGGCAGAGAGCTGTAGTAGTCTGATCATGGACAATTTATTTTCCAAACATTTTTTCCTTACTGGCTGCATTTTTAATGTAAATATGTAGAGTTTTATTGGAGAGGGAATTAATGTGTCATAATAGATACTCTACAAATTTATACTGGCTCTTGTAATTTGTTATGAATGGCTCAAAAGTATATAAAAGGTACAAGTTAAATACATATTTTTTTCTTAATGGTATGCATTCAGTGAGAAGCTACAATTTAAGGTCTATTATTGAGTGGCAATTAGCACAGTCTGCAAAAATTGAAGGGCTTTATCAAGTGGGGGATTTCACAGTCCAGTTTATAGCAAATTCAGGAGGGCCAAGACTGATTGTTAGCAACAAGACAGCCATGGGCAGAAAACAGTTCTAGAAAGTGTCACTAGAACAAAAGAAAATTCTCCTTTGGTCTCACCCCCACAACACTATATTCAATGCAAAGCAGGAAAATATTAAAAAACCAAAATGTTATTATTTCAAACAAAATAAAATTCTTAGCTCTAGTCTAAAAAAAGACTGTACTGATGTGGGCATACAGAAGATGCTACTTTTCAGGGAAGCATTTGCCTTGCTAACACCCTGTCTATCTGTGAGACAGAAATGACACAAACATATGAAGATGATAAAATGGGGTTATCCACAGGGGTAAGCACATTCACGAGAGGGGGAGGCTGAAAGCCTGCATTTGCCAGTTACCCAGCACACTACTACTTGGTCTCTCCAAAGTGACAGCCTCTGCTCCTCTTCTTAAGACTTTGTTGCTGAAGAGCTTCTTCTCCTCTGCCCAGTCCCTGCCTGGCAGCCCCTAACCCAGGTGTGCAGGGACCTGGGGTGTTGCTGCTGCTCGTGGGCACAGCAGCTCTCCACTTCCTAAGTGTGTGTACAATGGAAAAACACCTCCTTCAGACAGTCCCTGAGGTAGCAGAGGGGGAGCTACAGGGGGGGCTTCTGTGAGAAGCTGCCAGAAGCTTTCCCCATGCCTGGCAGAGCCAACTCCAGCTGGCTCCAGGATGGACCCGTTGCTGTCCAGGGCTGAGTCCAGCAGTGACAGTGGTAGCACCTCTGGGATACAACACGTAAGAAAGGGGGAAAAATACCCTGAATTGAACCTGCAGGCAGAGACAGGAGTGAGAATATGTGAGAGAAAACTCTGAAGACACAAACATCAGTGCTGAAGGAGGGGAGGAGGTGTTCCAGGCACTGGGACAGAGTTTCCCCTGCAGCCCTGGAGGTCAACACAGAAGCCCATGGAGCACATGGATGCCAAAAGACAAAGGCATATGTGACCCCATGGAAAACCCACACTGGGAGCAGGCTCCTGCTCCTAGCAGGATCTGTAACCCATGGAGAGAGTCCATGCTGGAGCAGATTTGCTGGCGGGGATTATGAGCCCATGAGGGACCCATGCTGGAACAGCCAGTTCCTGAAGGGCTGCACTCCATGGAAGAGTCCCTCATTGGAACAGTTGTTGAAGACTGTGAGAAGGATTCATGTTGGAGATGTACATGGAAGACTGTCCCTGATGGAAGAGACCCCATGCTGGAGCAGGAGAAGAGTTTAAGAAATCCAGCCACAGTCAACCCACCACTGCAGGAAAAAGCACACCAAGTTTTTCATCTAAATAAGACAAGTGAAAAACACCAAAAGAAGTCTCATGCCAAAATCTTTAACAGGACACAAAGGAAAAGAAAAATTCTATCACTTTTTTCATGACCAGAGAAGAAATCTGCAGTTATATTCAAAAGACATCCACTCTTGGATCTTCACAACAGGTCCCTCACCTAGTGCAATCTAAACCTGACCAGCCCTTCACCCAGCCTCAAAGATTCTTCCTGGACAATCCTTGTGGTCCACTTTTTGTGGCAATGCAGGCAGCAGGACAGTAAGTGCTATACCATGGAAACAATTGCAGTTTCAGCAGCACCGATCAGGAAATGTGAAAGGGTGCTGCCAAACACTTTGCAGTCTAGATGGAAAATAAAACAATTTTGTCTATAAGGAAATGGCTTCTTCCTCTTCTCAAGCTATGAACAAGTTCTCTTGTTGGTAATTCCAGATGTGGAAGATTTTTAGAAACAGACATCAATAAGCTTATTTCCAGCTGAAGCAGATCTCTCTGGTTTGTTGTTAACCACTTGTGTTCCCTAAATCTATGTGTTGAATTGTTTGTCTATCTATAGATCTCTGTTCAGAACTGTCAAAATTAATTCCTAGGATATATGCTTGGGAAATTTTGTCCCAGTAGGATTTGTTCTCATATAGCTTCTACTAGATTATTTCAGTCAACTGAACAAAGTTTTCCATCCCTTTCAATTATTCATTTTTTCCCCCAGAGATGTTATTTATACAGCAGTGTACACAGTGCTTTGCAGTAAGTAGGTATGTCAGGCAAAGAACAATGTCCTCTTGACAGCCTTTGCAGCACAAAGAAATTAATAAGGTACAGACCAAAACAGTAAGAGTAAAGAGGCAAGGTGACTGCAGTTCCAATACTTCATGGAACAAAAGCAATGGTACGAATGTTCGCAAAAGCAAAAATACTTGTCACATTGAGAAGGGTTTGTTCACTTAACTTCACACATCTATAATGCAAGGATCCATGTCTGAGTTAGTCACTGGAGGTTCCTTTCTGGGGAGAAACAAGTGTTTTAAGCACTGAGATTCATCTAATTTGGACACCTTTAGGAAGAAAGGAATCATGCTTTATGCTCTACTTACCGTATCAAGCATTCCTCCATTGACTGTAACTTAGTCAAGCTGATCAGCTCGGATGTGGATAGCTATATTTAGTTAGAGGATTCCAACCTACTATTCTAGCCACATGACAATATCTCTTTTAAGTCCTTTGTAAATGAAATTTTTGCTTTACAAAACCTCAGGCAGTGGTTCCTCATTCTTTTCCTCTGTGGGGAGCTTTTTTTAAATCCCCTGTGCACAAATAGTTTGTTTTGGGGTTTTGTTTTTTTTCCTGGAGGTAATTGCTATATTAGCGCAATTAAATCAGCTGTCTTGTAGGCTGCACTCTAAACCAGATTTGGTTATAGAAGCCTGGTTTTTAAACACTGTCTGCAGATATTTTTTTCTTTTTATTGTAAATAGATGCCATGTAAGTGTGGTTTAAAGCCCTGCCATGGAACAGGCTGAGTCAGAGCAAACTGGAGTTGACCTGACTTAATCTTCTACATGACTGGTCACAAGCTGGGATGGAGTAACCTGGGGGAGGCATAAACCTTTTAGTTATGTCTGTAACCTGCAGATTACTCCATGTCACCATGTCTTCAGCCTCCACTGCTCCCACTCCTGTTCAACGTGGTCCCCCACTGGGCAGGGACAAAGCAGGCAGACATCCAGTGGGGTTCTGCCTGACACTCTGTGACTGCTGGAAACTCATACCTTTAAGGAAGAAAGTGGAGTCCAACACAGAGAGAGTAAGTACAGTCCACACTGAACACCTTCAGGTGCCTGCACCAGCAAGGAAAGCTGAGGTTGTTCAGTGCTTGGTATCACATTTGAGGCTATAAATGTCACTGGAAAAAATACTGGGATTTTTTTTTCTTCTGCAGGTAGAAGTGTATTAAGCTAATTGTGCTGTGGCACTGAGTAGCAGTGAAATTGCAATGATTTGGTGGCAGTTGTTACTAAAGCCCATTGATTTGGAATGGAAAGTCCTGCTTCCCTTTGGCACTGCTAAACCTCAATCAGTCTCCTATATGAGACGTCCTTTGTTTTTGTATTTAATAATTTCAGTAACTCTGCAATATGAAAGTTTCTCAATCCAGTCCTTGCGAGTGGGAGGGTGTGAATATTTCCAGCTCATAGTAATGAATGCTTTGGCACAGGCAGTTGCAGCAGGCAGAGGCCTGCGAGCTCCGCTTTCCGAGCCCAGCTCCAATATGCTTCTTGCTGCACCCCAGTGCTAATGCAATTAGCTTTGCTTTCCATGTGCACCATGGTGAGACAGCACAGGCAGAGCAACAGAAGAGTATTCAAAAGAGCCTGACATTTATCTGTGCTTTTTTTACATACTAAAAAGTAAATCACGTTTCTTACATTAGGCTCTGCAGTCTGGAAAAGGTGCCTAAAAATCTGAGACACCCTTGAAAACAGAATGCCCTCTGCAGTGGTTTGGTGGCACAGAAGAATGCACCCAGATCAGCTCAAAACTGGTCCCACCCTGGCAGAACAGAGAGCAGAAGAAGGCAGGTATGGATGCTTCCTGTTCTCTTCTCCAAAAAACAAATTCTCTCTCAGGTGCATTCAGGATGAGATTGAATTCAATGTCTGTTTTCAACATGCACATTGCCTTCCTTGTCAGTCCTGAAGCCAGGCTCCACTGAAGACCTGGAGAAGCAGACAGTACAAAACACTTCTGATTTACCTTTTCTGTTGCTACCTCATGAATGCATTAACATTTTAGTGCTTTTTGCTGCATTATGGCAACACAGAACTGTTGATGCCATTTAAAATTGGTCCCAAGTAACTAATGAAGTGATTAGATGCTGCCATGGTATTTTAATTAGATGTGCAGCACAAAACCTATCTACTTAGCCAATCATGCTATTTCTTCTAAAAGTGAAGCCATACATTTCCAACTTTAAATAAATAGAATGAAAAATATAAATTAAGTGGAGAATAAACCAAAATATAAGCTAATGAAAGGAGTTAATAATAGATTATTATGCATAGTTTAATCATGAAAAGCACATTGGTTTAGACAATACAGTACATACTAAAACCAAGTAGATGTAGATGCTAATTGTCTTCTCTGTTACAGAGAGAGAGCTAATGCCAGGGATTTGAGACAAATGGCACTTAACCTCCTGAACCCCAGATGAAGAGGGAGATAGATGTTTGCTTTTGATCATTCTGGTCTTTTCATGATCTGAATTAATAAGTACCCCTTATAGCTTTGAGTCATGTTTCTAATTAGTCAGCCTCTTGGGCCTGGTTTACAAAATAAAATATAAATCAAGGCACATTTGCAAATTCCAACAAGCATGCTGGGCCAATGCCATCTCAATAAAATAATTAAAATGCCATCAGCCTGTTAACTTGCTCTCATTTCTGCCAAAATATATATACTGTCAAATGCCAATGCATATTTGGAATGCTAAGGAGAAAGGTATTCTGCGGATACAATAGATGCAGTAAATGTAAAGATAAAATACTTATGTCTTATTATAACTAATTAAAGCTTTACTTTTTCTTTGTTAGTGCAAGGAATTTCAGAAACAGAACTAGCAATTAATGTTGTTGACTATGAAGATCATAGAACCATAGAATAGTTTTGTTTGGAAGGGACCTTTAAAGGCTCTTGGTCCAACAGTCCCTGCAATAAGCAGGGATATCTTCAACTAGATCAGGTTGCTCAGAACCCTGACTAGCATAGCCTTGAATATTTCTAGGGTTGGGGTATCCACCACCTCTCTGGGCAATCTGTTCCAGGGTCCCTTCACCCTCACTCTAAAAATGTCTACCTTAGATCTAATTAAAATCTACCCTCTTTTTCTTTAAAACCATTTTACCTTGTCCTATCACAACAGGATCTGCTAAAAAATTAGTCATCATATGTCTCATACTAGGTACATGGAGACTGCCAGAAGGTCTTCTCAAAGTGTTCTCTTCCCCAGGCTGAACAGCCCATATTCTCTCAGCCTTTCCTTGTGAGTGGTGTCCCATCCCTCTGATAATTTTTGTGACCCTCATCTGGGCCTGCTCCAACCCATCCATGTCCTTCCTGTGCTGGGACCCCAGAGCTGGGTGCCGTGTTCCAGGTGGGTCTCTCTGCCCAGAGCAGAGCAGGGGGACAAAACCTCCCTGCCCTGCTGCCCACGCTGCTTTTGGTGCAGCCCAGGACACGTTTGGCTCTCTGGGCTGTGAGTGCCCATGGCTGGGTCATGTCCAGCCTCTCACCCACCAGCACCCCCAGGTCCTCTGGGCAGGGCTGCTCCACAGGCATTTATCCCCCAGCCTGTGCTGATACCAGACAGTTGCCCTGACCCAGGTAGGTCAGATATCTCTGATCCAGAAAACACTCAATGAAGTTCACAATTAGCTTCTCTAAAAAGAAATGCAGCAGGTGAATTCCACATTACAGAGTGAAATGCTTACAGTGACACCTGGGGCTTGAGTTCTACAAAGGCAACAGCCTGAAAGGGACCCCCCTCATTAGGGAGACATCCAGGAGACAAATTGTCCATTAGCAAGATGATTAATTTTCCCTTCTTTTGCTTACTGTTATGCCTCGTGTGTACTAGGACAAATGTGTAAGGACAAATTATCAAAAACAGCCTCTGAAATCCCATCTGCCCCTCTCTGAATTCCCAGGTTTGTGTACATGCTGTCACTTGCTGCTTCCAACAAAAGGCCAGATGCAATTCTCACTGGCACCAGTGAAGGAAAGGAGATAGAAAACAGCACATTTAAAGTGGAAGCCAAATCCCTACAGCTCCAAATATGCAAAAGAAGGGACAGGAATTTCTCCATTAAGGGTCTCCAGTGAACTAATCAAGCTAGTGTTGTGCCACACATCAAACATCAATTAATTGAGTATCTATAATTATGAGGCTCTTCAACAGTATGCAAGACTTGACAAAGAATTCTTAAAGAAAGAAAAATGGAAGATATGGAAATGTATAGGAAATAAGATAAAAATACTTTTTTTCCAGAGTAGATAAAGCCAAAATGTCTTGGTATTTTGGGGGTTTGTATGGTTATTGCCAATTAAATATCCTAAATTTAATTTACTTAAATTTAAGATAATTTACATATGGTGCCATATGAAGAACAGTTAAACTGGAAGAGATTGTCCTTAGTGTAAGAATCATAGATATGCTCAGAAACTGACTGCAGTAGCAATGAGAAAAGGAACAGGAAAGTTACTGGTGGAAATGGAAAAACACAAGTCTTAAGATGTAGCATGCTTAAAATTTCTGCTAATGACACAGACTCAAATAAGGATGACCAAAATTATCTGTGTGCTTCTGGCACCCAGCTGGGATGTACCAATATCATGATAAGGATTCAAAACAACACAAAGGAAAAAACCAAATTACTTAGAGACATGGAGGAGAAGAAGAGAATGTTAACAAAATTGCCACAAAAGAATTTATCAGGATTTAGTAGGAAGGGGCAAAAAAATTTTTTTTCTTGGCTACTTCGAGATAGTAGTCTAAATTCTGTAGTAAATTCTTAGCAATCATCACCTGCAGCTTATACCAGCACTATTAATTTTAAAATCAAAGTGATTGAACATTCTCAGCAGAGATGTCTGTTATTCTGTCCTGAGTTTCATCAGGATCAGAAGCTGACAGCTGATCCCCTTTCTGGGATCTTTTCTAAGGCCAGGCTGCAGGAGCTGTAGGAAACACTGAGACACAGAGGGGAGAAGGTGCTGGTGCTCCCATGGCAAGCAGGTCTGCTTGGACTACAGAGCTGCTACCAGCAAGAACTGAAGGTTGATACTTCTTAAACATACCCTAAGTGTTCAGTGAGCTTTCTTTTTGGCAGATTTTCCTCCTTTTTTTTTGGCAAACCATTCTGCTCTCTGCAGTAATGCTTTAGCTTTGATCTGAAAGCCCTAGGGCCCGAGAGCTGGGAGGAAGGATTCGGGCAGTACTAACATCAAAAGCCCCTTCCCTCTCAGAGCACCTTCAGCACCAGTCCCCAGTGGGATTTAGTGGGTCACATCCCCAACATGCACTGCAATGGGGAATGAAGGAGATGAAGAGGGACGTGGTCTTGCTGGATGTCATGCTTGCTTTGACAGTGTTCTGTCATTCTGAATATGTGATTTTGGACACAAGTTCACAAAGGGTTTTAGTCAGGTGCTGGTTTGCAATCAACTTTAAAAAAAATTGAAATAGTGCCTACCAATGAAATGACCAAGGAATCAGAGACTGCATGGCTACATTTTGTCACCCCAGCATAATATAACAATTGCTGTTGGGAAGACACACATGTGAGGATGTAAATGTAGCATCTCTTATTTGGACAGCCCCAACCCAAGCAACATCTCAACCTGGAAGTCCCTCTGTTAATATGTTATGTATATAAACTTAGTTTACACACATCAATTTATATGTCCCTCCACTTGAAGAAGATTAAGATTTTCTAACCATTTATTTCTTTGCATAAAATATTGTTTAGTAAGCACACTAAGAGGAACAGTACAGTAATGGGTTTCTAAGTCCTTGGACTTTCACAGACTGTTTGTAATGAACACCTTCATAGTTCAGGAAGTGATGATATAATAATCTTTATAAATAATAAAAAGAACTCTGCTTTGCTTTGCTGTTGTCCTGCTCTGAACTTAAGGAAAGACACAGAGAAGCAGAGGAATGCAAATTACATCCGTTTCCAACTCTGTGGCCTTAGAAGACTTCATAAACAGGCAAAGCAGATTATCCCACTCATTACAGGAAAGGGGAGGCTGTGTATTGCTTAATGGCTAATAGAGTGATCAGTGTGCTTCATTGCCTTCAAAGACCATAACATTCAGGAGAACTAGTGAAATTTAGAGCAAGAGGAAACTTTGAAGCTCCTGGAGCTTGAGGGAACTCAGCCTTCTGTAGGATTAGGCACAAGAGGGTAGAGACAGCACAGAACGATTTTGCCTCTCTTATTTTTACCTGTCTACCAGACTGCTGCTTTGATCTTGGTTTCCTTACTTCTAAAGTACTAGGATATGATTTTAAAGCCTTGTGATTTACTCTGCTGCAATTTTCCGCAAGTAAGAATGATTGTATATATTTGCTAATTATCATTATTTATAACAATAATTTAAAAGACTTAAATGCTTAAAATATCACAGAATAAACTAAGTTGGAAAAGATCTTTGAGGTCATCAATCTATGACCCAACACTACCATGTCAAATAGACCATAGCACTGTGTGCCACATCCAGTCTTTCCTTAAGCACCTCAAGGGACAGAGACTCTATCACCTCCCTGGGGAACCCATTTCAATGCCCAGTCACCCTTTCTATGAAGAACTTCTTCCTAATGTCCAATTTAAACCTCCCCTGGTGCAGTCTAAGGCTGTGTCCTCTTGTCCTGTCATTGATTGCCTGGGAGAAGAGACCAACACCCACCTGGTTACAACCCCATCTCAGGGGGTTGTAGAGAGTGATAAGGTCCCTTCTGAACCTTCTCCTCTCCAGGCTACCCTTAATAATTAAAATAATTTTCAAAAGCTGGAGGCTGTTGACGTTATAAGAACAGAAAAGAAACAAAAGAGCGCTAGTCTATTTTTCTGACAATTCTGCTCTTGGGCAACCTCAAGCATCACCAATGAATATCCTTCTGATTCCTTGAGGATAAGAAGCCTAAAGTGTCACCTGAGTCATACCTCTCCACTGTAAGATTGGTAGAGTGGCTTAGCTCATCTGTTGCAGGGCTGTGATAACTACTATGTTGAAAATTAACATGGGACCATGTTAAACTGACAAGAGAATGAATGCTTTATGGATGAAAGATGGGTTACAAAATATTCTATGTCTATGTTGAACTGAACATATTCAGACAGAAGAAGTGGAGAAATTAGGCAGTGAAGCTAAATTTATATTAATTTTTAGAGTGGTGATAAATACAGATTTAAATAAGTATCAAATACAAGCAACATACAAACCAATTGGATTTCTCCTTAGGAAGAGGCTGTGTTCTGGTCTTGTGCCTAATGGAGCATGCTGAGCAGACACTGTAGAGCATTCCTGCTTGGTGGTATATCATGGAATGCCAAATTTTAAAAATCACAGGCAATCTAATGAGTTCAAAATCCTTACCCCATCGCTGTAGCTGCATATGCAGTTTTCTTTCACTGTAGGCACAATATTAGCACTGCTTTTGTGAGTACAGTTGTGCAAGTCTTTTGTATTTTATTCTCAAAGATAGCTCAGTCTAGCCTGAGGCTAAGTTTTTTTTAATAGTAAAATCACTTTTCATTAAACAACTCTATTTTTAAACTGAGATTAAACTTCATAGCAACAAGTAAACAAGAATCTGATGTAAATACAAATATACTAAGTGCAAAATAAAAATAAATTTTAAAAAGCACATATATTCATCTCAGGATCTTAAGAATTTATTTGGAGTTTGGTTTTGTTGTTGCTGTGTTGTTTTGGGGTTTTGTTTGTTTTTTGTTTGTTTTGGTTTTGTGGCTTGTTTCTTAAGTACCTCAAGTGCTTGGGTCTCTGGAAAACTTCCCTAGCTACTTAATTTTTTGTAATATTTAGAAATGAAGCCTAGGGAAGTGAGATGAAAGGAAGGAGTTCAGGTAGGGAGGTGGTAAGAGCACTGTAAACACTTGGAAAGATTTCTTATACATTGATAAAAGTTTTGTTAAATGGCTACCAAGGCACTCCTGTGACACACTGGGGGATCAGCAGCTCTGTGAGGGCACAGTGAGTGCACAGGGACTGTGCATTAAGGACAGCACTTCTGCCTACGTGCACCCAGATGGGGCTGTGACTCTGCTGGAGGGAACAGAGAGCTGCTGGCCAGGACATGTAAGCACGACAGCACATGTAGACCTTGAAGCTCAGCCTCTCCTCTGTTCCCCTTTCTCACAGATGCAAAAAGCCTGAAGCCCCTTTTGCTCATCACACAGGGACACCCCAAGACATCAAGGCCAATGTCAGTTGTCACTACAAGGCCTGGTCCTACAACACTTCCCCCTGAGAACAACTTTGTATATTTTCTTAAAAATACTTTATTCCTAGAGGCTTAACTTCCACCATTTGCCTCCAACTGAAGAGAAAACCCATAGCATATAGTAAAATACATGTTTCAGTCCTCAGATATCAGCACAGATTTCTCAGATTAGGCTGGAGAATTTCTTTGATGCTTCAGAATAATTAAAATAGTCTGGCATGGAAATGTCAAAATGGATGAAATTTAGCAGAAAATGGTGGGGAAATGGCCAGATCTTCCTATTATCACTTGCTGTACATCTCACAAGACAGCTGATTCCCAGCTCTGTATGGGTTCCAGCATTCAGTGATTTATTGGGTAATTCAGCATTTGCCAGTATGTCTTGTGCTAATTAAATGCATCGCACTCTATTCAGAAATGTCACAATTGATTTGTCTTTTGCAAGCACTGACTTTATTTCAATCTTCTAAAAAAGATTTTATGAGCCCTAGATAACTTATCCTGGCACATTCATCTCCCAGGGCAGCTTCTGCATCTAAGGGCAGTATGGGAAGAAACCAACAGTGAACATCCAATACAAATGTCTTCTTTGGACAGCTTATTTATTTCATATATGCTGTATATCCAGGAATGTGTAGCCTATATTGTGAAATTACAAGCAGGTCCATTAATGTATAAAAACACTTAAACACATGACAGAAGTTAATATACTGTATTGGCAGGTTTTATTGGCTGATAGACTGAGCCAAAGAGCCATGAGATTGAAAACACTGTAATCTGTAACAAGGTGTTTATTTACAAGTGGTTTTGTGACTGAATTTGGCTATTAACTAAATTGTGTCAAGAGGAAACGAGCATAAAATAACTCACTCTAAATATAAGATGCCAAAGCATGCTTAGTATAATATTCAGAACCTGAGGACAATCCTGTCATTTTAATTCAGTGCTTTTCCCCACACACTATGCATAACTGAGTGCTGAGGGTGAATTGCAGCGACTCAGCCATGGAGAACACATTTATAGTATACAGTAGAAAACTGCTTTGTTCTGAGAAAATACAATTCTTCACAAAAAAATTGTGGTTGCAACTTAATTGGAATTGAAAATCTGTGATGCAAGACAAGAAAGGACACTTTTCATTTGACACAGAAGAAAATAATTACCTGTTTTAAGGCAGGGAATGATTATTCAGAGAGCCAGCAGTGGGGTTGATGTAAATATTTTGAGTATTTTACTATAAACCAATAATTTTCTATTACTACTGTCCCAGACCCTTTTCTGCTTAGATTCTTCCATGACAGAAATTGTTGCAGGGAGGCAACTTGCTGCCTTGACAAGAAACTTTATGGAATAGGCTCGAATCAGTTAAACACAGCTTGAATTTGTCATTTGTCACATTAGCAACTGAGTGTTGCATTTGTAGCAGTTTGGTGTAAAGCAGAGGGAGGACGCTGTTTCTATTTTTTGCAGCACAGACTTCTGCTGCTGGGCCCCAACCAATGATGCCTCCTATAAGAGGCTGTCTGAGATATTGCAGCAGTAGTGACATTTAACTGGAAGACAGTGATTCACACGATTTACTCCCTGGTGACAGACAGTGACTCTTTACACGCTGTCTGAAGAAAAGCCATGGCCATGAACGTGGTGATTTGGTTATGGACGTTCATCTTGCCAGAGCATGGATGGGTGTGGACTACAGCTGAACTGTTGGTTCAAGGTTCCTGTTCATTTGCACATCTTTGTTGTCTCCTCTTTGCTGATATATATGTGAAAGTGAGAAAACATGGTCTGTGAACTGGAATAGGAAGGTCTTGGGTCCTTTATTCTGCCACTTCAGGCAGCCATACTATATACATCTCATAAACTCATGTTCAGCCTGCTGAAATTACCTTATGTGAGGCTGTTTCACAATCTCACCAACAGTTAGAAACACTTTTCCTCTGATTTAATCTTAAAATGTGTATTTATTTGTTCTGGGCTTATATGATTCTTCTGCTTAAATAGCTCTTCTTATTCTGACTACATATGTCCTTTATGCATTTATAGAGCACTATCATATGCTCTCCCAGTTTCCCCCAGCCAGTCTGCCAAGCTGTACCAACCAACTGTTTAACATCTATTCCTCTGGTCATCCTCACTCCCTGCACCAATTCTAATTTTATTTAATGTTTCTAGCACACAAAGAGCCAGAACTATTTTGAATAATGTATGTTATACAATGACTTTTATACTTTCCTCTTTTTGTTTTGATTATGCTTCATATGCTATGTTGGTACCATATCTGAGTCTTCCACAATTGCATGATAATTATTGCTTTCAGGGACATTGTCATTGAGTGACAGACTGGTTTTCTTCTCCTTTTTCATTTCAAACCTATAAATTGCCAGTTTACATGAAAAGATCATATGACTCTTCCTTAAATGCAATTACATTTACTCAATTTCCTATTACCTAATCTATTTTAATTCCCTGACTACCCAGTTTTTCATAATACTCTGTTTTGTTGCTGTTTTCTGGTGTAACAATTCCATTTTCTATATTCAGAATGTATTTCATAAAAAACCCACAAATATACTCTTTACATGACAGAGAGGAAGATAACGCACCAGACATCTTTGTTGCAACTGTATTTTGGTATTGCTTTATTTTCTCATGTGACTGACAGGGTACCATGGAAGTAGCTGCCCTTTCACTAGTAAAAGGAGCATCTGCTTCTGTAATAAGGGGTAGACATTTGTCTACGGAATTATTTTAGGATATCATTACTGCAAAAGGCTGAGACAGCTCACAGGAAAGCAATATTTTCAAAACCACAGTTTTTCATAACTGACTGTTGGAAAGTAAGAATTAGTAATTCATCAAAACTGGTATTTTAGAGAACTGAGAGGAAGGAACAAATCTGGTTAATGAAGAGGATCATATCACATATGGAAACGTAGGTGATTAGTAGTCATGGAAAATGCTTCTAGTTCACCACCAGAACTTTCTGGCAATCCAGAAATCTCAAATCTAACACAGTATCTGGTGTTTTGATAAGTTTTGCTTTCAGCTGCAATTGCCAAGCCACTCTTTCGAGTCACCAGTGGTAGGTCATGCAGGGTAACCTCCAGAGCACTCACTACTCATTTGCCAACACTCCAGAGCACTCACTACTCATTTGCCAAGAAGTCAGGGACTACTTACACTGTGGTATCTTCCAACATACAGTTTTACCATCAGGAATCATGTTTTCAGAAGGGGCCTCCAAATTTGCAAATTGAGTTTAACATCCCACACTTTGTGTGTGGTAAGTCTTCATAAAACTTTTGCAAAGTGGGTAGTAGCAAAGATGTGGTTGAGAGAGATGGCTGAGGATTGATACCCCTCCCCTGCTGTATGTGCAGTAGTGAAGGTCATGTTTAAATGGGATCTCTCCATGTGTGTAGTGGAGACTCCTGACAACAGCATCACTTCTTGGTCTGACCATGGCACTGGTCAGCACTTGCAGGGGAGGGACTGCTGGAGTCTTAGTCTCTGAAGAAAGAACACCCTCATACACTCTGCTGTGTGAGACTTCTCACTTCTTCTAAACTTAACTTCTATCTGGAGCTTATTGCATTGCATAGAGAGTGGGGAAAAAGGGGGTGCAGACTGACCAAATGTTCTAATTGGAAGCAAGAGTAAAAATGTACGATTAATGCCTGGAAGACAGAAGCAATGAATCTCGATTTCCTTGAGAACTTTCTAATGGGACAGTTGCTAATGCAGCTGCCTTTTCTTCTCTACATGCAAAGCTGATGCATTTCTTTGCAAATATTTCTCATTCTCTTTCCTGCCAATTCACTCCCATTTGTGTCATTGGCAAAACTCCCATTGATCATGCAGGCAGTATGATCAATGCCTTCTGTACCTGGATGTTTGTCTTCCTTTTTAGGAGATATTTGACTGCTTTTCTTCTTGCTAGCTCACTTGTTCTGCTTATGTGGGCTTACCTTCATGGCACTGTCAGAAATGAAGATGGTGATTTAACAGAGGTGAGCCTCTGAGTCTTCCTAGGGGGTAAAACCAGAAAAGGACATATCTAGACAGATCATAGTGTGCATTTCTACTAGTACTTAGATTAAAAACTATGTAGAAAGATCGTGGTAGATAGGAAAGCCTAGTTGCTGGCTTAAAGGGCACATGAATCATACACAAGCCTTTTCTTAGACCCCTAGGATACAAGCACCACAGACAATTTCTATATTGGAGCACTCCAGAGGTCCACAAATCCATCTCTGCTAGCTCAAGCCCTGGGAGAAGCATGTCCTTCCTTCCTGGCTATGTCATTGCTCTCTGCCTTGAAGAGGTCATAGTATGCTATTGCGGGCAGTACGGGCATGTTTCTCTTATTCCCCGATCATTTACGCTTCTCAGCCAGGAAATGAACTGTGTTTTCTCTGTTTCTGCATCTTCTTTTCCCTCTCTCTGTCGTGTCCCGAAAGCTCCAGTCCCTCCAGTGCAATTCCCCAGGGCAGGTTACAACGTGCCAACCTGAGCACATTTCTAAGCGCGTCAATTTTCACTGGGTGAGATGCAAACAGTGAAGACGGAGAAAGAATTCTCTCTAGGACTATGCAGAACTGTTCTACCCTTATTTTTATTTAGACTTCTATCAAAGAAAAGCAAGCATTGGCCGTCTGAGCTGCGTCCTCTCACTATGGCAACGAACGCCGGTCTCCGCGGCCGCTGAGTCGGCGCTCCCCCCCTGCCGCAGTCCGGCCGAGCGGCCGCCGCCGCGCTCCTCGCCTTCCCCAGCGCTCCGCGGAGAAAGCCAAAAAAGCCTTCTCTCACTCATTCTTGGAAGACGGGCATCCGTCCCACGGAAGCAAGACGGCTATGTTTCTTTAATTTGCAATTAAAATAGAGTTCTTAAGCACCACATTTTAACGCAGAAGCAAAATAAACAATAAATCAACAAAAGCATGGTTTGTTAGTTGAGAGAAAACTGCTACATTCTGCCTTTGCTGCTCGCTTTCTGGAATATGAAAGATTCCAGTCAGCCCCTGTGTGCCAAGGATTCAAATAAAAAACACATACATAAAAACAGAGAGTTACTTCTAGCAGAAAGCCAGGATTCGTGCATGATAGGCACTAGAATAGATATTACTCACTAGTTTCATCTGCTGAAAGTCTGGATCATTCCCTGGAATCTGTTATCTTAGCTTCAAGCCACAAACTGAACCAAGAAGCTTCTCAGGGACTGTGAGAGGATATGCTGTGAGGGTGAAGATGGCCACAGGTGCTGAGACAGCTGTGTGCAGCTGGAACACTGAAAAATATTAGTCCTAGTGTCAGAAAACCGCCAGCAATTGAATGATTTGTCTTTCTGGTGCACAAACACTGAGTTTATTTAAAGTAGCTGTACACATCTAAATGAGCTGTACTTGGCCACATCTGACTTCCTCATCAGTTTGTGGCATAAGAAATCATATGCAGAAAACTGCAAGTGGGTGGCTTATTCTGGGCAAGGGCCAGAGTTGTTGGAAGTGGCCTCAAAAAGCATTGAGTAAACTTGCCATTTCCCTGAACCCTCCACATGTTTCTCCATTCAGTTCTTCCTATGTCTGCCATTCCTTTGGTGGTAGAAGTGCTCTATACCAAACTTCTGCACCTGTTACTCCCCTAAAATACAAGAAATACCTTCCTTAGGTGTGGCTGTGACTATTCACACTGACAGGAGTCTGCAGAGTCTCAACCCTGGTTGAGAATCCACCCACTGTAATTGATAGATGAGGTGATTACTACCAGAAACACTACCCCAAGGAAGGGAAAAAAGCAGCTAAGTGCTGATGAAATCCTGCTGTCAAGTGGCAACCAAGTTGCAGATTATGAGTCTCACCTGTTAATTATTGTGATTTGCTTCTGCGGCAGCTGAAGGTCAGCAGGAAGGAGATTTGTTTTGTTCAGTGGAAAATAAAAGCACTTCTGGGGTGTAACACAGTTTTTTTGATTACTCACCTGGGCAAGGTCAGACTTACCTCATAATTTTATTTGGAAAGGATCCCTAATAAAGGAAGGATGTTTTGGCAAGTGGGAAAAAATTCCCTCTTTAGTATTCCTGTGATTTGAACTTGAGTGAGAATTAACCATTGAAGTCTGGACAGCAGGAAGTAGAAAAGGCACTGACAAGCAAGACATTTGTTTCTCCCTGACTTATTGTGTTGACTCTGGCAGGGAACATGGTGACAAGCAGGAAGGGCAGAAAAGGTGGTCAGATGTTGCCTAGGAATAAAAACAAAAAGCTTTTTTGCAGAAAGAACAGAGAAATGAGTCAAACAGGGAATTAAAAGGAAGGCTAAGAAATCACAAACAAAAAAAAAGAACCCCAAATCCACTAATGATTAAGAAAGAAGAAATAAGAGGGGAAATATCAGTAAAATGGGGAAAGGACCTACCTACAAATTTACTGTGGTTTAAGAGAAGAAAATAACTGGACTTTTAGTAGAAGCTGCTCACTCTAACCATCCATAGGTAAAAGAAGTAGCAAGACAGTTCTATGTATCTTGCCACATCCTCACCTGCCTTCATAAAATCAGTACATGTCAACTGAAATTATAATAATGGAGTTCCTGGCCCAAAGATTTCAAATGTTTGTGATTAGCTGGCTGTCGATAGCAGATGTGTAACTGAAGTAAAATCCTTCCTTAAGTGAAGCTGCTAGTGCATCATCAAACCCAAATGACAATGAAGTCTAAAAAGTGGAGGACTCATCCACACTGAGTCAGTGATGTTTGAGAGATCCAACTTGGTTGTGGAATCCTGGTTTTCAAATTGGACAGAATATTTACATTCTGAACTTGGGTAGCCTCACAGCTTTGAGTGTAAGCAATACATACAGGAATTTGGACCAGCTGATCATCTCCACTTGAATGGCAGGATCATGGTGACAAATAGTCACAACCCCAGAGTCCCAGGTTTCTGTTATTGCTATTCATGCTCAAATGTCTCTCAGCAATTAAATTTCAACTTTACATTTAAAAAGCCTTATTAGAAGGAAATTAGGATGGCATGTGGAAGGTCACCTAATATAGGCAGCAAAGGAATTCTCCTACTCTTATTGGAGGGCAAATGGTGAAATATGAAAATAAACAAGAAAGTTGCAGTGAGAAAGGTGAGAGTTGATCAAGGACACTGATTTTGGGGACCTTTAGAAACAAATCTGGCCTGATGTAAAGCTCCTGTAAAGAGTCTACCAAGGCAGTCATTAAATGTGACTTGAGTGTCAATCAATGTTGCCCATTCAATATTCCTCACAGTGTTAACAATAATTACCTTTCCTCAATAGAGAAAGTCTAACAGAAGTCTGTTAGTGACAATGAGAAGAGCAAAATAATTTCTTCTGTCATTGCTTATCCACTCCTCTTGCAGATGCAGATGGACCCATATGCTGGTGAGAACACGGGTTGGCAGGCAACACACAAGAACTTCATGTAATCAGCTCTGCATGGAGGGCTGGTCTCTTACAGGACTCTGAAAAGTCTAACAAGAATTTCACTGAACCTCCGTGCCAAGCAAATTTAAAAAAAAAGAAAGTTGGAAGTAGTTCTTTTTTGTTTTTCCATCCTTTTACTTTCCATTTTATGAAGTCCTTCCTACTCTTAAACAGTCTTTCTTTAGAGTATATTTAATAGTTTCAGACCAGATGGAATCACTCACTGATAGGAAATACTGTATAACAAGTTTCCAATAATTAATAATTACTTAGCATTTCATAATTTGTTATAAAAATCATCATACACGTACTGTGAGTATGAATCCAACAGGCAATTCCAGATGACTGCTAAAATTTGGCATCATCTCATGTTCTTCATGTATGTATGGTACATCACTGTCCCTTTAAAAAAGAGTTCTAGCAAAACTTTGCAACCAGAATACACAGAAAAAAATCACCAGCTCTCTTCGCAACAGTGGGCTTTTCTGTGTTAGTAGAGAGTGCAGATCTGATAGAAACATTGTACCTTCTGATGGAAGCCTTGCTACCACATCCAAAGCAACGAAAATCTTTCTGTGCAACAGCAGTAGGCTAAAGTTTTACTGTATTTAAAGTAAAATGAGGGTTTTTTCTTGCAATTACCTTGTAAGAAAATCCTCCTAAGTAAGGAGTATCACAACGCAGGTTCAAAGCTTTTTGGCTACATTGCACAGAACATACAAATGTGGGGTTCTTTCAACATATTGGTGAGACCTTGATGTTATAGAGAAACAGTTTTGAAGAAGCAATAAGAAATCTGTTCACCTAACTATGATGTGACTCTCGTGATGTTCATATGATACCATTTCATAGGCTATTTTGTAATCAACACATGGTCCCTCGGGAGCCTCAAAGCAGGAGCAGAGCATTACTAAGGTTGTCAGCACATTTCTGCAAATAAAGTGGCCAAAACCTCCTCCCCATAGTTTCAGTTCCATATCTCAGGAGCATAACTAAGTATGGCATAATGCAGCAGTACTGGGTTTAATCTCAGCGTCATCTTTTTAGAATGATTTTGCATGAGGTTAAATCAGAGCTCAGGACAAGTACTCAAAGACGCTGAACTTCTTATTCTCCCAGAGATGCAAACTATTCCCACCAACCTAGGGTAACTTCATTTTTTCTTATGATCTATCAGTGTATATCAGCACAGTAAAGTAGCTGAGAATCCTTCAGATACGAAGGAAAGCACCATCTAAAATTATGCTTTCCATGACAGATTTTTGCTTGTTTCAGGTAAGTCTGTGTATGCTAACTGGATACAGTTAACTACACAGTTAATGAAAAAAATGCCTATATGGGCATGCAGATGCAGGGTCTAATTGCACAGATCTCCAGATATGCTCTGACAGTACATGGCAGGTTTGGTTTAGGGCATCAGGACATGGGCTTTCCCCTTTCAGAGGGATTCTGCACAAGTGTCTCTGCTGCTCCCCACAACAGAAGCTATGAAGAACGAGTGTCACATCTAATACACAATTTTGCTGTTGAAATATTACCGGACCTTTGCAATATTCCATGGTGATTCTTAAAATTTTGTCTCCTCAACTTAAATAGTTTAATCTAAAAATGTTTGATGTTGGTTTAAAAAGCAAAACAAACCAGCACGCCTCTCCCTCTCCAAAACTCTGGTCCTAAGGGGAGCTGCTGAGAAAATCCTATTAACATAATCCAAGTGTTTTCAGAGACTGAGAGGCTAAATGAGAGCTCAAGCTGCATGACTTTGTCTCCCAAAAGCACCTCTTCCCCAGCTGCTGGAGGAACCCTCCCCATGACACTGGGGAGCAGGCAGCAAAGCTCCCTGGGCCTGTGCAGCAAAGCTCCTGCTGCAGAGCAGCTGTCAGCAGGAGCACCCATTCCAGCAGCTCCCTGGCTGCCTTCTCCTCAGCCCCCTGAGACACTAATGGTCCAGATGTTTTTTCCATGTCTTGTTTAAAGCTCTGGAAGAACCTTTTTGAATAAGCCTAGTTTCCGTGTATTGTGCAAGCTCAGACTGCTCTGCAGATTTGATTCCAGCTCTCTCCTAGCCTACAGGCAAATTAGTAGTACATGCACATTTTAGGAGACTAGAAATCTCAGAGGGACATCTAAAGGGAACTGGAATGGTTTTACAGTTAAGTCACACCAAGGGATCTTACCTTTATTCAAATAACCTTTATAAAAGTGATCATTTGTACTGCTTGTGAGGTGTCAAAGCAGTCAAGACAATCAGAAAAATGTCAATTCTCCTGCTTTCAACTGACTTTGCTACAGAGCCCAGCAGAATCCTCTGGCCCTCTGGGAATAAAGTTGTCATGCTGCAGGAGCCAGAAGTGAAGGTGGAGTAGTTAATATCCCCAGCAAGGCACCTACATTGATCTCCAGTCTACTGCCAGTCATATTTCTCTCGTTGGGATTAGATGCAGAGCAGGCTCCCCAAAGACCACTTAGCAGGCAGTCTGTGATTTGAACCACTTCAGGGCTTCTCGATCGGGTTGTTACCAAGCACTAACAGCCAACATTTCTCAAGCTGCTCTGCCCTTTTGCTTAAGGTTGCTTTGTGCCTGCTAACCAAACTGATATCTCAATCATGGCAGATTAATGTCACTCTGCTACGCCCTGAGAAAAAAGGGAGGAAAAAACCCATGTGTTTCTTTTTCATAAAGGCTGCCATGCAAGGAGGGACCACGATGAAGTTGCAATATACACTTGCCCATCTGCTCTCCACCCTTTCCATCAGATGCTGTATTTAATTCCTCTTTAGCAAGGGAGAATATACTGAGCAGTGAAAGACTCTAGGTAATATAAAAACTATCAAGCCTGTAAATGGAGCGGTAAATGGTAAATAATTTTCTTTTATCAGAATTACTGAATCTTACTACAAGTTCAGCAATACATGTCCTCCTAGTCCACAATCATGCCAGAAAAGGGAAATAATTTCAATAGTCTTGTGGTTAGGTATATTCAACTGCTGTACAATTATTGAATTTACCACTGTTTTACCTTTTGTCCTTTGAAAGTTGCCAAGGCCACTATTATGGTGGGGCCTGCAAAATGCAAAATACAAACTGTTTCAATTTGATTTTTGGAGAAGATTTTGTCATAAATAAATGACAAACTGTCTCTGGAGGACATGTATATCCTCACCTTCTTTTCAATCCAATTGTAAGGCTTATTATATTTTATATGATCAGAGATATATGAAACTGCTCTGATTGTCTCCTATTTCCTTCCCACTATTAGTGTCTGTGCATAGAAAATATGTGTTGTGACAAAAGAAATCAGGCAAGGGAAAGTATGGGGGGCTCCACTAGCCCTGCAGTCTGGTTCAGAAGTGACAGCTGAAACACCCACTACGACATGCTAAACAGAACAAAACTCTTTTGACACCTCAGAACTGCCAAAAGACCCAGGGAGTGATTGCACTCAAACTCCTGTTCTTGGTTTTCATAACCAAATGTGGCAACAGCAACAAAGAAACCTTTCTCATCTCTTCTCTTCTTCAAAAAGCTGGAAAATAATTTTTTACATGTTGATTTTCATCTTGGTTCCAGGAAAGAAACAGCTTGAGAAAGCACATGCCTCCTATGAAATAACCAAAATTCCAAACTGCTTCTCGCTGTCTGTTCTGTTTCTGGCCTTCTGATCTATGCTAATTGCTAAACTTTGAGTATGTACTTGAAATTTTCTGTGGGCAATGTGACTCTCTTCAAATAAAAATAGATGCCAGAATTTTTTTCTAACTGAAATACATACGAGAGAATGACATTTAATGTAAGTGTTTAATCATTATTAATTGCTTTGGTATTCATTGAAATCATGATAGGTTCATTTGAAAGTATAGCACCATTTAAGAATAATCTGAACAAGTAAATATGCCAGATCAGTGTTAAAAAGCATAGTGAAGCCTTCTAGGAATGTTATTTAATCCACAGAAATGTATGTTGGAAATAGTTAGAAATTCTAATTAATTACATGAGATACCTTCAAGAAATAATCCCACCTATTTTACTGAATAAAGAACTTTGTTGAAAAACTGAAATCTAAAACATTTTAAAAGTGAAACCATTCAAATAATTAAGTTTAAAGTTTTAAATAATTTTTTCCTAACAAGATTTTTTAATAAAAGTGTGGTTTGTATTTTATTTAAAATGTGAACCAAAAAAGAGAAAATGCCGAGATAGGCAGAGAAAAGTCATCAGCCAAAGTACAGATGACCTGTCAGGGAATATGGCATCCCAAAGTCTTGCCAAAAAGGCCTCTACAGAGCTCTTTCTTGTGAGCCCAGAGAAAATTGTTTGCAATCCTGCCACCTTAGGGACACAGAGACTCCAGATCGCAATTTTAAGTTTATACCCTTTATCCACTAAAATATCTCTTAGCCTCTTAACACAGAGCTCTGATGTAAATTTATCCATTTTTTCCTTCTCAGAAAAACCCCAAAACCCTATTATGACCTTCAAGCTCTTTATATAATCAGAAATATAGTCACAAGAGCTGGCAGATGTAGCAAGCCAAGCAGTTATAGCTACACAGGGCAATATTCAGACATCTAGTAACACACGCATACAATTGATGATACCATACAATTGAGTTTGAAAAGAAAACAAGTATAAAATTTTATTATTTCTCCCTCCTATCTAGTAACTACACTGTTTCTTCCAATTTCCTACTCATTACACACACAATTTTCCAAGTCTCAGTTATGAATCCCTTAGCTGAACAGGGTCAAACTTTTCAATATTAGCACCAATGTTTCTTATTGAGCCAGTTCATGGCATTGTAATTTTACTCAGTTTTATTGCCGACAATGGGCACCAAACAGAAAAGAGAAACAGAGCCTAGATAAAGGGAAGTAAGACAGCTTTCCTGCTGGAAAAATCTATCTTGATGATTGGGAAGAACAATTGGTTTTCTTTTTGAAGTTACGTTTCTGAGCAGAGTAGTGTTTTATAAACTGTATAACTATAGCTGTAGGAATTTAGAGCAATGGATGCTAAAAAAATCATAAGTTAAAAATAAATTATTTTGAAAGAAAATAAATTTATTTACCTGACAATTTCTATTCCCACAGAAGGTGAGGGCACAGCTGAAGATACGCAGTTGTGAACATGTTGATATTTATCCCTACATTGTACAAGTGCTACCCATCCTGTCAGCCCTCCTGTAATTCAAATACAACAGCACTGTAATGCATATCTCTCTCATGTTAGTAATTTTATCTGAGCTCTCATGCTCTACAGCTACCGTTGGGAAATCTTAAATGGCAAGATTAATCTGACTTTTTACATATAAAAGTTGCCACTTCATCTTAATGCAACAAAAGAATCATTAAGACACTTAATCATATATAAAGACTATTTTGAACCAGGCAGAAAGATTCAAAAAACAAAGTTTATATATTCTTTTACAAAATATGGAGATGTTTCACTCTGCTGGCTTAGAGCAGCTAAAGGAAGAAAAATAATGACATTTCAAAGTAAGAAGAAGAAATGTGGCTTATAGAAGCAAGACAAAGCAGAAGCAAGACAAAATGCAGTGGGAGATATGAATTCTCTTTCTCAAATTAGAGAAAATATTTGAAAATATATGCTTTAAACTCTCTACTTTTATATTTGTTGGTGGAATTCCCAATAGAATTTGAGTCTTGTTGCTGCCCTCCAAAAGATCAACATTGGAGTTGGTGGGAATTTTTCTAATAAAATGGCTTTCTGACACAAATATATATAAAAAAAATTTGCTCAAAGCCAAATTTTGTGCAAAATACAGATGTGCTTCCATAAAGATGAACTCCCCTCTGCTGGCAGGGGGGAAACTGGTGGGAAACAAAAAAAAATATATATTCAGAGATAATATTTGCATCCCAACCCTTTTCTCTCAGATCACTGGCCAAAATACTGTATTTTCAGTCATTCTGAGGTGAGCATGACCAGAAACAGAATAACAAGAGCAGGATAGGCTGGGCCCCCTTATTTCATATGGTGTGACTTTCACTTTTAAACCTGAGACAGGGAATAAGCTTCCCCTTTCATGACCCCATTCACAGAACATTTATGTCTATCCCAAATGAGAACTAGTCTATCTGACTTTCTTGTTTTTCCAGTTTGAAAACAGGTGAATATGCTTGGGTTAATCCCCATGTGGAAAAGGCAATCAAGAAAACTTTTCCAAGGAGGCTGAAAAACATTTCCTATTTGGACTTTATTAGTATTGCTAGTGGTTGAAGAGCACTTTCAGAGTCTTTAAAAAGTGTTAAAAGAAGATGTCCTTTCATGGCACTGTAGCTAAATATGTTTCAAATTCAGTTCTAGCAAATGTTAATCTTCAAACTGTATGAAGCCACCTCTGATAACCAACAGCTTGCTAATGAACTGCATACAAGTTCTGGCACATTGATGCACATACATAATGAAAACAAGGCATTTGAAGGTATTTCATGCAATTTTTTCAGATCACCGCTGAAATTTAATTCTCTTTTACAACTGGAGTTTTCCACTGTGGTAATACTAGCAGTCATATGCTGTTCATAGACATTAACAATATGAACAATTATTACTGTGGGCACCATTGAAAGTGCAATTGTAAACCAACAAACATATCTGAAGCCTTTTCTGGGAAGATGACTGAGGACAAAAAGATGGCAGTAGGAAAATTATAGGGGAAAATATAGTTGCTGCTCCCTGGATGGGAGTCAGCATACCCTAATTCCCACACACAACACGGCCTAAGGGGGCCTAAACAGAGGGTGGAGAGGAGCAGAGACACACAGAGTGGCCAGGCTCTGTCAAAACCCTTTCAGAGGAGGGAACTAAGTGGCACTTTCTAGCTAATGAGCCGCACAGCAGCTGAAAACCAAGGGCTGCTGTTGAACCAGCAACCATGGCAAAATCGCTCTCCTTGGACCGATGCATGTCCCCATCCCAAGCTTATCTCAGGTACAGAAATGTGAAACAACTAGCTCACTGTCCACATGGACATTGGTTTTGCAGAGTCCTGATGCAGTATTTAGCACTAGATATGTTGTTGTCTTAGAGATATTAAGAGCTCTCAGTAGAGAGTACTAGAGAAGTGTAAAGTGCTGTCATTGAAGCAGAGCAACCAAAAACAATTAATGGACTCCAAGAGCATGGGCCTCATGGAGCAGAGAATTTTATCTCAACATTGTAACATCAAAATCAAAAGTTAGGATGAATGACTGTGGATCAAGTATAAACACACCCTTTGACTTACAGTCAAGATGTGGATACTTTGCTCTTCCCTTTATGAAATAGTCGAGGGAAGAATTACTCTCACTTGTTAAACTGTTAAACAACAGAATATTGGTTTTAATCTAAGTTTGTGTAGCTCAAGTTCACTATTTTTACCTTTTCAGATGAAGACCTATGTACAACCAGTTACCACAAGGTTCTTATATTTTAATCTTGCCCTTAATAAACAATATTTGAAAAACTAATGGATAAAGTATGGCTCTCTTTATACTTTCCTTCAACCTTCCTTGTAACTCTTCTCAGAACTGTTTCTGTGTTTTTTAGTAGCCTTTGTGAAGAGACAAGATAGGAAGGAATGGTCAAATAATACTTGAGTCAATGCCACTGTAGAATTGAGATAATTCCATCTGCCTACTTCTGTTTGATAATGGCAGATGTAAGCATGCAGGAATTACATCGCTGTATTGCATACAAAATCAGTTTGGGGTCTTGGCTTCTTTTGATTGTTTGCTGGGATTCCTATGTCATTTTTCGAATTACTGAATCACACCCTCACCTTATCACCTCAATATTTTCTCTAAGTCTAAATACTAGTCTAGTCTAGGTTTTCATATGGGAATGAATTAAAAAATATGTTCTTGAGGTGAGCATAGCATATACAATTTATCCCACTGTGAATTTTGTACCAATCTGTAAATTTTAGCATGATGAGTCAAATATAAGAAGATGATTGAACAGCAAAAGTTATCTTCTTTCTGCCAGATAATTATTTTCACATTCTATGAGACAAAATTTCCAAGTTCTAGGTAATATAGGCAACATCAGTCTTGCTTCTTCAATTTCTTTTTCAAGTTTAATATTTAATTTCTAAGAAACCACTATGAACAGTGGTCAATTGTAAATGTTGATATTTTTATTTGTGAAGTAAAGAATTCTTCTCTCAAAAAAAAAAATCAAAATTTTGTTTAGAAAAGCATTACTCTGGAAAACCCATGGATCTCTAAAACCCATTGTCTGTGATGAATCTATTAGACTTAGGGCACTTGCAGGGTTTTTTTTGTTTTGTTTTGTTTATGTAACTATGGAATATTCATCTGTTTTTTGAAATGTTCAGCCTATTCAGGGACTACTGCTATTGAACAATATCTTAATATCAGCAAATATAATTCATGACTTTGACTATAACGTCATAAATACAGCAATTATAAAGTCTGTGTGTCTCGCCTAAACAGGCTCACATTCATGAACACATAGGTCTATTTCAGCATGCATTTACCACTACTTATTTAATATATTGTCATTAAAGGCTGCACTTAGAAGCATAATGAATAAGGCTGCAAAAATATAAACTAAATTTGTATCATGCATATTGCAAGTATGATCTTGCTTTAAACAAGAATGCTTCAGAAAGCATTTTTACTTCCCTCCCCCCTCTCGCTCCCCCTCCTCTTCCCCCTCCTCTTCGCTCTTTCCCTTTCCATTTCCCTTTCCCTTTCCCTTCCTGATAAAATTTATAAATTCATTTAAAAACAAGAGATTTAGAAAAGGTAAATATTGTGTTCAGTCTACTATGGAGGCAAAACCTAAACTTTTGGTTTCAAGTACCCAGGAGATCCTCTTTGTTGGAATCCACTGATTCTCAGACATCTGAAATGCAGACATTTTATACAAAGAAAGAGAAAATGAGACTATTCTGACAGGATGAAGAAACAGCCTTGTCTTGAAAATCCACATTAGAATGAGCTGGATTGCACCCAAAATGCCAATTTGTTTCAGGAGAGGAAGTTTCTTGATATATTTAATATTTTAGCTACTATTAGTAAATTCTGTCTACATTTTTACATCACAAATGAGACCATTTGGTTGTATTTTCTCTCCCAGTTACACAAACCATCTCAGTTTCATTAGTCTGCCATTAAAAGATGCTAGGGGCATAAGTTTAATTTAAATGAAGCACCTTTCTTACAGTCAGACGCCAGATTGATTTACATGCTCTTGCAACACATGCCTCATGGCAAAATACAGACAGCTCTCATCTGAAACCTGAGAGCTATTTAACAGTGCACAGCAATACTAAACTACACTCCAAGCCTAAAAGATAACAATGTTTTATCCAAATCCATTACCAGGGTTTTGGACAGCATAACACATATCTGTCACATTTTCTAGCACGTGCGTACACAATCAAAGCTGTAGGACTACCAGCAGACTAGACCAAAGACCTCATCTTTGAGACAGCTACACAAAAGCAAGGTCCCCTGAAAATATTGGACAAATTACTCTTTGCTGCTTTAATGCAGATCAGAATAATGGGATATTCTGTAGGTTTGCACCATTATGCTTTCCTAGCGAAGGAAGACACATTTCTGGGTGCTTCAGTGCACTAAGATTCAGTGCTAACATACTGATGGCCAGAGAAAAATGAATGTTCTCCTGCTGCAGCAGCTTGCAAACTGAAGTACTAAAGAGCTGAGCTGACCTCTGCTTTGCCTTGCCCCCTTACCCTGGTCTTGACCCATGGTTTTCCTGGCTCACAAGCCAGCTGGTAGACGAAGTACTGCTGCTTTCACTAACATTTCCATGCCAAAAGAATTCATTGTGAGCTTCACCTGGTTCTTACTGGGTCAACTATGGGAGCAAGTTGTATCACTAGATTTGGAATCTAAATCTCAAATCTTGATAAAAACCTGTTGTAAATCTACAGATAATGTTATGTCATAATTCCTGTCTGTAAGTTTCACCAAAACTGTAGTTTTAAAAATCTTCTGTTACCCCTATCCTACCCTATGCAAATGTAAAAGAAAAACCAAAAACCTGAAACAACAACAACTCCTGAAATTTTAATTAAGGAACAAAATTTGGGTGCTTCCATCTGCACTGAAAGCCAGATTTTCTTCTGTATCTGCAAAATCAATTGCAGGTGCATTTGGAAGTATTTGTACTGCTGCCTTTGACTGACATCTTCAAATAATTTGTTCATGGTCCAAGTACTCAGGTGTAAAGTTTACACAATTGAATTCTAAGTGGATGAGGGAAGCAAAGCCTGACACCTGCTATACCATGGTTGCAAAAATATACCTCTTTGAACCTGAAGTCCTGTCTGCACTAGAACAATATGTTCCTATCAGTCAAGATGCTAAATCCTAAGTCACTCAAACACACATGGAAATACCCTGTACCCTCAGATAGCTGCATGTTTTGATACATAGAAAAGAAGCCATGTCCTGGATTTACCTGGCTTTAAAAAGTTTAACAGGGGGGCTTGATCATTACCCAACAACTTTCAATATTAAGCAAAAGAGAATATTAGCAGAGAGGTTTTAGTAAAATAAACATAATGGATATTGAGAATGTGAGTTTATAATAGAGTGTCTAAGTAAACACTTAAATTAAGACAGGTAGCCCATTCTTTTCTTCAAGATCATCTTTAACTGCTTTTTAAAACTCATTTCTATATAGCTGTCAACAACACTTTTAATCAAACTTTGCAAAACACTTTACTATAGCAGGTGACAGACCTGGCAAAGTTGTGTGAGGAAAAGCCAATGACTTGTCATGAATGCCACAGAGCACTGCAGTGCTCCTTCTGAGGCAGCATGAGCAGGACAAGCAAACACCCTGCACAAGTCTGAGCTACCTTCTCCTTCTGTTGGCTGGTTGACTAAATGTCACATTACTGGGGCAGCAAAGACTGAATTCTCACTGCTGCTATTTGGAATGTCCACTAGAAAAAAAGTTAAAAAAAAAAAAAGGAAAATATCCAGGGCTGTTAATTTGGCATGAACATTAAATTCACACAAAAAAAAAAAAAAGGGAAAAGTAACTGATCCAGTTTCAGCAAAAGACTGCAAAGTTGTATTGAGTTGTGATAAACCACTAAAAGCGAGGAGTGACTCTGTTTTCAAAGCAATTGAAAAGGTACTGTTCAAATGCAACACTAAGCATAACTTATTTGTTCTGGTAGTGTCTTCAGGCTGCCAAATGCATTTTAAAAAGAACCCCATTTAAAGTGCATACTTATAGCAAAATGTACCAATGTTATCTAATTAGACAGTGAAAGGAGGGGCCAGCTGACTTACTTTCAAGCAAGAATGGTTCAAGAAAAGAACATTTCTGTTGCACCGCAATAACAAAGCTGTAGGTGACAACTGCATTCTCCTATCAGTTTCAGCCTTAATAGGTCAGTACTATCACGATCACACTAAACTTCAACTTGCTGTATCAAAAAAATTAGAAGAGACAGGCACCACTTTGAGGCAGTTGGTACAATTTAAGACTTAATAGGGTCTTTCTGTGGGAGAATGGCTAGAGGTATAACAGTCTTAACAGTCCTAAAAATATATTCATACCTTTGTTTGATGCTTCATAAGATCAGCTGCTTTTGTGATCTCCATCATAGAGATATTTATCCAGCTCAGAATATTTGCTTAGTCCTTGTTTGAATATCTCAGTCTTCATTCTATTAAATATTAGGAATTTCATCAAGTTCAGATGCAAGAAATGACAAAGCTTTTTTTTAAGGTTTTTTAAGGTTCTTTGCTCTCCACTCTATTTTCTGTGCAGACATATTTTGGAGCTGTCTTACCATGTATTGCTTCTGTTGTACTCCCAACAGCAAGACTGATGGAGCAGTAGATAGTCCCTGAGTTCCTTCTTCTCTCGACAAAGTAACTATTTAATGCAATTTAGACAAATTAGCAACAAGTCCCCTGCTGTTTTACAGAACATCATATTTTCCAGCAATTAAAGGTGTCCTTGTAAAGGGAGGCATCCACTTCTCCAGGTCCCTGGGCTAAGTGATATGACTGAAAGGAAGCTATGATCAGGATCTTCATCACCTGGATAGTGTTGTGAGGGCCACTGGCTGGAAAATGACATTGAGTCTGGCTGAGTCCAAAACTTGGGCATGTAATTACTTCTGAGTTGGAAATATTCACCTAAATTTAATAGAGGGAGCCATGTTGTTAGAACACAAATAGCTGGAACTGGGTCTGCATATATCTAGCAAACTGTTACAGACAATTACATTAAATATACCAAAATAATATTTCTGAACTGATAGATTTTCAATCATGAAACAAAAATATACTCCAAATTTATAAAATGTGCCTATTATCTCTTAGTTTGTCTCATCTGTTTTCCTCAGAAAATCATCTCTTTATAAACATGGGCTTCCATGCATGATTGCTGTCACTGGTACAAATAAGAGGTGAGATCCCACTAAGCAGAATTTTCACATTCCTTTGCATGGGTAATTCTACAATCTGCATAACAATATAAGAACTTAGATTTACAGCTTGTGCAAGGCAATTAAGTAGGCAGGTACAGTGTCTGAAGTGCACTGTCTGAGATAATTAATTTAATATTCAGAAATTGTAACTTATCCTCTGAAAATGCAAGCTTTTCTGATTTATCTATCACTGAGAGAGGAGAAAAAAACACTGCCATTCATAATAGGAATATTGTGGCATGAGACTTGGTATCTTGTCCAACAAGGCAATAAATCAAAGAACACAGCAGACAGATTTTTGAAGAAAGAATGTTTTCAGCTGAAAGAGAACTGTCCTTGACTTTCTTCATGTGGATGTAAAACTGTGATTCAACAGCAAATATGAATAAAAAATTAAAATGTACATATAAAATAACTGTAGCTTTAACCTCAGAAATCAAAACATGGGAAAATGAAAAATCTCTCCCTGTAAGATGCTGCAATTGATAATGCTGTTTCAGAATACAACGAGATACTGTCAGCTCATAATTTAGAGAATACAAAAATTTTTTAAAAAAGCCTTTTAATGTCTCTTTTGTTTTTGCGCATGTGTATTTCCATGTGATGTGCATGTAGATGAGGATGCATGTGTGGCTTTCAGTTCTTTGCTACTTCTTTTCTTCCTTTTTTTTCCTGCAAGAGCAACACAAACAAGGCAAGACTGACTAATGCACCTCAAGCTCAAAGTTTCTCTCCAGGGAGAACTGCATTTGCCCACACAGCACACCATTAAAAATGGTGATGCTCCATATGGGAGCACAGGGCTTCCCACATGCAGCAGCCTGCAGGACCAGGGGTATTAATGATGCAAAATGTTGTCTAAAGCAGGCACATGACATAGTAAAAAAAACTATATAGATGTAAAAACTGAAGCAGCTCCTTGAAAATGTAAAATAAAAACAAAAAAGGTTTTTTTTGTCCTGCTCTCCCACAGACATTCAATAGGAGAAAATCCTGTTTACTTGTTTGTTATTAGGTATTCTTGAAGAGCTGTCAGCTTTCCCCTTTTCCCATGGCTACATCAATTCCTGCATGGTGTGCACAACACAGAAGGGAACTACTTTATAGCAGATTCTTGTCCCTATTAGAAATTTGTAACTGAGGAATTATGCAAGAAAATGGTGAATCCAAGTCATCCTCACCCCGGCAATCCCCAGCAGCTGCTATAGCCCCTGGAAGTGACAGTAGTCAGCCTTGAAATTTCTACAGCTATGTAATGTGACTGGAAGCAATACCATCGAGTATACAGTTGGTATCATACAAATTAATACAGTGTAAATTCTGCCACTTTGCTGCTCACCCCAGTGAGCTCTTTCTTTCCCTTTCAAAGAGCAGCTGTGCTGATCAATAACTAGAAAATCTGTTAGAACCAGGGAAAATTGTTTGCCTTGTGAAAACTGTTTCTCTCCTGTAAACATTTGCTTTTAAATAACATGGACTGCAGCTGCATCCTAGATTGAGCAAGCCAGCAGAAATTGCTCACCCTCGTTTGACTTGAAAAGGGCAGTCATTTCTACTTCTATCAATTGGCCTCAAACTTGACCCCTCTCCCATCCAACTTATGGTAAACACCAAGGGATTGCAAGATCAGGATCATTAAGCAGTGCTGAATGGACAAGTACTAAAGCAAAGCAGAGGGACAATTGTAGGCAGAATGCAGCAGATTTATATCCAGTAGGTGAAAGAAAAATGACTCCTAAATGGGCTGGAGCAGCTGTGAAACTAGTCTGCCACAAGCATGGATGAAGCATGGGAGTCTCAGAGAAGAGCCTCTTCGCTATCCAGCTCTAAAAGCAATTACCATAGATAAAAGCAAGTTCTTGGCAGGGCAGGCAAACTGACAGGGCTCAATTCTTAAACAGCAATCTGATCCCAGGGGACCTTCCAGATCACTTACAGACTTACCATCACAGCACCATTACTGACTGAAAATATGACAACAGAGGAGGAGTGGGAGAGACTGTCCCTTCAAATAAACTGATGTTGAGAGAGAGGCAGTAAAGAGAGGATTCCAGTGTAAATTACTGTCCTAGACTCACGTGGTAGGGAAAGCAATACAATCAGAGTTGGTAAGAGTAAGCTTCAGTTCTGCAAATCAGAAAGTAAAACCCTCAGGCATTTAAATTTTTAATTGAATCCCCTTTTAGTGTGCTAAATCTGATTTAGTGTGATTAGCGTTCAGTAGTTAATTTCACGGATCAGAACAATTGTTCCATAATCTCCCAAACATGATTCTGTAAGGCCTAAAGCTGTATTACATTTTTGCTGTAAGCATAAACTAATATAATTTTTAAAATAAAATCTGAAATAATAATATATTACATTGTATGGAGAGGCAATTATTTGGTCTAGTGGTAGGCATTGATTTATTTTTAAAAATCAGATAAAAGCTCAAGGTTAAAGTGAGGAGTTAGGGAATACTGGAGAAAATACAATATCTTTCATTCTCTAAAAGAAAGTTTTGAACTGTCTCATGAGCCATGACAGAGAGCAAAAACTGAGAAATAGAGCAGAGCAAAAGCTGGATACTGAAGCATGGAAGGATGTATGCTTATTATTACTTAGAGAGACAGGTGAAAACAACAAATAAGTGAACAAGCAAGAATAAAAGATCAAGATGCAGTTAAAGCTGAAGTGGTAGTAGGTGGCCATCCTGCAAGAAGGGAAAACAAAGAAACCCTGCTTCTGAACAAAACAGACAAATAACATAAGTTTACAAATAGAAGCCCTCAAAAATAAAACTTTCAGTATGTGGATAGCTGGAGTCAGAACTATAAAAGTTTTACTCAAGAGAGAAATGATTAAAAGCATTATGTGGTAACTCCTCTGCTGATGGTGCAGTTCCTTGGATCAGGCTATCTTAGTGCAAAGTTCAGGCAAGCTAAGGCATGCATGGGTGCATCATGATCACCAGGGTTAACCCAGATAGCTTTAGTAAGTACAAATACTTGAGCTTTCCTTGATCTAGCATTAACCAATTCCAGATCCATCTGTTCCACTTTGGATCGCAGCCTGAATGTCTCATGTTAACTTCATACACTTCTAAACTGCCATCCGTTGTGTCTTGTACTAAATAATGTTCATAATTCAATAACCATCTGGACAGAACAAGGGCAGTGTTCTCACTAATTTCAAAAAGCTTACTTAGAGAGGGGGAATAGAAGACATCCCATGCCCCTAAATTCCTTCCTAGGTTTGATGAACACTACTTATAGCATCTTCCTGAGCACAAATTAACAGTGAAACATTTGAACAAAATAAAAATGTTCTTTAAACAAATAAAACAAAGACTTGTAAGCCACATTTTGTCTTTTGTTAAACATAAGCAGTCTCGTGACCTTCAGAGCCCTTTTCCTAAGCAATGGAAAATTGAGGTGAATAAAGAATAAATTGTGTTTCCAATAAAGAAATGGGAGGTAGGGAACTGATTTAAGGAGATAGGTTTTGATCCAGTGAGCTAGTAGAAAAAACAAAACAGTCTAGCCTCCTTTTATGGCTTACTTTGAGCCTGTAGAGCCATCTCCATTTCAATTCCCCTCATTAAGGAGTTTTCTCATTTTCAGTTTCTCTCATTAAAGACATAAAGTTTAAAAGGTGTCAGATAACTGGAAGAAATTGTGTTTGTACAGTGAATTGAAATCTAGCAGCCTCAAGTTTTGCCCTCAATTACATCCACATGAACATATTTGTAACTTTGGTACTAATTGCAAGTACAGATGGTATCAAAGTCATTTATCTGCAGCTCTTGGGATTTATCAAAAAAATGAAGGTAAAGTGGCAGGCTGAAGTGACAACTCTTGGTTTACTCATGCATGTTATCACTGATCAGCAACAGAAATAAGCTTGAATTTTGTGATACTGAATGAAGTTATCCTAGCACTGAGCTAGAAACGAAGCAGTTGTTTCAAAATTTCTTCCACATAGTACTATAAAATGATGTTCAAATCAGTAACAGTGAGTGAAACAGTAAAATTTACTCTATTTTTTTTTCTGTTGCATTGTAAAAAAAATGTTTATTGAGAAGAGCTGGAAATGTTTATTTGGGAATCTTTTGCTACTGACCAGCAGCCCTTATAAATAATGCAAATTGCCCCATCAGCCCATCTTCCACCCTGTCAATGAACCTTTTCTCTCCTCTGTTCCTTTTAATTCCTCTCCTTCTGTTCCTCTACTGTGTCATCATCAACAGTAAAACACCTGCAGTTTAAGATTATATGTAACTTTAATCTGTCATTTTCTTTAAAAAGTCTGTATAGTCACTTGTCATCTAGATCCAGCAAATTTATCTTTGAAAAAAATTATTCTTTGAAAAAAATTCTCATAACACAGAAGGTGAATATGCACTTTTTGCTGAAAACACCTCAGAAGCTTACAGACTCCCAGGAATACTTGTCTGCATACTCCTCTCTGGGAAAAAAAAATTATTTTCAGATCAAACAAAAGCTTGAAAATACTTAGCTCCTAAAATATTAATCAACAAGATAACGGGAGAGTTACCACCAAACAAGCTGCTTAAAGTTTCTAGCCTAGTCAAAAGAAAAACAGATGAAGGTGCTGAGAGAATTGTATTCAATAGTATTCTGAAATAACATTAAGCTGAATTCTACAAACTTTCTTAATGATCAGCCTAGCTTGGCTTTTTCTAAATAGCCTCCACTAACTCAAGTAATAACTAAGAATGTAGGATTAAGTAAGTCTTTAGTCAATGTCAACATTGCTCTGCCTTTTGCCTCCAGAGACATATTTACTTTTGCTGTTAATGAATAGCTTTGTGTTATTTCTATTTAAATATTATGTATTGCCTACTTCTTCCAATTTTTATTTGCTCCTTGGAGCATCTGCAATTTAACAGTCAGACTCATACCTATATCTTCAGTACATCAGAGTTTTTCAAAAAAAGTCACTGTCATCATTGAATAACACTTAATCAATAAAACCCCATTTCCTAAACAAAAAAGTCATACCTGAAGCCCCTTCCAAACAGTCATGGTTGATTTTAAAATCCTACTTACCATACAATTCATGTCCTGCATGCATAGCAGGAGTTCTGTCTGTTGTTCTGTCATTTAAGAGCAACAAGCACATGCCAGATTTACAAGCAAATTATTCTTTCTAGCACTCTAAATTCATGGAATCCCTTTGGAAAGAGTATGATCAATAAAGAATTTCCCTGGAGGATTAATTTTTTTCTTACTTTACCCTTTTTGAATGAATTACCTCTGCAGTGTTTTTTATGCTTTGGAGTTCCTATTTATTCATCCTACCAACTTGTGGGTTATATTGTATATGTGTGCAAATGATACTCTCACTTCCCATTTCTCAGTAGCATATGCAAATACTTATGCTTGCAGTGGCCCTTGCACTAATAGTGCCTAAATTACATTCTGCCTCTTTTTCCTTTCTGTGCTTACTATCTTCCTGAAGAAGGAGTAAGAGTAATCTGGAGCCTTCAGTCACTAAGTTTTATTATAGCAAACTGGAATTTGCTGTCCGCAAGTCATACCAGAAAAAGAACTCTAATACAGCATGATATTGAAGAAGTGCTTGTTTGTACCTGAAATTCTGTCTGGTTTTCCAGTCACATTAGAATCATAGAACCATAGAATTTTTGGATTGGAGAAGACCTCGAAGGTCATTGAGTCCAACCATTAACCTAACACTGCCAAGCCCATCACTAAATCGTGTCCCTAAGCAGGACATCTACATGTCTTCCATATACCTGCAGGGATGGTGACTCCACAACTTCCCAGGGCAGCCCAGCTGACCTAACAAATGCTGTAGTGTTTTACTGCTACCACAGTCCCCCCAAAACAGGCTTGTTTCAAAGAAGAAAAATATTGCATTTATAAGCTCAGGCAAACCTTATCAATTGTTCTCTGAGTAAAACTAAAACATGATATGGCTTTTCTATCTTCTATATCACCTGAGAAACTGAGCCTCAAGCAGAAGATTTCAGTCTGGAAGAGATTACTCAGTCTCATGGGTCCCTCTCCCTGGGGTCCCAGTGTGGACCCTTATGAGCACTTTCCCCTAGGTCACCCAGGGCTGATGCTGTAACTGTTGGTCTAGTCTCTTCTTTATACACCTTTGGAAAGAGAATAAATGCTACTGAAGCTCAAGCACTACTGAAAATATTTGGTCCTTATTTTGTATCTACAGTTAAACAGTGGACAGAGATTACAACAGTGACCCAAATGAAAAAAGAACATTGGCTTCAGCGCTCCTTCTAGTCATGCCATGATTGAAGGGGACAAAAACATGGGTGTGATTTAACCCTGACCAAACTGTAACTTCTACAAAAGCTACTGACATCAAGCTTTGCTTTAGTGCAGACCTGGCAAAATAAAGAACACTTTCTCTTCTTCTTCTTTTTTTTTTTTTTTTAACTATGCAATAGGGACATTTTAGCTTGTGATGTTACTGACAGTTGTCACTGCTGCTTGTATAGCTGAGAATGGGGCAAGGGTGGTGGGTTGATTTCCCAATTTCATTAACTATTTAATCTGACAACCAATTCAATATTTCTAGAAAGACCACAGCCTGGTTTTCAGATTTGTAAAAGTGGATACAAATGCCAGATATATTACACAAGGTTGTATATCACCTAAATTGTGAACCAAGTGTCATATGTATAGATTTTGCCAGCTGCTGACTTGTTTTCACTGTTCACTATGCATTTGGTCTGAACAAGGCAGTCCCATTACTTTATGTTTACAAGCCTCTGTTTTGTAGTAGGTTGAAGTCAAGGACGTTAAAATTAAAAATATAGTACCTTACTTCGCTTTGGACATAGTGAAGATTACTTTAAGACAAGCTCATTCTGCATGTGTAAAAATGCAGATTGAATATGGTTTTACTTTGTACCTACCTGAGTTTTAATACTGCTTGTATATTTTAAAACACAAAAGATGTAGAAGTGCAGTCCTTATGTAAAATTCATCACAAATCTTCAAAACAGGTTGGATATGACCAGTGACAAATGATGTTCCATAAAGCATTACATGACTATTTTTAACATACCTCTCATAAATAATTTCTCCTGCACTGACTGCCCAACAATATGAACATGTTGAAATATAAGCCATTATAAATGACAGGCCTTCATATCTCCACTTAATCTTTGCAGGACCCCTACTCACTTGACTTCATATGAGAAGCAAATAAAAACAAGTGATGTGGACAACTGGAACCATCCCAGCAGCTCAGCTCCAGACATCTATTTGTATTAAGCACTACTGCATATTCCTGGTGAGTTGATGCTCATTCAAAAGATCCCAAGCATTTCACTTGTGTCACTGTCTTCATCTTTCCTTTACTGGGTGGTAATTTCCCTTTAGTTGAGATCCCAAAGGTTGTGTCCTCCCCCCACCAATATCAGCAATCGTGGATTCTCTCAAAATGCTTTTTTTTTTTTTAAGCCAAAACTTCATTTCTCCATCCCTTTCATAAAAGAACAACTTTCTTGTACCTCCTACTTCTCTAAAATTGTTTACTTCAGCACCCTCCTCATTTTTCATCTACTACTTCCACTTTTGTCCTTCACTGTAAGATAGATGATAAATGGCCCATGTATCAGCATGCATTGGCTTTCATTCCCAGTCATGCCCACTCACTTTCTGCATCACAGGATTATCTGGGATCTGAAGAAAAGTGAGGATCCATCTCCCCGAGGCCATATTAAAGGCAGGCACACAAGAATCCATTTGCAGGCATCGTGCTGCAGTGCTGGCCCCAGCCTGTTATGAATGGGAACAAGGAAGAGTCAAAGTAGAACACACAGCAATGAAAAGAGTAAGTATTTCCCCCAGAAATTCCTGACTTCAGGTTACATGTCTCCACAATGCACTAGGTGACTTTGCTGCAGCTTTGGCTATGTGTGAGGGCTAGAGAAGTTCTGTCTCCTGTGCCTTTTGTTAGTCATGTTGCCAGCATATTTACCCTTCTATAAAATGGAATAGTACCACACTGGATGCTGTGAGCCTTAGGTAAATTAGACACTTTTGAGATCCTCAAAAGGAAAGGTAAAGGCTTCTGAAGGTGAATTCTTCATCACAAAAATTTCTTTACTGAAAGGGTTAAAAATATTGGAATGAACTGCCTAGGAAAGTGGCATAGTATGTAGTGCCACGATTTGGTTGACATGGTGGTATTCAAAGATTGGACTCAATGATTTTGGTAGTCTTTTGCAGGCTTAATTATTCCATGATTCTAACTCGGTGTTAGCTGTGTTTTCATTTCATACTCTGGACCTGCACTTTCTTCCAGAATAAGTCATTGTGTATCTCTGTGTAGATACTTGGAAGCGCCTCTTCAACCATCTAATTTGCATTAAAGGGCAGATGAGAAAATATTGCCTCTTGCAAGCCCAAGCACTCAGCGCGAACTCCCACCCCCGACTCCCTCCCAGACTGACCCTGTGCATTCCAGCCTCCTCCCTGTGTAAACAGGCGGTGCGCACAAGGACAGGCAGGATGCACCGACTCTCACTCGTACTAGGAGCGAAGGATGACCCAAAGCACAGCTGCCTCCCTCTGCAGGGGGGAGCCCCGGGCCGGGGAGCGGGCAGGGAGCTGGCCGGGTCCCCACAGGGAGGCAGAGGGCAGCGCCGCGCTCCCCGGCCGCCCCAACCCGCTCCGCCACTCGCTCCCGGCCGCGGTAGTCCCGCCCCGCTCGGGGCGGTCGCGGCTCTCTGCGGCCGAGCCCGGCCCGTGCGGTGCCGCCGGCGGAGGGCCCGGGCCGCGGGTGAGGAGCGGGGTGCGGGGAACTCCTGCGGAGCCGCTCCGCCACCTCCCGCGGCCCGGAGCCGTGCCGGGCTCGCCCTTGGTGCCCTCGGCCCGACGAGGCGCCCGGGCCGGGACACTCCGGCCGAGAGTTGAGGGGCGAGAGCGGCTCTCGCCTGCTCGCTGCCGGCCCGGGAAGGCCCGAGGCGGAAGAGCCGGAGGCGGCTGGCGGGGCTCGGGGCAGGGCGGGCGGCGCGGGGCTGCGCCGGGCGGCCCCGCCGAGGGGCGGCTGCCGGGCCGGGGCCGGGGGTGCTGGGTCGGGAAGGGCTCCTGCGGGGGGTGCGAGGGGACGAGCAGCTCCTCTCTGCAGGAGCGTTTTACAGCGCCAGATGATAGTTACCCACAGAGTGAGCCCGAGCTTAGGCGGCTTCACTGTGTGAGTGCAGCTACACTGCTATTATTAGTGCTGGTATTTAATATTTGTACAGCCATAACAAGTTAAATATTGGAACTACGTCCTTTCTAGTACTCCTTTCCCGACAGTTCCCGAGGGTGTCTCTGTGAAGGAACAAATGCCTCAATCCAAAACTGGGACCTTCAGAGCCTGCCTTCAGCTGCCTCTCCTTCTGGAAGCACCAGCAGCCCTCTGCAAGATGTTTCCAGAGTTGCTTAAGCTTGACAGGGCTCAGCAGCAGAGCTCCAGACTTCTTGTGTGCCCTCTTGGGACGCAACACTACACCATGCATGTTCTCTGTGGCCTGAGGCTTGCTGCCCGTTCCCTGCTCCCCTGGCGCCGCCTCGGGGAGCTGCGGAAGGGAGGCTGAATCTGAGCGAGGGAGGTTCAGCTCCCTCTGCCAAGCCTGCTTCAGTACGGTGGCAAAGCCACTGCTGGGCAATGGCCTTGGATTTTGACACCCCCTCTACATTAGGTCTTGTGTTGTGGTCAGTTTGGTTGTAAGTTGAAGCATACAGGTCCTGTTGGTGAGGAGCTCTGAGGAGCCTAGCAAGTACTTGAATGTATATATGATCTCCAAGATACCTATAAACATTTTTTTTTTTCAGGTGTCTGTTGTAAAGCGTGGTATCTTTGGTATGCTAGAGGCTTGTGACAGTTCTTGAATGAAACCAGTTTTTAGCTGGAGGTCACTTACTTCTGGGAAATTTTGTTTTACTTGTCTGAAATTCCCTTCTGCTTTACACTGGATAAATTATTCATCGTCCTCTGTCATAATATGTTCTGTAATATTTAAAGGTTGTTGCCTTCTTTCTGCTGGGGGCTGTGTTTCAGTGATGGGTGAAGCAATGCTTCTAATAAGTAGTTTTGTATCATTTTGTCAGGTACTCCGGGATTGTTTTATGAAAGACTACATATGTGTCATTTATTATTATGAATGCCTTTTATGTTTTGGAATTTAACAGATGTAATATTTGCCATCCTGTCACCATCATCACATTCGTTTTCATAGTTATAATCAAAGGTGGCAACAATGGCATTCAGATGCTCAATTATATTTCATGTAGGTGACCAGTGCTAACTTACTAAATTAGTGCATGGTGCAGCAGGAATAAGTGTCACAGCTTCCCTCTGTTAGGAGCCATCAGCTTGCTTCTCACACATAAAAATCAGTATATAGTGAAGCATATGGCACCAGTGAATTCTGTGTTTATTAAAGGACTATGCCTCTGAACAGTCTGTAAATTTTTTTCCTTATTTCACTTGATGTAGATCTAAAATGTTTTTCCCGTCTTTCAGGACTTGAAATACTGAGCATTTTTTAGTCAGATGAAACCAAGACTTCTTAAGGTTCATGAAAACAATGTGAGGCTTCTGCTTGTATCAGACTGTCCACTAGGCCGGTATGAGGGAATTAGAGATTCATCTAAGCTGTGGAAACGTAAGATACAAGTCTCTGGTTTGGTTCAGAACAGTTTTGAACTCTTTTACATTTTCTGCATTTCTGGAAAATTTTTTTGCCAGATGTATTGGACGGTAAGGGGAGTATCCCATCCCTCTAGTTCTAAGAAGAAACTACATCCTCTCAAAACTGGTAGGGTAGTTTTTCTGCTTCAATGTCATTTTTCTGGTCACAAATTAAAAGCTTCCTCAGAATTTTCTAAAGCAGTGGGCATGTCTTTGGTCTGATAGTAATATGTATGTGGTAATAATCCAAGAAAAGCTTTTATCCTAACAATAGCCTCGGATATGTTTCATAAGGTCTTAACTACTCAGATAAAAAGGAAGCAAGAAGGAAGACCACCACCATCATCTCTTAGATGACAGCTTTAAGTAAATCACATTTTTTTACTTGGATCTCAGAATGCAGAATCCCTCCTCTCAAAGGTATTCTGAAACCCTACTGTTGTGTAGCCAAAGCCACAGGGTTTTTCGTGAAGTAACTTCTGTGGAGGTGGTGGGATCAAAGAACAGTACGTTACCTGCTGAACTACTCCCTTTTTCTGCTCTTTTGGAATCTAATCTCTTTCCTCAAAATATAAAAGGAGAATTGTTTTATTCCACAGTTATCTCTGCCCTGTCCAGAGTTACTACAGTGAGGATTAGTGATCAAGTGAAAGGAGTGTACCTCTTTTTTTGCTGTAATTTGTGTACCTTTTGGCCTATGGGTCATTTTCAGATGGGTCTGGAAATCTTCAACTGGTTTTATTGCTTGAACTCTGGTGTTCTATAAGCTTTATTTTAGGTCTTTGTTCGTTGTTGTTCACTTTAGACTGGGTAGCCAGGATTTTTTAAAAAAACAGATAATAGTTTCCAGGACAAAAATACTGAGTTTATATCTTCTTTCAGAAATTTTGTGATACAAAAAGTCAAAACAGTGGCAGGGTTCTGTGTCCAGTTCAGATTAAGACTGAAGATTCAGCAATACATGGAAAAGAAATAGAAGGATATGTAGGAGACCTGACAATTTTGTCAGCTTCTGTGTGTTGGTTGTTCCTAGCATTCCACTGTTGTATCCAGATGGGAGTAAGAACTTAAAAACAAGAGTTGTATAAGCAAGAGGTCATTAACTCTGACCACTGACAAAGCAGGCAGACTGTAAAGTTTCTGAGGTAAAAGATACTCCTTGAGCTACACCCATCAGCTTTGAGCTTTCCCTTGACTCACATTAATTTTTCTTGTGTGGGCTTGTTTCTTTAGAGCAGAAGTGGATCTTGAGAAGGACATACAACTTCCATTTCCTGCCACAGTCACGCAGAGCAGTCACAGTCCAAAGGCTTTTCTCTGGATATTTTTTCCCATTAGGTCTTAAGATTGGTTGCAAATTTTGTGGTACTGTTGTTTGCAGTAGTGGGACTTTGAATTCAGTTCTTTGCATCTAAGCTCATCACTCCCTAGTAAAGAAGGTAGTTTTCTGGAAGCCCCTGCTTTTTTCAGTTGCTGCAGTCTGTGAGAGTGAATGAGACTCTGAAGCAAATTGCCTTTTCCAACATGCAAGGCTTTACAGATCTTAGTGGATCAGTGACTGCTGTGTTCTGTGGCAAAGCTGACGTTGGGGTTCATTCATCTGAATTTTTCTAGATATTAATGTTCAGTCTTGATCAAGAGGTAGTAATGCATATCACTTATCCATTGCTTAGATTTGTGTGGTGCATTTCTGCGTGTGAAGATCATGGAGTGGTTTGATGTGGCTCTGTAGGACTGTACAAGTGAGTGAGAATACTCCACCCAGCATGCTTACTGAAATGTTTAAACTCATGTGAAAATGTGTATGTGACCTCAAGTAGAGAGAAGACCAGTCAAAGTCAATGAGAATAACAACAAGGAGTGGAGTTAAGATGTATGCTTGTTTCAGATTTGAAATTTAGAGTGAATGAAGGCTGAATTTAGAGTGAATTTAGGCATTTCTGAAAAGGAGACTTTTTTTTCCCTACATCTTGTTTCCTCAAAAGAAAAAGAATATGTGCTTGTATCCCAGAACCCTCGAGAAGCAAATGTGAGTCTGTTAAGTCTTAAGAATATGAATGTCTGTATCAACATGCAGGACTTAGCCCATATTTGCATTTAGCATAATGTGACTTCAGTTCTGATTTTTGGCCTAAAAACACTATCTGTGCATGTAAAATATAATTAATGTAATGTTTGACCCTGGAGGAGAATTTTTATCTGACCTTTTATCAGGAGTAATTTTGGAAGCTGCCCAAAATGTAAAATCCCCTGAAGTTCTTCTAAAGAGATGTTAATGAAAAAACACTTAGGGGTATGCTGGTCTCAGATCTCTGAGGAAGAGAAACTTCAATGTGACTTTGCTCAGAGAAGCCTAGATTTTGAGACTGTTATCTGCACAGAAATAAGGTAAAATGGAAGTCTGACTATTCTGGTCACAACAGCTAAACTTTAACCAAATTGGAAAAAAATTGTGCAAAGTTCTGTATAGGAGGTGACTTGGACTCTGCTTCTTGGGACAAATCTCACATGCTTGCTTGGTTCCCCAAGGTTTGTCCACCCTGCGAGACGGGTACGAGACGCAGCCCTTGTCCTGGTGTGACAGTTCAACTGTAAGGAAACAATCTGATTTAGATGTGCCTGGCTTAGAGCCTGGCTAGAGCCAGAACATGACCCTCAAACCATGCAAAGCTGGGAGGTCTGTCTGCCATGGGCTGAGCCAGAGGGAAGATGCTCTAAGAATTTTCTCTTTCCTTTCAGGTGAATATTTAAAAGCTTTGCTTCTAGTTTACCCAGCTCCTTATCTGAGTGTGCTCTTCAGAGGTTCTGAGGGCAGGCCATCAATGAATTGGCCTTTCCCATATGTGTACTAGTGTTTATGTTTCTCTTGAAATTTAAGTGACTGCTTTTAGATTGTGGAACACTGACAGTGCTACTCAAGCAATGTAGCTGCTATGGAGTGTGTGTACCTGCATATTTTGGTGGGACTTCTCTTTATCATAGTTGGCTTATATAAGGCTTGTCTAAAGCTCTCCTAATTATTTTTCATAGCACATAGTGTAACCTGATATAAAGTCTTACACTTAGTATTCTTTCTCACTTCTGTAGTGTAAAGGGTTTTTGGTTGCTCAAACTATATATAGAAGGTTTAGTAAAAAGCAATATTTAGCATTTCTTTTGGCTTGACTTCTTAAGGAAATATGTTTCTGAATGGTTTGGGGACCAGAGGTAGGTCATTGAAGGCCATGAAATTAACCCACTATTCTAAGTATTTACAGAACAGTGTGTTTCATGAAAAAATGCAGCAAGGTAGAATAGATGATGCTTTTTAAATAATCCCCCCAAGAATTCTCTAGGCTTTGAGTCTGTTGGCCAATTTCTACCCATTCAAGAGCTTACACATCCAAAATGGTGATGCTTGTATGCATGTTGCATGAAGATACAGCCACCCAAGGGTGGGAAACAAAGACTGGCCCGCAAAGGGAAGAGCTGCAGCATATGCTCCTGTGGGCTTAGGCAGGAGTTTGTGTGGGAGAGAGGCACCGTAAGTGTTCCCTTCCTCTCTCATAAAAGCTTTATTCAAGGCATGAGAAATGATGTCGTACCTTAGGACACAAAGCCTTGAGTTAGCCCAAAGTTCAGCAAATCGTGATACTCTCATAGCTCCGTTTTGGGAGAGGAAAAGGACCAATGCCACTTCTGACCAATGTCAATTCTGAAGGCAGGGAAGAACATTTATGACTTTTAATGAAAATAATCTGTCACCCTCAGAGCAGCATATCTGCCATTTCTACAGAAGAGACCTAAGTTTGCCCAGAAACCTCAATTTTTTCAGTACTTCCACTCATCTTCAAATTCTTTTTCTTAGGCTGAATAACCCAAAAGCAATATAAGACCGGTTCTCTCATGTAGCACAAACTAGTAATGGTGTGAGATTGCCTGTTAGGACTACAGTGTTACAGGTCTTGGACACCTTTGCCGTGACTCGTTTACGGGGATTTGCTGGACTAAATGACAATTGAGTCTGCATCTGTCCTGGAGCAAATGCAAGTTCTGTCCTCCTGCTGCACTCAGCCACCCAGCTGTGGCAGGCTCAGCTCCACAGCCCCTGTAGCTGTGCTTTTTTACAACATGCATGAGCGAAAAAAGCATGTTTGCTGAAATCTGTGTCCAAGGGAGTGCTGGGTTTCAGGCATGTTTGCACTGTAATTAGCACTCGTGAATATATTTTTGAAGAAAGTGGAATGGATCTGGAGAGGTTAGAAAGCTTGCTTGTCTGGTGGGGAAGAGGAAGAACTGTGCAGGCAGTATTGAATTCCGTTCTGTAAACCTCTACATGGTTGGCAGAAACATGAGGGAAGAGCAAAATAAGGTTTTTTAAAATTTTTCCTGACATAGTCTGCACATGTTCTCTTACCCTGTGCCTCATCTTCCTTCGTCTTGCTAACTTTTTCCCATGTTACAAAATGCTTACATGTGGGGAACAGTAAGATAACACAGCATAAACTAATTAATAGTAATTTCCTACAGATGTGTCACATATTTCTAATTAGTGGCTTTTCCATTCTCTGTAGGGGTTACTCAAACTAGAATTGAATACTCAGAACATTTCCTCCATCTGTAAATATATAGTGAGCCTGTGCTGTATCACATTTCCCAGGGCTGTGTGGTTATAAAGGAAAGACCCACTTAAAATGCTCTTGATGCAGCCAGGGCAGCCCTTGTTTCTAAACAGCAGCTGTGTTTAACTTTTTCTGGGTACAGTTAATACCCATTGAGCCATTCTTTTTGCCTTTTTTTTTTTTGGTAAATTTTGTGTCACAGCAATCTGGATTTAATGTTGCTCTAATCTCGCATTGTAATGTAACGACAATGAAATGATTCTCACACCGGTCTACAGAGAATCTGTGCTAATGCCATTAAAATGTGCTTACCCAATCAAAACAAATGCATAATTAGCATATGGAAACTGTGTTTATGTGATTATAATGTTTCAGCAATATGAGATTACTGTAGGAAGCATCTAATCCAAACCTAGGGGGACTTCCCATTACAAGGCCATTAAAATGACACAATGACTGAAGCGCACGTTTCAGATGGGAAAAGTGGAAACATAAATCTTGTCATCAGTATTCAGACAAAACATCTATTGAACTCAGTGGAGTTTTTACCAGAGTCAGGAATGTAGCACCATGACCTTTTTAGTAGCAAATCTCTTTTCTCTTAATGATACCTCTAGGAAAATTATTTACTTCACCAGGATTTGATAGTTGGCTAATGGTGAGAGTTGTATTTTGTGCACCATACAGTTAGTTGGTGGTTATAAAGATTTGTCCAGAGTTTATTACAAAAATTATAAGGTAGTGTTTAATGGTTTTTGTGAAATGATAAAAGTTTTGGTTACATCTTAAATCAATTTTCTAATTTTTTAGTCTTAATTTGTTATTTTCAGGAAATACAATTTATCTCTCTCTTTATACAGCACCCAGAGATGAGAAGTCTTGGTCTGTGCAGGAGCTCCTTGGCAATACCACCACATAAATTAGTGATTTTCAAAACCAAAATAGCTGTTATTGCCAGATATGAACCTACCTATTTATCTTTTGTGATAGGAATCCGCACATTTTCCCATCCCCTCAGACTGGGTTAAGATTAAGGAAATATAATTCACGTATCCTCTGTAGAGCCCTCTGAAGTATATTTGTTTGTCCTGGATTGTTTCTTGACTCAGTCCTTAGTCCGTGGCAGGAGGATAACATTACAGGACGTGACTTGTCCTGTCCTTTTACAGGCATTAAAAATAGACTGGATGAATTGCCTATAGATATGTCCTTCCATCTCTAGATGATTGTTCTATAGTAGACATACATCATTTACATGGCTAAATGAGGTGATATGAATGCAGTCCTTGATGTTTGAAAGCAGAAACTTTTTCAAAAGAAAGTTCTGTGTAAAATATGGCATGCAAGTCATGAGTAAACCACACAAACAGTGATTCCTGTAGTAACATATACATGCTTAAATTAAGTAGGAATCCTCTTTCCATTTAAAAGCTATTTGCACCTAAAATCTGTTTTAAAAATACATAATTCTGATTCCATCAAGTGAATCTTACTAGAAATAATGTATCACAGCATAACCACAGCAGACTCTTTATGTGAATGACAGTAGGGAAGATATCAGGACAGTGATTTCAAAAATAATTCCAGTCACAGGTTATTGACTGTTTTTATTTTCTATTCTTTTATTAAGAGTGGTGGGTTTCTAAAACTGTCAGTTAACAGGAATGGGCATTAATATTAATACATTTTTTGTTAAGATAAAATTAGGCCTACTTTAAATGCTGTTTGTATCAGTTTCCATTTTTTGTGATGCTTCTTATAAAAATCCTTGGCCTTAATCAAAAGGTTCTGTAAATACTGTATTTGAGCTGTAATCTGAAATCTAGAGTTTAAAAATCAACAGGTTGGTGTCTGCCTGCTCCTGCTGGCACAGGAGCTGGTAATTGATTTGTGTCAAGCTTTATCAAAAGAAATTGAAAACTTGTGTATTTAATTGTATATCGGTTTGGTTTGCTAACTTAATAAATGGATTGGAAAATTGTCAGTGAACATGGGGGAAGAGAAGTGTGGTTCTAATGCAGAGGGTAGTTATTACTCTGTGCTGTTAGGGTTTTACTGAATGCCAGAGTATAGATATTTAACATTTAAAAAGGGGGGGAGGGGCAAAAAAATAAAGCAAAGGTATGCTTAGAATTATGTCAGTTGCTTTGCTGTACATATAAGAATGACTCAGATCACCGAACTTTCTCCAAAATAGTGGGTTGCTCTATATAGAGCACCAGCCTTCTTCAAGGATGGAATTAATGACTGTTTAATTGAATTGCAGCTAGGAGAAGTTTCTGACTAAGACAGGTATTTTGGTTTTAATTATTTGCTCAAGAATAATATTTTCTGAAATCATGCACTTCTTAATCTGCCTGGAAAAAAAATAAATCATCCTATTAATCAGCCAGCAGTCTGTTCTATGACAGTAAATTATTCTTCTATCTGCTCAAACAAGTTAACATGCTAGTTAGGAACAAAATTCCTAAAAGAACAGTTCTTCCTGATCAGCTTTTACGCAAGGGAAGTAAACATAGTCATTTCTCTTTTTTATGGATGGCCAATTCTTCATATTACAATGAGCATCAGCACTCTAGACTTCACTGAGCAGGCAATAGCTGCCTTTTCCAGAGGCTGGGTCACTTTTGTGCATTGGTGCTCTGACAGCGACTGCTTCTCATGAGATCAAAGTATCCCCAAAGAGATCTTGATGTTCCTGTGCCCTTTGATATGTGGAGTTTATTGCCCTTCAGATTTCAGTTTGTCTGTCATCCTGGTAGATTAACTTTAGCAGTTAAAAGGAAAATGTCCTCTGAGGGCTTTACCAGTAACAAACCCATGTTTATGACATTATTCACTAAAAGGGATGCAGAAATGGGAAAGACCTCTCTCTTTAATCAATAATGCATGCTCTAGTTAGTCCTTTCCTCTGGACATGATTAAACATGTATTTTGTTTCATAACTCATGATTTTGGTTGACTAGGGATTTTAACTATATATCCTCAAGCCTTTGTGACTAGCATCTGGAAGATCTAACATGAACTGGTTAGTCAGGACTACCCCCACCTCCCAAAAGGGAAAAAAACCAAAATCCCAATGGGGAGAGTGCAGTAAATTCTAACCTGCAGTGAGTTAGGTCAAATTGGCACAGGTCCTTTGACATGAACCAACTGCAGACTGTAACATCAGTGTTTGTCTTTGTCACTGCTCGTTTGAAGTTTTGAGAAGTAACATTTTTTCATTGATGTTAAAGATGAATTAAAAAGTTTCTGAGATGCTGAACCACATATAAATTGTTAGATTAAGGTCTGTTCTTAACTGGTAAAATACTTGCCCACTGAAGCACTTCAGCTTCTCCACCACTGTTCGTGAGCCATGCTGTATCTTTGGCGGCTGTTGTCAGCCTTAGAGGAGTGGTCCTGGAATGTTCCAGTCCTCCAGAACACAGCTGGTAGGAGAACCTGAGTCCTGCTGAAGCCAGAGGAACAGGTTATTGCCCCCACCCCTGCATTCCACATAGAGAGGGGCAGACAAGGTGCCCAAACACAGACTGTTTCCTCAGCATGTGAGAGGGACACTGAGTCTTGGAGGCCAGAGATAAATATACTGAACATACCAGTAAGGAATATTCAGCCTTGGTGACAAGTGTGTTCATCTCGTGGCTGAAGCTGACAAAATTTGACAGCTGCTGAAGAGCAAAGAATCCTAAATGAACATACAGTGGTTTTATTAAATAGGAAACATTTATCTTAATGTGATACTGACTGCAGCACAATAAATGATAACAGTTTCCACGAACTGGAATGTGATGTGTTTATGCTGCTGGAATACTGATACAACCACAGTTGGGTATAATAAATGCCTTGTTTTTGATATTGACCACCCTGCTAGAAACAGCTTTTGGGAATATCCCAGCAAACACATACAGAGTGTAGGTACATGTGCAAGAGGCAGGAGGGATTTCAGGAATTACCTGAGAAAATTATGCTCTTTCTGAAATGTTTTTGTTTCCTTTCTTCTTCTTTCCCAGATTCCTTTAGGATCTGATTTTTTTTTTCCTTTGTTAAAGAAAAATGCCTTCCTTGAGTGGAAAAGTGCAGACTGTCTTGGGCCCTGTGGAGCCAGACTGTCTTGGCTACACATTGACTCACGAACACTTGACTATGGACTACAGCAGCTGCTTTTGTCCACCTTCTCCAGGCCAAGAGCCTTTGTCTAATGGGCCCATTGAGATGAAGAATTTGTTTTGGATTAAGCAAAATCCCTACAGCCATAAAGAAAACCTTCTTTTGTATCAGGAGACAGATGCTGTGAGGGAGGAGCTGCTGCATTTTAAAGCAGCCGGTGGTGGGACAATTGTGGAAAACACAACAACAGGAATTGGCCGGGAAATGAATACTTTGAAGAAACTTGCTGAAGAAACTGGAGTTCATATTATTGCTGGTGCTGGGTTTTATGTGGATTCCACTCATTCTTCTCAAACACAGGCCATGACAGTGGAGCAGGTAGGTCTTAACCATTGCTTCAGTGCCTCTGTCCTGTGAATTATCCCTGGGTAAGCCAAAGTTGGAGAGAAGTTCCAGTAAAATAGATGGCATACAGAGGTGTTCAGCATAGAAAACAGGAAGAGCATTTCTGCATGTGTGTAATATCTGGAGCAGCACTACTTTCATAAGCTTGGTTTATCTGTCAGAATTTCCAGTTCTTAAGCTCCATTTTCTTTGAGGGATTTGTTATAATGCAACAGTAAAAGGAAAATAGAGTATTTAATGTCTGGACATTTGGTACACCACAAACTATCTTGAGTTTTTTACTGTTTTTATCCTTGCTACCTCTTCTGTCACTTTTTCTGGCTAATTGCTTCCCAATAAGTTTACCCAGCATTCTTGTAGAAAGCATAAATAATTGCAATATTTATAGGACAATTGTAAATCACTGCTCTGCTTAGGCTGTGTGTTATAGCTCTCTTCTCTATCATTTGTCCAGGCTTTTCAGGGCATAGTCTACATCAGCATGTTTGTACAGTGACTAAGACAATGTGTTAATAATACCTGAGGGCCCCAGATGTTCCTGTAATAATAAGTATTCATCTTTTATTAAGAAAATGTGTTGATGAGGAGAAGAGGGAATGGAACTCTCCAAGGTAGGAGGCTATGAATGTGTATAAGTGGAGGTGACAATTTAAAAAAAAAATCTGTCACAGTTTACAAATGAGTCAAATTAATTTTAAAAATCAATGGTCAAAACTTGAGCAGTGCTGCCAAAAAAACTGGACCCAAGCTGGCCCAAACTGTACACAAGAGTACTGTTTTTCCTAAATGTTCTTCCATTGCTTGGAATACAAATAGCATAGGCACAAATAGATTTCTCAAGACAAAGTTTTCCCTTCTGTGTTTGATGGACTGATGGAGACACACATATTTCCTGTATTCAGAACTTAGAATGAGCCATCATCAAGGTGCCTTAGAAGGCCATCATCAGTACCATTTTTTGCTCCCAGTTCTGAATGTATGCTTAAGATATATGGCCTATTTTGGGAGAGAAAAAGTAAAGCTTTTATAACAAAATAGTTTTATGTAGAGATTCTGGTGGGTTTTGTCTATGCATGCTCTAAAGCAGGCTAATTTCGATCCTGTATATTTGTCAAATGAGTTTCGTTTTTGTATTTCAGAAGATCTCCTGTTGTTTTACATTGGCATTCCCATAAGCAGGTTTTGCCTTTAAATTTGTCTCTTCAGGATGCTTGCCAGAGTTTCTCTCTTCCCTATATGTATGACAAGGTTTCCTTATTTTCTGATCTTGTTTTGCAAAAACTATATTGAATTGTGTCTGATGCCAATTCAAGAGTACAAGGCAAAGGTTTTGGAATAAACTAACCTTGTATTTTTTTAAAGAAAACTTGATGTCTGCCTAAATCAGAGTTCAAATTACATGTAGACCAGCTTTCTTGGCAAACCTGGACAAATATGGGACTGGATACTGTTAAATTGATTTGCTTCTGTGTTTGTTTTGGTCTTAGTGAATGGCTAGCATAACAGTAGTTGACAGAAACCAGAATTTAACTCCAGTGTTTTCACACACCCAGCTGTTAATTAGGTAAATTCAGAAAGACCTTGGGAGCATAAGTAGCCCAGTGTCCATAGGCCAAATTTGATGCTATTTAACACAAATAGTAATAATAACCAAAAATCTCCTTTTCCTGTTCTCTAGCTGACAGAGATTATTGTTGATGAGGTACTCAGAGGAGCAGATGGGACTAATATAAAGTGTGGTGTAGTGGGAGAAATAGGTTGCTCCTGGCCTTTGACTCCGAGTGAACACAGAGTGCTTCAGGCAACAGCACAGGCTCAGTCACAGCTTGGGTGCCCTGTTATCATCCATCCTGGCAGGAACAGCAACTCCCCTTTCCAGATTATCCGCATTCTGCAGGAAGCTGGGGCTGATGCTTCAAAGACAGTCATGTCTCACCTCGACAGGTAAGGAGACTATTCTGCTGTGCTTCCTGCAGTGTTGCCACAACTCACTGGGGTTTCACAGGACTACACTGGGAAAAGGTGACATAGAGTTTTACCCTCAAGTTAACTGACTCAAAAATAAGTGCTTATATAGAGCTTGATCTGCCTCCAGCACTTCAGTCCACTTCACTCCAGGATCAGGTTTTAGATTGACATTGATAAGAGATTTTGGTATTTTAGATGCTGTCTTTGAAAGCCTGGCAGAGAGATTAGGAGTAACTGTAGCTACATTTTAAAAATGAGAATTTCATTAATTTGTATCCATGCACAAATCCATGTATTTACAAAGCATTGGACACTGAGCAGTTCTCACTAAATTGGGTTGGAAGTTGCTGGGCTTCCAGTGTTTTTGAAAAATGGGTCACTCTTAATGGCCTTGCCAAAAATCTCACAGAAGCTAATGGAGATTTCCTTAATTTGTCTGGAGTCCGGATTGAAGAAAAAGGCAGATTTTTAATGTTCTACTACCAGACAGAGGAACTACTGCTTAAAAAGAAAATAGTTGGGTTTTGGATAGTCCATAGCATAGACCAGATAGTTAACTTTTAGTTTCCTTGAGAGCAAAAACTAGGAGCTCGGAGTTTCACAGAAAGAAATTGGGATGCTTTTCTATCTCTGGCTTAGAAATACAGTTCTACAGTTTTGCAGAAATACAGTTACAAATCAGTTTTGTATGACCTTGCGTTGCACATGGTGAGTTGGAGTATGTCCAAGCATTGATTAGTTTGGCCAGTCGCTGAATAATGGAGACTATTTGTGGTCATATGATTCTCAGCAATTGGATTGTTTTCCCTCAGTGTGAATGTAATACAGGCAACAGCACTGTGCTACAAATTTCTTATGGTTACAGGCTCTAAGAGCTTGCAAATCGAGTTACAGGTGCGTGTTATTCACACAGAGCTGCTTGTTTTACTTGACAATTTTAGGAGCATAAAATTCATGCCATGAAATTCTATTTGAATATGTATAAATTACTTCCTTTTTGTATTTATCTGTGTTCCACTGTATCTATAGCTGCATTTTTCACCCATTTTTGAGAAAAAAATGATTACTTAAATCTTTTTATGAAAGAGGACTGGGCTAGCTACAGGCATCAGTATTTATGTAGCCATTTTGATACAACATAAACGTACAATTATGTCTTTTTGCCTCTTAGACACTGTTGTAAATTGTTGAATTTTTAAATAATTAATTGATGGAAATTAAGCAATATAAGTAGGAAAACAGAGGTGCAGTTTCAATAACAGCTGCTGATGCACAATATGACATTTCCTTTTATCTCTTTCTATCATTACTTTCACACATTCAGGTTGGCACTTGCTATAACATAAACTACTGTGAAGTTTGGCTTTGCAATGTGCATTTAACATTTTAAGTCTCCTCCAGTAAGAAAAATCCATGTGGGAACATCCTAGTCCCTTAAATGTGAGATAAATTTGTATATAGCTCCATATTTCATGTTTGCATTACACATAGACAGAATGGTAGTTTTCCAGTGGATTTACAATTAAATGATAAAACTGAAATGCTAGCTACCATGTCCTGCAATTTAAAAAAAGGTAGCAGGTATCCATGGTGGAACTGTAGTGTACTAAAAGGCTGGAAGCAAAAGCTATTGAGGCCTCTGCTTTAGCCATTTGTTAGGGGTTAAGGTTATAAAGGAGATCAAAATCTTGACTCAACTCACTTGAGTAACTTCTGTTAGAAGACTCACCGCAGCTGTTACGAATTTGGAGCATCATAACAGTTTGGTGTCTGTCCCCATGGTATTTATGGCTGAGGTCCCAGTTACAGGGTGCTTCACCATGTCCCACCTCTTTTTCCATGAGCTCAGGGCTGTTCAGGGACAGTGTTGCCCAACACCCAATTGCAGCTCAGAGATGAGCGATTTGAACTGGGAATTGCTGCTGTTGCTACATCCTCATGGTTCACAGTGGGACCCAGTGGCCGAGGAAACTAAGTTCTCTGGCTCTTTGATGGGATAGAACACCCAAAAGCATGACACTAACAATAGTTTTCAAAAGCAACTGTTCTGGTTGTGATTTTGAAATGGATTGTTGGGTGTTTTTGCCACCTGCATAGGACTGAATACTCTTAGTGACTGTCTCCCTGTGAACTGAACAGGGCTGGATCTAAAATAATCTGTTCTTTGGCTCTGCACTTTGAAAACTCATTTGGTGATAAATGTTCAGTCTCTGTAAACTGTAACATTTATTTTAAAATAACATTTTTTATTAATTACAGTTGGCAAGTCTTAAACTCCTGCTGATGGTAGGCTTGTTTGAACATGGATTTTCTCTCTCTCAACCCATCTGTTCCTCCTACTTGATTGGTTGTTAAGTCATAATATTGAAATTATGACATCCGTCATTTCCATAGCAACAGACTGTGATGTAATTGTATAAGATAAAACTGCTTTTTGACATCAATATCTACAATAATAAAAAAAAAAAATCTCAACAAACTACTGCCCTTTTGGTTAACTGTTTTGCTCTTGTGGAAATGTGGTTTCTCCTTAAAAAAAAAAAATTGTGTAGCAGCTATAAAGCTCAGATTGTGTCACTTGAGTGTTTTTGTTTTTCTTTGAACAGCTTAAAAACGGTTCAGAGAAAACCCCAAATATTCAAGAGAAGTCTTATATCTGTTGTTGTTTTTTTTCCAAATGAGTGAGAGGTGCTAGAAGCTTTGTTCCTTCACTTTTCAAATCTGTTGTAAAGCCCATGTCCCAGATACTCAAAATGCCATTATGTATTTTGGTGAGAGCATTTCCTTAAGGCGTTCTGGCCAGATCCCAGTGCAAACAATGATATATTGCTGCTCTAATAGCAATATAGAAACATCACTGTACAGAATAGAAACTAAAGACAAAGTTGTATATTACTGGTGTGTGATGGATGAAACAAGCCCTGAGTGAAGCTGTCTCCTGTAACTCTTTTGGGAAAGTAAATCTGTCTTGTGTAAGTAATCCATTGTCTTTTTTCTTTTTTTTATATCACTATGAATTGACCTCCTCCTTAAATGTCCTTCCTTGTTAGGTTGTCTGTTGAGAGGGTTAATGATATCAAAAGTAAGTAACCTTCCTGTTTCATTTAAAGATTATTGTAGAGGTTTTCATTATTTCATGGGGAAAGAGTTGGTTTTGTTTTGGTTTTTTAATGCATGAAATACCAAATGAATGTAAGAAGGACAATGCTGTGTATCATCTTAAGTGGCATGTATCAAACAGGAGTCATGTTTTTCAAATGGGTGAATTATATCGTAGATTATTTGTTTTTTTCTTTGCAAGTAGGAGGTCACAAAGTACCTATCCTTACACCATAAGATGTTTTATTCCTGTTATAGTGATGACTTTGTGTTATATATGTTCTGCAGGACCATATTTGATAAAGAGAAACTTCTCGAATTTGCAAAACTTGGATGTTACTTAGAGTATGACCTATTTGGTACAGAATTCCTTCATTACCAGTTCCATCCGGATATTGACATGCCGAGTGACAATGAAAGAATTGCAAGGTATCTGCTCCCATGGAGTTTTAGCTATAGCATGGCCATTGATTAAAAAATATTATTGATAAAAAATACTTGTTTTAAGACCATCACAGTGTGACTCTGCTTGTTGTTCAAAATTGTCTTCTGTCCTACTGAAATAATGCCATTTTCCCCTGCTGCTGTCACGCCATTAGAGCATCATGTATAATTTCTTCTTTCTGGGGGGAAGATTCAGAATCATAGTGTTGTAGGAAGTTACTTGAGAAGAAGATCAAGAGCTTTTTAAACTTCATTCTCTGTCCTAATTCCATGCTGATCTGGTCGAATTTATAGTCTGTAAGAAGGAAAAGGCTGAAAATACTGCATTTTTGTTAGGATTACATGCTTCTGTTTGAAACATAGTATTGGAAACAGTGCTGCTACTAAACATCATCTCAGCCTGTTATATCTCTTCACTGGTTTGCTAACCCAGCAAAACTCATTTGTTGTTGTGGATGGATTTGTGCTTCCATCCTGGAAAACTGCCTTTTGTCTTCTAAGCACTTTATCACCTTTCCTCTGCCTGTCCTTTTGCCCTTTCTCTGTTTTGAAGGATGTGATTCCTGTCTCTTCAGAGCTCCCATTCTCCTCACACTCACAATGTGAAAATATTGGTACCACTGGCAGGATACCTCTTCCCTGCTTCTCATCAGCACCTGCAGTCTCAGCTCAGCTGCACGGCCAATCTGTTGTGCTGTGTTAACACAAAGTTTTGCCAAAGAGATACATTCTGTACAAAAACTGTCTGAGAGAAGGTAGGATCAGCTGGGAATGGACACCTCACTCCTTCTACTCCATCTGGAGGTGTGATGCTGCCATGCTGTTTGTCCACAGTGTTTGTGAGCAGTGAAGTGGCAGGTGTCTGAGGGGTGGATTGCCATCTTGCCTGTGTCTTTTTACCTTCCAGAGTCACAAACAGTTCTTTCACTCTTCTTGATGAGAAATATTTTATGAGTGCTGTTCACTAATGAAGTAACTTCTAGCTTTCCCTTACATCTCAGATGTAGTTTCCCTCCCCCTCATTGTCAGATTAATCTCGAAATGAATCTGTTTTCAAACTGTTCTCTCCTAAGAAGGTGCTGTGGCTATTCACCTACCCTCCCAAGCATTTGCTGCTGCTTTTCATGCTAGAAATGGTTTCTCTCTTAACAATGCTCTCAGTCTTGCACTCAGTATTTTAAACTGTTGCAAGGAACCCACAGTTTTCACATTTAGATTGAGTAAAGTTGCTTCCTCTGCTGTGCCTCCTGCCCTCTCCTGTGCCATGGAAAGTCAGCATCTACAGTAGCACTGGGGAGTATATAGAGAGAACTGGACTAGGCCTTGGTTAACAAGACTGTGTTCAGCTGTGGCAGCGTTTTCATTCCATCCATGATACTTGCTCAGCCACCATTATCTCTCCTGAAACTCTCTAGTGTCTTGAGTATTTCTTGCAGCAGGCTGTTCAAAGGAAGAAAAGATAAAAGGTTTGTCTTCTCATTGCACAGTGGGAGTATATGTATTGATGTACCCACAGTGAACTAAGGATGGCTGGGACAATCTTCTTAGGGTTTTGTTTTGTGAAACAGCACCACAGAGGTGGAAATCAAATTAACCTCTAAATGAAAATACTGAATGGAAAATACTTGTTCACATCTTTTTTGTTCAAAACATAAACTTCTGTAGGCATAACATACCTACTTAACACAATTTAGCTGTCTGTGCTTCAGCAGTTTGGTTGCAGTCTACTGCCAATGCAAGCAAAATACTGGCTTCTGTTCTGGGGAAGTTTGGAGTCAGAAGCAGGTACTAACTACATACAGAAGAATGAGCAAAAAGGAGCAATGGATACAAAATGGAAAGGATCATATGCATCCCCAACACATTAAATTAGTCCAATATTAAAAGAGATGATTCTAATAATATGTTTGGTCATCAAAAACTTAGTCCCTCCAGTGCCATTACTCTCTTACTTTTTGGTTGGCTTGTGGTCTCTCTGTATTTCAGGCTGGAGGAGATTGTTGTGATGTCGTAAGACTATGCTTTATGTAGTCTTGTGCACTGAATGGCACAATGTATAGTGGCTTTTTGAAAAACAATAAAATGTTACCAAATTCTATCCTATTTGCCTTCTTTGTGCTGCCCATGTTGGTTTGATCCTGCTACATGTATCTCCTAGTAACTACCTGTAATAAAATATGTCAGTAAGGGCTTTCAGATACAATGTGGGTTCTTGTAAGGGTAGTTTTTGCTTTCTTGCTGATCAAAACATTGTCAGGAAGGTAAGGATTAGAACTTCACAGTGCTAGCAAGTGATGGAATTGGAGGCCCTCGTGAGGAATGAGCACTTTCCAGGGCTGGTCTGTCAGTCCCTGCCACTTCAGTGCTGGTATCCTCTGCCAAACGAAATGGAAGCTTACTGAGAAACTTAACAGTAATGCAATACAGAAGTATAGACATCCACATAACATAAATGCTAAAAGATTAGCTGATCAAGGGAGTAAGGCTACCTGAATGAAATGTGGAGCAGAAGGACCTGTAGTAGTCCAGCTACAAGAGTGTGACCAGAAGGATTGCTTCTCTTTCCAAGCTGACCTGTCACTTTGCCATAGCTACTTAGCTGCCCTGCCATATTAATTAATGCCTCTTATTTCCTGGCATGTGCTGTGCCATACCAGTCTTATTTATCTTCTTTAGTGAACATCTTTGAGATGTGTTTTGATGATAACTGTCTATATGGAGTATGATACTGGCAACTTCAACATTTTATTAACTTGCTTTGCTAAATGGGATTCAACCAAATTTATGTAATTGAAGCAGGCTTCTTTAAAGACCTGTCACACACAGAGTCTGGTCATAAGCAAATGTACTGGGACCAGCCTTGTGACAGCAGCAAAAAGTAACCTGCTGAGAAGGAATTTATGTAGGAAATTATTATTTACTCATTTATGTAAAACCTGTGTCCTGTGCATGGTGATGCTGAAGTTCTTGAATTCTTCTGTGGAATTAATGGGTCTGGAAATGCAAATTCATGTGCTGAAAGCAAAGTTTTCCTTCTCCATTTTGATATATGTGGTGGTGTGTTTTTAGACGCGGGATATTTTTCATGCAATAAAAAATGTATTTTATTTTCAGGTAAATGTAAGGAGTATATCCTCTGAGCACCTAAATATTTTGTGTTACAATACAGTCCAGCAGTACAGTAATGTAAAAAATGTAAATGCTGGTGGGTTCTGTGCTGTCTCAGTGAGAACTTTCACTGACAGGGATGCTTCCAACTTTTGCAGGATTCGTATGTTGATTGATGAAGGCTATGAAGACAGAATTCTGATGGCTCATGATGTGCACACCAAGAACAGGTTGATGAAATATGGAGGTCATGGATATTCACATATCCTCAAAAATATAATTCCTAAAATGCTAATTAGAGGCATATCCCAAGATAAAATTGATAAAATACTCCTAGCAAATCCAAAGCGGTGGTTGACTTTTAAGTAGGAACAATAAATAAATATGCCTGATTTATATGGAAGCTTGATAAAATTCAGATTTCAATAGACCAGTCTTTAAAAAAAAATCTGAAAATCTGAAAATTAAGTAGATGCAAATAAACTAATTGTAACTTTTCTTTTTAATTAGAACATCAAAATTGTGTACTGTCTCTACATTTTCTCCCTTCTGAAAGTTTGCTCATGAGTGAATTTTTACTGAATATGAGCCTACCTACAGATTTACTGAATATGAGTCTGCCTACAGAATCTTTTCAACTGACATTTTAAGATAATTGTTTCAAAAGCATAATCTACTACTGTTACTGAATGTTACCTCCAAACTACTTCTGAAGATGTGTCACCTGGAAGGAAATTTCCTTGGAAGGAAATTATGGTTCTCAGTTAAATTTCCTGTCTTCAGGGGCTGATTTTAATCCTTGTAATACTGTCAATCTTCTCATTATCCTCATATTCTTTAAGTAATACTTGATTGAAAGGTCTGGAAGTTTTAATTACCTTCCATAGACAAGAGAAGGCAAGAGGAATCTCAAATCAAAAAAGATAAGGTTTCTTTCTAGTTTAACAGTTTACTTAATTGTAACTGAAAATGTAAAAAATACATGGAAAAATATATTTTTGAATAAAGCATTTTGATCACCTCTTAAACTATGAGCAGCATTATTACAGATGTCTTTTTCTAATTGCATTAATTTTTTTATCATGAACTTGGAGTCTCACGGCAATCATGTAAAACTTGACACATACCAGCTTCTATTTGTAAGGATGTAACACCAGCACTCAAAATATATTACATAATACAGTTTTAATGAGTTGTATTAATTATAACAAAGGTTGTGATATAAGTCTTTACAAATCAGTATATCAAGATATGATGAAAAAGGAAGAAATGTTTGCCTTATATGTGGTTTTCACATAATGTGTATTCTTTGCTCTTGTCTAACTTTAACCAGGGCAGATGATTTATCCAAAAAATGGTGTTATCCAATAGCAGTGGTAGCCTGATTTCAGAAACTTCTTCAAATTTGACCATGTATCTCTTGTAGAATTGAGCTTTACCAGTAAACACCGTAGTGAATGCACATTGCTGGTTGTGAATGGTCTCTAGCTCTAGGTACAGGACTGCTGGACACCACGCAGGGAATATCTAGCTACAGTGCTGTGGGAGTGAGCTGGCCAGCAACAGCAACAGTGGAGCGAGCAGACAAGTCAGGTACACATCTGGTACTAAAATAATTGCCTCGTAGAAATTAAACAGGAATAACCACTGCAATGTACAGATATGAGCTGACACTTTGTCATAAGGTAAAAGCATTACCTGTCTGGTGAGATAATACACAAGCAGCTGACAGCACTATGTCCCCTTGTAAACCCTGGATGAGTTTGCCTGGAAATTCCTCTCAGCCAGCCTGGGCTCACTCAGCATTTGTTTTGAATTTAACGACTCAAAACAGAAGGAGTAACACATTCTGTTTAAGAAAAAAGGTTCACTCATTCAAACAAGATTTTCAGGGAGATGTGTAAAATCGCTATCAGACTTTTGCTGAATAGCCAGCACTGGAGAGCTATTTTGTCAGGGTGGCAGACACTTTGGAAATTTTAGTGCAGATAAATCTAAGTTTGTACCCTTATTACATTAGACAAGGTTGCTTGTGACAGAGTATATGAAGTAGCAATGCTAGGGGCAGCCTCTGTTACTCTTTTATGATTTACAGAAATGTTAATCTTGATTTTGCCAAAAGGTTAAAAATAACATAACAAACTGTGCTAAAGAAATGTAATAATCTTGCTGAAATTTAGGTTTAGAATGAAATCTGCAAGTTTTAACCTGAGAGAAATAGCCTCCCAAAACCAAAGCAATTAATAAATCTATTTTCTGAATTAAAAAAAAAAATCTGTGGACATTACTGCTATGACTGATTTTAAAGCATTTTTATAACTATGTATCTCTGTTTAGTTTATTCTCCAAGCTATTAATCCTCTATATGGATTAAGCTTCTTTGATACTTTATATATCTATATCTATATCTATATGAATGAGAAAAATAGGTTTTAATACACAATTTTTTTTTTTTGCATGTAAATATCTGCTTCTTTCTTTGCATATGTGTTATCTTTTTTGGTAATATGCTTCTCTGTGTCCATTTTGTAAGCACACCTTACCACAAACTGGTACTAGCTTCGATGGAAAAGGTCTGTGTGACAGCATTTTCTCATGTGTCCAATCTCCCACTCTTTGCTGTAAAAATCCCACTGACTTCAGTGAGACCAGACACCTAAGACAATTAAGGTTGTCTATATTCCTGTGAAATTCTAGTGGAACATCTGCAGTATATTAATCCATAACTACTTTATTAAAAAGAGAACCCAGGTACAGACTAAGTGCTAAAAGACTAATGAAGACTAATTGCTGCAAAGAAAACACTGTGCCTTAGTCTGATGGTGTGGATGCCAGGCTTTCTAAATATTTACACAACTAACCATCAACAATGGGCCTTTAATAATTGTCTAAATATATATTTACATGTATACAAATTAAAAGCCAAATCCCTTTTCCACTAATAGCAGTGAGAGTTTTGCCATTTGCTTTGGTGGAATCAGGGATATGGTCCAACAGAATAGTTTGTCAGCTGTTATGTTTATTGGGGGAAAATAGTGTTTTTTCTGTCTTGCTTTTAGAGGACAGCTAAGGGAAAGACAAAATTTAAATAACTCCACTGGATTTATACTATGTTAGAACTCTAATATAAACCTACAAAACAGGAACATTGAGTTAAGGCTTAAAGCTGATTAGTTTCTAGTTTTAAGTGGAAGGGTAAGAAAAGTACAAGGCAAACAACTTCTTTGCAGAGAGAAAGTATATTTTGATTACCTCTTCCTTTTATTGTAAAATCATTCCTCACCACACTATGAGTGGACTCCAAGCATCATTGTTAGCAGGTAAGTCACAAGAACCAAAGCTGAAGTATGGATAAAGCAGCAAGATCATAACACATCAAAGTATCATATACACTGAAGAAATAACTCAGCGTCCTTAGGTGGGTTTTTGTTCCCTATAAAAATTTGATCTACGTAGAACTTCATTCACATGGACACTTAACAATGAGGAAGTATTTGCTTTGGCGGAAGTGGATCACACATCTGTTTAACTTGGTTTGTGGGTTTTTAACATAAGGTTTCTCTGTGTTGTACAGATGTGAATCAGGTAGCATTCAACTTTTCCCCCCCACTGCTGAGGTGTTCAGTGGTCACTCTGCTGGGGTGCTTGTTTCATTGAGTTTTGCTGCGCAATCCATCGCTTAGAAGAACAGGCTTCATTTCTTGATTGGTTTGGTGGGTCTTTTTACTCATTATCAGTCAGCATAAATAATAAATCCAGAAAATGTGCTGTATTTGTTGTTGTTTCCTCCATGTGCTTTTCCTCCATCTAATTTAATGTAAACTTCATCTCCTGGCTCCAAGTGAAGAACCACGCTGTTACTGGCGTAGTCGTAGTTCTGATCAGCATCCTGAGCAATCGCACTAGCTCGAACCTACATAAAATACAGAATGACTGGTTAAGAAAACTCAGGCAATTTTTCCTGCCTGGTGAAATTAAAGCATATCGTCAAAGTTTTAGTCAACATGCATGAGTTGCCACTTTAAACATCTGGCAACATATACTGTAGTTTATTCCTATGGCAATCACTTACTTTCTCCTACTTTACTTCTGAAACTAAAGCAATAATATTCTTCGTTCTCAGTCATCTGATGAATACACAACTCCCAGATCATCTGTAGATGTCTGGAGCCTTTTTATAAATATATGTAAGAATAGCTGGAACTGGGAGAACTGGATCTGATCATGTGCCAGTTTTACATTGATGTAACTTTTGTGTCAATGGGACAAGTGATTGACAATGTTGAGGATCCACAGGGAGGCCCACAGGGAGCTCCCAAGATGGACTTTTTCCAGAGACAGTTTATTGTCATACTCAGCAATAGGATCATGCTACGGAAAAGAATACAAGAGATACAACCCCTACACAGACATGCACACAAGCAGTCTGGGTTTGGAAAAACTGCTATTACTACATTTCAGTAAGCAAACATTTAATTTCACTGTCTTTCCAGAGATGCATTTGTGAAAAATCACAGCCAAGTCACTATTTGGTGTTAAGAGGTTTTTGGAATTTACAAGTCATTGAGGGCTTTTCATTTGCAACTTTCTCTTAAACATATTTTTTTCCCATTTCTCCCTTGGTATTCCACTCCTGATTAAATTTGATATTTCTTGCAAAGTGGAAGTAATCTGTAATTTCAAGATATATGTTGGTTTACAGCAATGAACAGCCTTTGCCATTGTAAGTCTCCAAATCATTTATATATAATTTGACTCTGGTAAAATATTTAAACATGGTTGTATGCGATTTATTTCAGTGTAACACGTCATCTGCTTGTTGCTTGTCTTTGTTCTAGTGTAGTTACAGAGCAGTAAATGATTTAGTGGCATTGCAAATCTGAACTAAGTAATAATGCATGACTTGGCGTACTATATGTGGGGTTTTTTCTGCTCTGAACTGAAAAAAATAGGCTATAAGTCACAATTTTCCATGGATTCCTTTCAAAGTTTACATGATAAATTTCCAAATTAAATTTTCATGTGATATGATTTCACATTAATATTGAAATGTTAAAAAGGAGGGGGTTCTTTTACCATGCAGGATCTTATGGCATTATGCAGTTTAAAAATCACAGTAGGTGGAAATTCTTTATGCATCCTGTAAGAACAGTGAGAAAGGCTGCAAAGGCTTGCAGAGCTGTGACAGGCTGCAAATTTAAACTGATACGTGGCATGATGATAAACCCTGACTATTTCAGGACTTCTTGGTCCTGACTTGTCTGGTATTGTTTACAGAGGTGATCTATTTTGCTAGTTTTTTAAGCAATAATTATTCTAAGTACTGGGTGTTTCCTTTGGAATAGTGACTGGCAGGGCAGAGTTGAAGGCTCTGGGCCATTAACCCTGGAAAGGCCTTCCAGAGAAAATAGTAGATTGAGATGGTTGCCTGCAGTGGAAATGGAAAGGGTAAATGGGGAGGAGTGAAAAGGCTACAGACAATGTAGAAAAACTTTCAAAGAGAACTAGTATCTTGTGTAATGGTGAGAAAAATGGTTTAAAGGACTTTTCAAATTCATGTTTTCTTCCTAATGAAATGCTGCTTTGTGGATATGTATAAAATCTTGTGGATGGTGAAGGAGAATTTAAATTACATCAGTGACTATCTTAAGGGAGTCAGGATGTGGACACTGGCTACAACAGCAATGGATATTTCATTTTTAAGATTCTACATAATACATACTGGCTAGAAAAAAAAAATATGCTGGGTGTTGAAAGTCTAGAAACTAAAATGCAGATGTTACTGCCCTGTGTGTAGCAGTAAAGGTCCTCTATGCTATTCTTAGTGGGTTTGCCTTCTTGCTTGGTTAAGCAGAACACTTTCTTTTTAAAGCCTAGGTGAACAGTCTCAAATGAATTCTTCTTAAACGAATAGAGTGTACTGCTGCAAGATGGTAAATGCATCTCAAAATTAAAGCATTATAGGACAATACATTTCGTAAGTTCCATGTAAGTTCTTTCATGAAGCTACACTCTCAGCCTGCAGACACATACCTAAGCTGTGTCACCTCAGCACTTCCCTGTTCAAGCTTGATAACCATTAAAGCAGACACTGTGGTAACAGTGGGGACCTTGAGGTTTCACATATGGATTGCTGAGGAATGCTTTTTTTTTTTTTTTCTTCTGTAAGTCATACAGTTTTCAGTGTTTCGGGGTTTTTTCATTGTTAGAGAACATTGGATTTATAATGTTGCCTTTGTCACTCCATTTAACTACTTCCAAAATTTCTGAGCATCCTTACAAATATCCTAAAGCCTGTCACATCAGCATTTAGTGTTTCAAGTATAAATCCTAATCAAACATTGAGGCATCAAAACTATGGGTCGATTTTAAACCATTGATATGCAGGTATTTACCTAAATATCTTGTATAATATATACAAATGTACACATAGAACCCCTCTTTAGGTGGAATTTTTCTTTCTTCTTTGAATAACTATGAGGTTGTCTCATGTCTGGCACTGGAAATACCTGTATTTGGAAATGGTTAGACCGCAGGTTCAATTGAATATTTGTAATTGGATGCTTCTTTAAAACTACTGCTACGTATTTATTTTTCAGGGTTTGGGAAAATAAACACTCTACAACATTATAAATATGGGTAAAAATAGATAAATTCTTTAATTGTAAGTAAAAAAATGTATTTCTGCAGTGCAGAATATTGTTTTTGTAGGAAGATGTTAAAGTGAATATATTAGGATGTACTTAGTTTTACTAATCCTGGTTTATCTGCTGAGACAGTATTTATGGTAGATACTTTCTAATTTAATTAATTGGCGCTGATGTCCTCATTATTCTGTTTTCACAGTCCTTCTGAGGAGCCATAAACAAAAGGTTAAGTGGCATATCAGATTAATTTACTGGCCGCCGCCGCTCCCGGGTGCGCCGAGCACAAAGGGCCGCCAGCCGGCCGTGCTGGGCTGCGGAGGAGACGCGCAAACGAACGAGGTTTTCCGCGGCAGCCAGGCTCGGCGGGGACACGGGGTCCGGTGTCCAGTGCTAGGGACACGGCGGGGAGCCCATCCATCCCCCAGCCTACCCCGCCGGAGGGGAGCAGCCCGGGGAGAGCGGCAGCGCTGGCTCCGGGCTCCCCGAGCGGCCAGCCCGCCCGGGGCGGCTCGGGCGCTGCGGGACCTGTTGAGCCGCCGGTGCGCGGAGGGTCCCTCGCCCTCCCGCCGCACGCGGGGCCGGGGTACCGGCGAGAGCACCGCGGAGCTCGGGGTCACGGGAACGATTGGGCACCTCGCACTGTCCCTGGGCATCCAAAGCCTTGAGGGATGGCGGTGCTTCTAAAGCGCCGGAGGAACTGGTGCCAGCCTAACCGCGTCTGTTAACTACGCACGGAAGAAGCGCAAAATTGCGAAGGAGAGGTTACAAGGGGGCAATGTAACAGGCAGTGGCTACGTTTATGCTAATTAAAAGGGATGATTCCTCTGTATTTCAGACGGCAGCATTGAAAGCCCTTTAATTATTTCCGATGCTTTCACCCTGCCCAGGGGATGCCGACAGACTCGGGTCCTGCCCGGGCTCTCCGGGCGCCCGGTGAACCTCCTGGCACGGTCCCGCCAAGGGCTCAGGTCTGCGAGCGCCGAGCTCGCTCTATTACCAGCTCTCCCGACGGGGAGAAGAAGCCTCGCACCCCTCCGGGGACTGAGCGTGTCAAGCCCGGCGCTCCGCTGCGCGGGAACCCCGTCCCGTGCCGTGGCTGCGTTCCTCCCACTCACCTCACCCTTTCTCCGCACAGCACCACCCTCTCCTGAGCTCACCCACCGGCCTTGGCTCCCCCTTCTTGCCAGGGACTTTCCCCTGCCCGAGGGAGCTCCGGGCTCTTCGTGTCCCTGCGGGGGCAGCGCTGTTTGTACGCCCGCCCCCGCTCCCGTCCCGGCAGAGCTGCGGGCCGCGCTCCGCGCCCGGGGCGGTGGCCGGGGCGGGCCGGGAGCGGCTCTGCTCGGCCAGCGGGCTGGGAGCGGCCCCTGCGGCGCGGCTCTCGGAGAGGAGAGCGCGTCGAGTCCGCATTCAGCCAGCAGCCCGGGCGGCCTCGGCTCTGCACGGAACACCCGACCCCTCGGTAGCCTTCGGACACCCGAGGCGGAGCGGGGCGGCGCTCCCCGCGGGTTCCCCGCCAGCTACGGAGAGGAGGCCGCTGGTCCTCACCGCCCTCCTCCCGCCGCCCGGGCTCGGGCTCCGCTCCCCCGGCACGCACCCGCGCCGCCTCCAGCGGCCGCCCGGCTCCCTCTCCCCGCCCGCTTCCCGCCCTTCCCGCGCCGCTCCGCCCGCTCCGCGCAGCGTCCGCTCCCTCGGGGAACCCTCCTCCGCCCGGGGGCCCCTGCCCTCCTGTCCCCGGCTGCCCCCGGCGCGGCGCCCACCTGGTTGTTCTTGCAGAGATCGGCCCACATGCTGGTGCCGTCGCCGCCCCGCATGAGCACATGGTAGGTGAAGAAGTAGATGCCGGGGATGGAGCAGGTGAACTTGCCGGTGGTGGGATCGTAGTGGTTGCCGAGGTTGGTGACCACGTCGTCGAACTTGAGCACCTCGTAGCCCTCGTGCTGCCGCTTGAGGCCGGCGTAGAAGGCGATTTTGGGGACGGTGCTGTAGGTGGCGGCGCTGATGGCCCCCGCCGCGTTCAGCCCCGGCGCCCCGGGGGGGCCCGGCAGGCCCTGCCGCCCCGGCTCGCCCTTCTCACCCGGCGGCCCCACCGGGCCGGGCGGCCCCGGCTCCCCGGGCGGGCCGCGGGGCCCCGCTTTGCCCGGCCGGCCGGCCTCCCCCTTGGGCCCTTGGATGAAGGTGGGCAGGGACTGCATGAGCCCGCGGTCGGGCGTGGCCGCCGTGCTGGGCGCTTTGGTGCCGCCGTAGGGGTCGCAGACCATGCGGCAGGTGCCCAGCATCTCGTAGTGCGCCGAGGTGCCGGCCGAGCTGACCAGCACCGGGATGAGGATGACCAGCAGCAGCACCATCACCACCCCCAGCGCGCCGGCCGCTATCAGCCGCCGCCTGCTGCCCACCAGCCGGCTCAGCGCAGGGCGATCCTCTTGTCTGCTTTTGGACAAAATCTTGATGGTTGGCGGGGTTCCTCCTCAGAGCCGAAAAAACGCCGAGCCCGCGCGAGCTCGGCTCCCCTGGGGCTCGGCCGCCCTCCCAAGGGCCGCCGGTGTTGCGGGGGATCCCGCGGGTCGCGGCGCTCCGCTGCGGCCGCTGCAGCCGCGGGGCGGGCGAGGGAGCGGAGCGGAGCGGGAGAGGAAGAGCTGCCGCGGCTCCCCGGCCGCCCGCACTTTTATGCTCCCGCTGGCGATCGACTTTTTTTTTTTTGCAGGCTGTGCCAGTCCGAGTCAACTTTCCCTGGAACTTGCCTTTCCTCTCGCGATCGCCCCGCTCGCCTCCTCGCTCTCTCTCTCCCTCCCTCTCTCTCTCGTTTCGCAGAGACGACAGTCCTCAGCGGGGACGCGCCTCCCGGCCGCCCCGGTGCCCGCCGCCCGGTGCCCGCGCCGCCGCGCCGGAGCCGGAGCCGAAGCCGGAGCCGAAGGGAGAGCGGGATCCTGCCCGAGTGCCACCTGCCAGGAGAGGAGGAGGCTGACGAGCGCGCTGGAGCAATTTATAGGCACCCAAAAGCGCAGGGGAAAGGGGAGCTGCTTTGGCATCTCATTCCAGCATCTGCTCTGCTCTTCCCACTCACAGAGAGTTTGGCATTACTCTGGCAGTGTGGGAAATATATATTTTTTTCTTTTCTCCCTCCCCCACCTCTCCCGCAAACGGATGAACAGCGAAATCGTGAGCCTCACTCACTAGCTGCATCTTGTGATGACAGCTCTTTCTGAAGCAGACCGAAAGGAAGAGACGTGCTTAAGCAGCCTCTGGGTACCCTTCAGGTCACCGATCGAGAATTAAAAGGTCAATCCACCTCCTGCTTAACGCTTCCCTGAGGCCACTTTGCCATGTTAACGTTTTCTGGGAAATACCGCTTTAAATGCAGGGATGTTTTACCAATTGTCCAAGTAAAAGTTATTTGAAAATATACCTCCCACAATAATAAAGAGAGTAACGGCAATTTCGGAACTCCCTCTTTCTCCTCGTCCCAATTGCAACCATAAAGGCAGAAAAGGAAATAGTTTTTCCTGTGAATTAAAATTTACGTGCTCATCGCTACAGTGATGAGTGGCTACAGTGTTTCCCGATGTTAAAGCCAGCCGCTGCTCTGCTTGCAAACCGACACTGAGGGAAAGTGTTCTCTTTTGTTCAGAAGCCAAAGAAAAGTCCGGGGTATATGCAAATCGTCAGATGCTTAAGACCTGATATAAAGATCTCTTTGGCTTAAGTCAGGGGCAGCAAAGCATTTTGTTAAATCGTGGAGGCTGGGTTTTTTTTAGTCGTTGTTGTTGTTGTTTCTTTTTTTTTCTTTCTCTCTTTTTTTTTTTAATTTTTTTTATTTTTTGTGCATGAAAGTCTTCTCCTCCCCCAGGATCTGGTGGGCACCTTTGTGACTGAGTGGGAAGGTGAATGTGCAGTATTAGTGGCACAAAATATTAAAGAACTTGTCCTGCTTACAGATATACAAGGTACACAAAGAGCTGTTTAAATAAACAAACAGAATTGATTCCTAAATCATACTTCTGTATTCAGGAGCAATGGACGTCAATCAAACCTAGGTGACATTTGCCTGTCAATACAGGGATGATGGCTGGAAAGAGTGTGACTTATTACAGCAAGGCAAGAATCAGAAATGAGCAACAGCGGCAAATAGGACAACAACCAAATAATGGCATCTCCAGTGATGATCAGAGGGCTGTGATCTTGTCTTGGATTTTATTAGCACGAATCTGCTCTCCCCTCACCGTTCCCTTTTATTTCTTTTCTATTCTGCAACACAATAAGGTCAAACAAGCAGCAGTGGGAAACAAAGATTCATTGATTCTTCCTTTAAAGCAGAAATGTCAGCAGCTCCTTTTGCTCTTTCCTGAGAGACTCAAAGGCATCGAGTGTGTCCATGCCGTGCAGAGATGGGCCAGTCCAGCTCCTTATCTCCCAAGAAAACTGTCGACAAAGCTTCCATTTATGCACTTGTAAATATTTCTCCCTCCCCTTTTTAAAAAGTTGTTTTTTCCTTTTCTCTAATGCTCTGTCCTAAAAGAATTCCTTATCTGGCATTGACACAAGCTAGCCAGTTCCCTTAGCTAAGGGCTTCCCCTCAAGACCCAGGAAGGCAGTCAAACACATTGGAGGATTACGTTCATATCTCTTTGCTCTCTTCACCCCATGGGAAAGGGCTTTCAGCACTGTTTTTCCTTTTGGGTAAGAAAAACTGAAAAGATATGCCAGAAGTGACTGCTCTGTTTCAGCCTGTAGCTGGGCCCTTGAGGTGTTGTATTTAGTCATCCCTAAGCCAGCTGGTTTTTGTGACATCAGGGTGTGCATAAGCCTTCATTGCAATGGCTGAGATACACGTTAGGCAAAGGCCAGATCTCATCCTCAAATAAACACAAACCTGTCATGATCTGTGAAGCCATTGTGATGCTGGGTGACCTTTGGCATCAAGCACACCCGCAGTTCCTTACTCCAGCTATGATAAGCCTGATTCTTATAGTGAGGTCCTACCATATCAACCACATTTTCCTCAATAGTTTTATCCTCATGCATATTGCCTGGGATGCACTGTTGCAGACCTTCTCCTTAAAAAGACAGCCAGGAAAATCACAGCCAGAGTAACCAGAACAGAGAGATCAAGGAAAATACTGGGTTGTCAGCAGAGTTTATATGTTAGCTTGGAAGATAACCTCTGACCTCGGATTTAGTTACCAGATTAACTTTAGTTCCCAAGGAAAAATCATATTTTCTTGGAAAACTAAGAATGGGAAACCAAAGTGCTCAGAGGTTATGCACCACAGATCTCAGCAGCCTGGTGCAAATTAAAAGGAAGAGCAGAAAACTCTTTTTACTATGGGACCTTTGTTGTCCTGAAATGGTGTGTCAAAAAATTGATTTGCTGTAATTAAGGCTTGGGTAGCACTTAGGTTATAATCTCTCCATGCTAAAGGCTGACAGTCCAGATTGACAGTCCATTCTTAGTGTAACCATTAAACCTATATGAGCTGCTGCCAGTCTTAATGTGCTAAATTTATTTGTATTTTTGAAGCCCTCTTGCTGTCTGGCTCCAGCCTTTGAGCTTGTTTGCTTCCTTTCCTGTTCTCTTGGCCCTTGTGCATTCAGACTTGTAGGTGGTGTTCGAGTTGTATCCCCTCCAGCTTCTTCCATTTGCAACAACTTTGTCACAGACTTTACTCACTAATTAGTTAATATTCATACAGAGACTTAAAGACATGCAGCATAACATGCATGTCCATTTTACACATGTGCTGTTGCCTCAGCACTAACACAGGAGAAAACTGAAGAAAACCATTTACAAATTCATCCATGGGCACACAGGGCAACACGTCCTGCAGGCACCAAACACAAAATGGCTCCTCATGCCTGCACTGCTAAATTCAAAGTTAGCCCAGGAAAAATAATCTGTGAAAAAGGTCAACCTTTTACCAACTACAATAAGCAGGAGTAACATGGAAAAAGACATATGCCTAGAAAATGAGTGTGCCAGTGCTGTGCCAAGCTCCACACTGCTTCTGTTCACTCCTATCTGCATCTGGTTTACTCTGACTTATATTTTCAGTCTCTTTCATTATTATTTTAGAGATGTGTTTCGAATTTCACTCTGCTCAGAAATTAAGGCTTTGCTGTTATACTTTGCTGTACTGTTATAAACACTGGTTTAATTATGTATGTAAAGGTTAGCATTTCAGCCTGGGTCCCAGTGATATGGTCAAGGGAAACACATGCACTCATTCCAACACATAATTAGGTTCAATGCTGTAAAATATAAAGAGGGAAAATATTCATATCACTAGAGGTGGCTCAAAGGTACCATGGTGACAGACATGGCGGTGACATGTTGCTATTCCAAACCATCCCTGGTATCCCATTCCATGTCTGTTGCCTTAGTTTGGTAAAATCAGCCCTGGCATTTGTGTCAGGTAGCAGGTCCTGGAGAGGACCATGTCCTGCACCAGTTTTGGTAGGAGATGGTACAGGCAGCTTTAACCAAACTCTCAGAAAACCTGTTTTGGTCAGGATGACTGAAGACCAAATATGTTTTTAGAGCTGCAAGATGCCCACTGTATTCCTTAATAAAAATTATGCTTTTCATGCTTATGGAAAGAAAATCAGCTGTGGTGTGTAACAGGAAAAAATTGTTTTACTTATTTTTGGAAGTTTTTATCTGTCCTTTGGAACATAGGAAGTCATTTCGTGGGCTATTCTCTGCTACTAAGGGATTTAAGCCATCTTTATATGTGATTGGAAATAATGTAGATTAAGTTTTACTTCAATTAATAAAGCCCTTTGAAGACCAGTCCCTAAATGCAAAGGCAGGAAAATGATCCAAAGAAAATGTGTCCAGCCTTGAAAGGGTTACATACACTTTTCATATCCAAATGAGGAGGGAATTCGAGGAGGGCTGTCGCTAAAGTGACAGGGCTCAACAAGGAGAATTTGCAAATATATTTGACATATTTCTTCCTTTTTAGTTTTTAATCTAAAAAGATCAGTCAAATATGACTGGTTACTGGGGGGAGGAAAGGATTGAGAGCAGAATTAAAGTGGAAAGATTGGAACCAAAATCATGCATGTCATGTTTTGACTGGTGAATTACCGCAGATACAAAAATACAACTGTGTATGTAAAAATAAGTCTTAAACACATAGGGACCTAAAGATTACACATTCAGCTGACAAAGTTTAAGGATTTAAAAGAATCACATATGACACTTGATAATTGTCAACATAAATAGCAGTAATTAACCATAAAAGATTCTTATAATTGCGTGTGCCCCTGTTTATTCAAAATAAAACACTAGTTGCAAGCAAAAAAATTCTTTCAGGTTTCTCCTTTCCCATTAACCTTCAAGCCTGCTGGTCTGTGTCTTCTCTCTATTTTATCCCTCCGGAGTCATGATCTAAGGTGATGAATACAAGTCTGTAGTGCTGCTTGGGAAAGCATATGTACAGTCAACCTTGGGATTATTTTTGGTTATGATGCAAACACCTCTCCAGCCACAATGTGGCCGGAGCAGTTCATTGCTCTTGCCCTGGTGACGGTACAGAACGGCCAGAACTGTGTCAGATTCACGTCTCTGGGTAAAGCTGCACCCACTGAAACCCCCTTTCTTACCTGTCCCCCTTTCCAAGTGGCAGCTCCATGCTTTGCTTTCACAAGGAGCTGCGATTTGGACAGTTTCTGGGGAGTCCCTAAGAACCACAGTGCTAGAGAGGGGTAACTGAGCAATGCTCGCACCAACCAGTAAATGCTTCCTGCATAAATAGACTCAGTTTGCCCATAAGTGCTCTGCATTTCAGGGACTGGATTTCCAACCATGAAGATTTTTACACAGCACTTCCACCAGCTTTTCTCACAGGAGCCTGGGCATTCAGTGACCATGACAATATCTGCTTGCAGCAGGGTCCAGCTCACAGCCTAGGTCAGCTGTACTTGCTGAAAACATCTTTTTTCTGTCCACACCCCACTTTTCCCTTCCTGTAGGATGAGCATTTTAACTGATCACCCTCTTCTAATGAAGAAGTATTGTCTTCTGTCACCACCTACCTAACCACCACAGTGGTGGCAACATTTTCCATGTAGGCTTTCTGCTTGATCCATTCTCATCCTTTTAACTCCCTTCTGGTCAAAATCCATAGAACATAACCTGTCACAAGGAGGCACTCAGAAGAACTCGCAGTGTTCATCAATAAATCCCAAAATATAGAGATAGTAATAAATGCTATTAGATCAAGGAGTATTGCTAATAATGAAGGCTACAGTGTCGGCATTCTTATGAGGATGTAAATAGTAAATACAAAGGGGTGGAAGATAAATGCCTCTAACATGGGAGTAAGATTAAGCAACCACTTTGTCCCTGCTTAAAGCTACACCAATAAGCAAAGGTATATATCATGTTGCACTTCTATTAAAAATTATGTCAGTAGTTAGAGTCAATCAGGATGAGATTTCCAGATGATTTGCCCATGAGAACGATTTTGGTTACCTTTGAAATGGTTATTAGACTGCCAATGCTATTAAAGAGAGATGTTGGGAAAAAAAGCAAGAGCAGACAAGCTTTTCTAAACTGTCATCTGTGATTTACCCTTCCTCCTCCAAACCTGAAAGACTCTCTTTCCATTGTTCTACCAACCCAGCAATCTTATGGCATTTCATAGTGGAGTCCTTTATATTCATCAAGAGGTTGATGGATGGGCAATAAGAATGGATAGATGGGAGTGGAAAACTCAAAATTAAAATCCCCAGAGTGGCAAGATGCCCAAGAGATTTATTTTTTCTTCTGTCATCCCCTCAACTGAATTTCTTTTTGTGCCTGATTATTGATTTCTGGAGCAGTTAATGGTGTAATTTACTTTGCAAGTTGCAATTACTTCTGATCATTCATTTTTCTTCCTATCTGTTCATTAGCTAAAGCAGGAGACCATTTGATCCCAAACAATCTTCCTCACAACAAAATGGCATACAGTGGCCTTTGGTGTGGTCCTGCAAGACACTGAGCTTTTGATTATTATAGTAGCCAACGGTGTTTGGAATTTTGCAAAAGTTGGCCTTGCATTGCTAAAAAGAACATGTTGCAATATTATTCTTTAGGCCCAATCCACCATCAATTAGGAATAACTCAACTGATGGAAATTGTAAACTTAGCTGTAAACTAGCATATGTGAGATCAGAATTGGGTCTGCTTATTTGCATCACATTCCTGGAATCCTATTTCAGTTCTGTCTGTCCAGTTCGCTAAAATCAGTTTGCTGCAACAGAGTTGCAAATCACAGGGAGATACAATGGGTGTTCTCCTTCCCAAGAGGGACTCATTATGCCTGCACAATGAGGAAGGGACTAGGACATTCCTTGTGGCATTGTAAAGATACGAGCCTTGCAGAGGAACCATTGTGTATTTTTTTTCCAGCATAATATATTGCCAATGCCATTATTAATAAACTATTCTGTACTTCATGTAACTTAGGGTTTGGTAGTTGTTATTTTATTTTCTGTCATATTATTTGGGCATTTAACAATAATAACAAGTAAAGGATGCATATCAGAGACAAAAATAGAAGTATTCACCCCTCTGCCCCAAGATATGCATATGTTCTTATGCAATTCATACATTTTCAGCTAGACTGTTTGTGTTCTGCTTATGTAGGATTAAAACTCTAGTGTGTGCAATTACTGCACAAATCCGAAATGCCTGAAGTGAAAAATGGAACATGACTGGCTAGAGAGCATGTCTGCCATCTGCGACAGAGATTTTATGATCTCCAGGAAGAGAAAATTTCTGCTAGAATGTTGCTTTCATGCACTGAGACATTACAAATATGTTTTCAATATGGAGAGTCACACATATACCCATGCACATGTGTGCATACAAATGTAAAATAGAAATGAGTATGTTTTTGTGAAATCAGGACAGAACAAGAAAACCTGTGACTATCACAATTCAGGAACCTGCTATCTTGTGTTTCATTGTTTAAATGTAATCCAAAAGAGCAGGATAATATACACAATATTCCATTAAAATATTCTCAATCGCTGGCATGCATTACTCTACTGAGCTAATTGATGGAGTGCCAAATGCTGTTTGCACTTAACTCATGAGTGACTCTGTTGGCCTGGAAGGAGCCCTCACTCCAGTGCTGTCACACTGTGAAGCTCATTGAACTTACATTGGAGTTTCACTGCTACTTGTGAGAATGGAATTGAGCCTGGAATCTCCTGTTTCATTCACTTTAAATCACTAATGCCAATCCTTCAATATCTTAAAGAGGCAAGAATCTTTTATGGATTTTAATGCCTGGGAGTGAGAATGAAATGAAGAATTTTCATCTAGTGTCTCCCTGCAATGCCGGAAGGGATCAGAAGAGGATATCTGAGCAGAGAGCAGCGCCTCTGAGCAGAGTACGACTGTTGTGAACCTGGGTTACAAAGGAAATGCCATTTCTGGAGAGCACCGTTTCCTCCCATAATGTTGCAGTGATAATATGTTGAGAAAAACATGTTTAGGTATTATTTTGAGAATTAATTTTAACCAGGTAAAATGCAGCACGGGGAGGATGTCTGCAGGAGGAATCTTTGTTATTTCAGCACAGGGAGAAATGCTACGGCAAAGGTGAATGACAGCAACTTCAAGGTAGCTTTAAGAAAATCCTTCAGACAACTTGTCTGTTGAGGGCTTCTCCAACATTTGTCTCCCACCAGGTAGGGATATTAACGACTTTAAGCACAAACCAAATTTGTGGTGCCAATTTTGTTGCTCAGGTTCCTTTATTCAGGAAGTATGGCAAGAGGAAAGCAATGTGGTGTTGTTCTGCCAAGCATGGAAACTGTGGGATTCAGCCACCAGAGAGACTGAGTCTAAAGACTTTGAGTCAGTTTCCTTTTTATGTATTTAATCATTCCCTTGGGTTTTATATCCCAGATATTTTTCTTTACACTGGATAGACATTTATTTGGCATTTAACATATATCTTTTATTAGTTTTCTGTTCTTCATTAAATCTCTATCACACCTCCCCACTCAATCTATTGCAGCTTTTTTATTTTGAAGTGCTAATAAATAGCTAGTCTGAAGCCAGCAAGTGGGTATCTCAGTGACAGCATCACATCTGGGCTTTCCTTCCTCTTGGTGTATGCACTGGAAAACTGAAAATACTGTTTGGTTTTCTATTTTCCAGTCAAAATAAACTGCCTCACCTCTGTGATTCCAGCATGTCATGTTAGAATACTCTCCTTTGTTTGCACAGTTTCCTTCATCTGTGCAACTTCAGATGAGGGGCACAGAGGATAAACTGAGCTGCCCTTGCTGTTTCCTTTGCAGGGTTCCCTTTCACTTGTACAGAGGTGAGATCTCAGCGCAGAGCATGCTGCTGCCAGAGGACTGTGAGGGGATGGCAAATCAAAACCACCCCCAGAACTCAAGTCACTTGGAAGATTCATGTGCCTCCACTCTGGACAATCACACCGGCTGTGTTCCTGTTTATCCAGGTGTTTGTGCTGGTTTTTTGACTTTGAACGTCAGTGGGCTCATGGACACTATCCTACATTCCCTACAAATGCATTCTCCTTGTGCTGTTTGTCTTCAGCTGTATGAAAATATAAATGAACTAATTTCTAATAGCTTTAAGGCAGGCTGTAGAACTGTGAAAAAATACAGATAAAACTGTTATGTGAAAACCTGCAGAGAAATTTGTCACTTAGCCCACAGCCTTTCCCACTGGCCACCTGCTCAGGGCAGAGGGTGCAGCATTTCCTCACCAAGGGGCATCCACAGTGCCAGCAGAGAGCAACAGAGAAAGAAGTATTTGTCCTGATGAGGACACAATTCCCAGGTGATGTCAACTCCCAGGTAAACTAGATGCTGCAGTGGAGGTGCTCCACTCTGCAAAAAGGCATGTGCTTGCCAAGCTCCACATGAGAACTCTGCGAAGTGGAATAGAGAGCAAAAGTCTGTGGCTGATCTTGCTGAATGGGACAGATGGAAACCCTTGCCAAAAATAGCTTTGCTAGAAGTAGAACACATGGTAAATTGCATTAATTTTAATAATTGCTTTTTATGCTTTGATAAAAACTGGCAAAGACCTAAAGGATCCTCTACCCAAGATAATTAGCATAGTTCTCCTTGACTGCTCGCCTTTAAAGAGAATGCTGTTTTGAGGCTCTCATGGCTCACAAAATTGTGAAGGATGAGGCTGCCCACTTGTGCCAGGAAAGCAGAGTGCTCAGTAGTGTGTGTGGGACCCACCAAAAAAAAACAGTTTAGCTGTTAATACCTCAAGTAGCTTGAGACCATTAAAGCAGCCTTGAGTCTGCAGCCTGGCAACATCCAGCATCTCTCTGGCCACAAGGTCTTGCAGAATCACACTCTGAAGGTGAGCAGATCTACATTCTAAAAAACAAACAGCAACCACCTTTTTCTGAAAGGAAGGGCAAATTTTAATTTCTTAATATTTTTTTTTTCAGGAGACACAGGATTTCCTAACTGCTGTAGGAGAAAGGGAATAGGCACCTCCTTTTCCCCCTGCAAACAGGATTTTTGGCTACCATAGTGCCAGGTAGAGCTGTCCATTTGTCACATGAAAAGGGATAATGGGAAGAGTACTTGCACTACTGCTTCTTACCCCAATCATTGGCCAAGATTCAGGGATGCTTGACTTGAAAAGAAATTCTCATGTCAAAGTAATCTCCTCAGCAATGGTGCTGGATACAGTGTCAGACAGCACCAGCACCCCATTTACTCCAGCCATCTCAGCATCTTATCTAAATTGGTTTAGTCTTATACCCAGCCACAGTTAAACCAAAACACAGAGCTCCAGCTGCTGGCAGTGTCCACCCAGTGACACAGAATTGGCTTCTAATTAATGTTGTTAATATAGTACATCTGCTGTTCAAACAGCTCTGAAATCAGGTTTAATTACCTGGGGGATTTTGGAGTCATCAATGCCTGCATTTCTGTCCAGTTCTCATGAATACACAATATATTTCTTACTCAGGTGCTATACATTTTTGTATGAATAAATGTATTATCTTTTACAGCTAAGAAGTGTGCTTTAGTCCAGATCAGAGTCAGTCCAAGATACAGTCACAAACCTGTCAGAGTCAGGTATGCTAGAGGTATTTGGGAGAGGTATTTGTTTCTATTAGATTAAGGAAGATCACTGGAACTGCAGTTTTGTCCCCAAAAGAGCACTCTGGGACTGCAGGGGGATGGGGTTGATTTTCTTCTTCCTGCCAGGGCCAAGCTCAGGAAGAGACAGGATTTGTGCCACATGAGAGCAGCCTGGGCAGCTCTGAGTATGTGATAAAAAGGCACAAATACAGAAATATAAATGTGTCTGCATGCAACTAATACCCCAAAAGGACATCTGAGCTTGGTTGCTTGGAAGTGTGATTTGGATGCACTAAGTACTGATTGTTAGAAGTCCTTCGGCAGAAAGACTGAAAAATCCTTTTAATTCAGGTCTCTCCAGGCACAGGGATTTTAGAAGTGAGCAAACTCGTTCTTGTGCAAGGAACTTGCTCCCTCACACGTGGCATGGTTTGGCTTTTTCCTTCCCAAGCCAGAAGTGAAGCACTCAGGCAGGAGCTCAGCAGGGCCAGAGGGATGCTGTCGCCCAGGTGGGAGGCAGCTGCTGGCTGGCAAGTTTGTGCTGCAGTGCTCAGAGCAGGGATGGCACCAGAAGCAAGAGTTTCTGCATGCTGCTGCACCCCAAAATGCCTCCCTGCCTTCCCATGCCTCCCCCTGCACCCCAAGGATCTGGTCCTTGAGTATGCATGTGCAGATTGTGTTACTGATATTGTTTGTATCCAGTAATTTTTTAAAGCTCAGTGATTTAGATTGACAAATGTATTTGGATTTCCTAATATGCTTTCTTCACATCTTTTCTGTGTTTTTCCATAAGAATTATTCTGTTCAGCAGTTTGGGAAAAAGACAATCAACAGCTAGAAGGTATATTCAACTTCAGAATTCCACAGAGAATTATGATGCCTCTTTTTTTTTTTTTTTTTTCCCTCTGAAAAATATATTTCTCTATGTGTTTCCTCCACTGGCACTATCCTGTAGCTTTGTGTTTAACCTGATATTCTGTCACCACTCCTGTTTGTGTTGATGTGTTTTTGTGAGGTTGGTCTGTCACGCTGATATTTTGCTCCCATTTTTTTTCCTGCTGTGCTGTTGTTTAACAGCCAGAGCACCTCGAAGGCTGATGTTTGTGATGCTGCAAGGGCTCAGTAAAGCCCTCTTCAAACACAGCCCTGAGCTGAGAAACACCGTGAGAGGGGCACAGAACTGGGGAGGAGTGGACATACTTGAGCAAGCACTGCCAAAGGGATGAACTATTCTGGAGCTGCTGGGTTGAAACATTTGACTGCATCACAGTCAGTAGATGAGAACAAATTTTTGATTTTTCTGCAAACCTGTGGGTTTTGACTGTAACTGAAGATGAATGTCTCAGTGTGTCAGGAGATGAGAAATCTTAGAAACACCAACAGAATACCAAAAGGGCTGCAAGAAAACAGAGCTGATTCAGTTTCTTGCCTTACTTAGTAATCAAAGAAGTTGCTTTTGATAGCTTGCTCGTGAAAAAGGCTTTGTCATTTTTCTTCCAGAAATTAGCAGAATAAATTCCAGAATATATTTGAATTATTGTCAGGATGCAAAACTATGCAGAGAGTGGGACATCTGTAAAAACTGTATTTTAAGACTGATTAGGGGAGACCAAGCCCCCAGCTCTGTAATGGTTTAATCAGAACCACCTGCCTGTGCTCATAGGTCCCATAATTACAGAAATCTAGCTAGGCACTGGTGGGATTTTTGAAGTCTGCCCAAGAAAGTGCTATTACACCCATACTGGTTGAGTTGAACAGGTTTGAGTGATAGGAGACAAGTCATTCTGCAGTGGATAATTAAAAAGATTACATACTGGTATAGAAGGAGTTTGCATGATGAGTGAGCTTTGCTATCTGGGAGCTATTTCCAGCACGATGGTACAAAGTTATCTGAGCATGCTAGACAGAAAATTCTCTTTTTAATCCATTATATGAATAGGCTATATTGTTTTTAGAGATGGTGCCTAAATTTCTGTTTAGAGCCAAGTTTCTGTACTCTACAGAGGTGCAGATTTTACCTGTAAGATCAGGATGGATGTCGACTTTCTGTTTGGGAGGAAAGATCCAGAAACAGTGCAATGCTTTGTGCTTAATCCCATTCAAAGATTCTTCACAGTCATCCAGGTCTTGTGGCCAATTCAAAAAGGGAAGAGAGGGAAGAAGAGAGACCAAGACCTGCCTGGTAAAAAGCTCTCTGGTGGTAGGGCTTGTTTGTTACCAGAATAAAAATTATTAGGAATTTCTTCTGGACCTGAATGCTAATGCTTCAGTGCCCAACAGCCATGAGAGAACTAAGATTCTCCATATGCGAAAAATCATAATGCATAATGTGTTTTCCCCTTTTTCTCCCAAAATGTTTTAAAATGGCCAAGCTGCAGAGAATGGAACAAATCCAGATCCAAACCTTCCTTGCCTCAAATGTTCTAATTGTGCTGCTCTGCTCTCTGCTCCCTGGTTTATGTGCTAAACTCTGCTCTGAAAAATTACATTTTTTCTGAACTGCACCCACCCATCACAGCCCAGCTCGTTCACTGTGCACACCCCACTGGTAACCTCAGGAACATGAAAGGGAGGTCACTTCCCAGGCTGCCTGAAAGGGGCATTGTGACTGATGGAAAGAAGAATACAAGGCCCATACCAGAATACCAAATCTCAGATTAAAGCATTTTGTACTACAGAAGCAGTTTTACATACTTTGCCAAGAAGGAAAGTTCACAAGAAGTCTGCCAGGCTTTTGGAACCATGAGGGACATGCTCTGAGAAGTAAGGGCAGAGGATTGCCTCTGTCATGCTCTTAGACCTTTCCAGACACCCAGATAAGAGCCCTAGCTTTCAGAAATGTGGAAATACTGCTTTTTTCCACAGAGCTTGAATACAGAGGAGTTCCTCTGAGAAGCCCTCAGTGCCTAGTCCTTGCAGAGGCAATGGCAGGCAGAGCACCCACCAGGGCAGGCTGTCCCTCTGCCCCTGCACAGGGCACCACACTCCCTGTCCTGGCCCTGAAAGTTTATTTCTCTTCATAATATCTTGCAAGTCCCATCAGTCCAACTTCACTCCTCCCTTCAGAAGACTGAGCCTTTGCTCTGGGTTTACTAAACCCATTATTTTTGGGGTGGTACCACCTGACTGCTAAGCCAGGCTGAGGAGCAGCCACTCACCAGCAATGTGGTGAGTTCAGCCCTGAAGGCAGATGAACTTTCTTGCTGGCAGAAACACTGAAACAGAAAATATTGACTGAAGGAGACTTACTCCGAACAGAACATGAGCATTGTCTACTCAATCACACTTTTATTTTTTGACTATTGGTGCTACAGGTTACAAATATATCTTCCATCCTCCTGGAACAGCCACCAGACAACTCGTGAGGTGAGAAGGAGGAAGGCAGGAAGCCTTATCAGCTAAAAAAGGTAAGGCATGAGGCAGAGCAAATGTGCTCTGGGTTTCATCAGTAGTTTTGGACCCAAATTAGGCCTGATGGCTGTAACCTGGACAATGTCTTGCAGGATGCCATCAGTCACACTTCAACCTAAATTTTGGGTTACCCTTATTAGCAGCATGAGCTCCTGCAGTGGCTACTGACATCTTCTTCTGTCTCCTGTAGTGTCGTGTTGTGTCCCTGTAAATTGAGGCACTGCAAAACCTTGAAGACAAGGAGTTCTGGTCTCTGTGAAAATGTTCAAATTTGGGCCTAATACTATTTTCGTTCCTGGTAGAAAATATCTGTTGTGGCACCTGTAACCAGGAGAGCAAGTCTGAGTGAAAACGGGCATTCCTTTTCTTCTTTTATAGGGTCAACAACAAAAAATTACATTAAACAGAGAGAAGGTAGGAAAACAGCTCATTTGAGAAGTGCAATAGATATATGGTCTTCTTAAAAATCCTACAGGAAGTGATTATCTCAGTTTACAACTAGTTTAAGACAAAATGCAAAAAAAAAAAAAAAAAAAAAAAAAAAAGATGAGGCTGGCCCCAACCATCACTTTAGATGGGGATTATTGATACTGTTTCATACGAAGTGGTGAATTACTAAAAAGCTGTCTCCATGTCTGTGTTGCTGCAATTACTCCCAATTACTGTCACTCACTCTTCTAAGGGATTTCTCACTGCTGTGTTTGCAGGGGCAGTCTCCTCTTGCTGCTGTCCCCCCACTCACTGCTGCTGTCCTGGGAATGCTGGGTCTTGGAGCAGGGCTGGGCCACTGGACAGGCTTTGCACAGGTAAGGATGATTGAAGAGGCGTTGGCCCCATCTCCTCTCACTGCTATCCCCCAGCATCTAGCCCCTCCTTTGTTTGCCCTGAGCCTAATTACAGCTCTGTCCTTTCATTGCCCACACCAGGGGCCCAGTGGAATGCAGGGAAGGAGCCTAAGGAGAGTGGTGAATCCTCCATTCTGTGTGCTTGCACTTCATCCTGGCCAGGACTGAATTGCCCATCCCAGGAGTCTGCATTTGTGAGAGGGAGTGGGCACTGTAGCAGCTCTTCTGGCTTGGGCTGGGCTCCCCTGGTGCCATCTGCTATTCACCTCCTCCTGTCAAAGCTTTTTCCTCCCTTCCTGCTGTTGGCTTGAGGAACTCCCATTAACCTCGCTGATTTCAATACCATAAAAAAATTGTCTTGAGACTCATCCATTTATTCACCCTGTTACATTTGTTCCAGCATCCAATGGGAATTGGACACTGGAAGAAACTCTGTCCAGTGTTCCAATGGGAACAGAGGGAAGGAGAAGTTCAAGACAGAGACCAGCTTTCCTCTGTGGTTGTTACAATGCCGCTCCCCGAAGACTCGCGCTCACGGGGGCGTGAAGACCTTTATGTCTTGTGATAAAGTGGCTCCTGCCACCGAGGCCTCTCTCCCTCTGAGGCAAGCCCAGGTGCCTGCACCCTGGGGATGGCAGCAGCCCTACTTGCTGGCTTTGAAGCTCACTTGCCATGGCAACCTTGCAGACACAGCCCTGAGCCTGCCTCTAGGGCCGCTGCACCCCCTCCTGGTCTGCTGGTGATGGGTGGCAACCTCTCTCACATGTGCCAGTGACATCCCAGCGCTGGCATCACCCTGGCTAGGCAGGGCACCTCAGGAAGTAGGAGTAGTGCACCACTGAACTGCATCTAATTACTGTGGAAATGCAACTTTATTTTCTGTTTTCATCTGTATCTCATGCATTCTAGCTGAAAACAAGAATCATGCTTTGGAAAGGAAACAAAACTCAGTCTTCTCTTCACTTTTCATCTTTTTCTTCAAAAGCCCAGATCCTCATTCTATGAACACTCTCCTTAGTTTTGGGAAGATCTGGGCATTGATGGGACAGAAGCAGTTCCTCTCATCCTTCCTTCATAGATTCAGACTTTTATCATGAGTGTCTTTTTAATGACAGTAAAACAGTAAAACCCAAGTATTTGCTATTATTGGGGGATTGTTTTGCACTTACCAATGTAGCTTCTCTGGTAAGGACTATTGCTTGGAAAAATGTGGCACTGTCTCACCAGAGAGAACCACGTGCAGGTCCTGAGGACCTTGGAGCAGCACCTTCCTGCACTGAGAGGAGTTGGGTTCAATGCTGCCCCTGCTTGGTGTGCATTTATTTTTGCAGTATTTGCCTCTTATCTTTCATTTTCCAGAGAGCTTCTGAACTTCACAAACACCCAATGAATGCCAGGGTTCTTCTTGCTGCCCTTGCAATCCCTACTCCAAACCAAACGTTTCTCCCTCTACTTGTCACCCTGAAAAGTCTTTATCACCTGCTAAGCTTTCCTTTCCTCTAAGGCTGTACATGTCCTACGTGTCCAGTGTGTTTATCAACCTGCACCTCCACTCTTGCTTTCCCCAGGGTCCTCTGGTCCCATTTCTGCCTTGTAAGCTCCCAGGCTGCTGTAAAAAAAGATGGTAGAGCCAGGCTGGGATGTCCAGCAGCATTTGTTTGCAGTGACACCTCATAGGTATTCAGGCTGCTCTCCTCCTTGCTGAGGAGCCTCATCTACAGAGTTTTCCTGCATAAAAAACTGCACATGTCAGAGGGGAAAGACAAATGACGATAGCAATAATGTAGAAGAACATCCTCTGAACATCTGAGAGGGCTGAATCATGAACCACTTCTATCAAGGCGTACAAGAGGCACTTAAATATTAGCTGCTGCTTATAAATAATATTGGTATGTTAAATACATTTTTTCACAGTTTTATAAAGCGAGTGATCTCTATTTGCTTTCAACTGGAAATCATAAAGTAAAAATCAATGAGCTTATATCAAGCTTGTATTATGGTCCTTGAAGAGCCAACTGACTCTATAAAAATGACTGTTTTCTAACGAAGATATAATTAATTGGATTGATTTGGCAAAGTTTAAGTGCCTTGTCATATTTTGACTGCTATGCAGTGCTTATTGATTTTATAGAACACCCTGTAGATAAATGTAATGATTAATTTAATTTGGTTTAGAAGAATAGAAAACTTCTATGCAAAACTGGATGCCCTGTTCTATTTTCATTAACTGTCTGTACCTGGTGGTCTAGCTGTGGAGCTACACCAGATGGCCTGGCCTTCCCTGGTTTCTTATTTACGCCTAAGAAATTCCATTTCTCTCCCAAAACCATGGGGTTTGTAATTTCAAGGACTTCAGAGAGAGTATTTTTCAATATTTATTACTTGAGTGTTTCTGTTTTCTTTCTAAAATAAGGAATGGTAGGTTTTAGTCCATATTGCCTGGTTTGCAAAGCCATCAGCCACAGGTCCAAAACCCAGGCCCAGATCATGAACCCACTTCCAAGTCAGTGCTTGGCTCGGGATAGAGAAGGTGGCTCCAGGCTCCTGGTCTGGAGCCATTTGTGCACCTCCCTGCACCCCCCTGTTCTGCCCCAGCAGTCGCAGCCCCAAGGAGCTGGGGGCTGTCCCAGGGAGCTGCAGGGGAACATCCCTGCCCTCAAAGCAGCCACGGCCGGGACAGCCAGGCCAGCTGGGGGGTCTGGCTGCCCCCTAAATGGGGTGAGCCAGGGCTGTGATCCCCTTCACACACAGCACAGCGGGGCTCGGCTTGGTGCACAGTCCTTGGAGCTGTTTTTCCTGAAGGCTTTGGGGTTATTTTTAGCCATAGCTACAGCACTTGGTGCCACATGGCTGCATCTGAATTATTTGGTTGCTTAATTGGCGGAGTAAATTGATGTAAAAGCAAAGTGAGGGGAAAGGAAATACCAGCAGCCTCCCTGGGGACACCCTGCCAAGCCTGGGGGTGACAGTCGTGCTCACTGTGAACTGTCTCGGCGTGTTTTTGTACCAGCCACACGGGGAATGAAAAGGCTTTCAGGCCTGAGTTTTAGATCCGCTCCGGTGTTCCCTCCCTCGCCTCTCCGGCTGTATTCTTGCCCCCACTGCCGGCACAGGCGGAAAGTGCATCCCGAGGTGCTCCGGGCATCCTCCCTGGCTCGGAAACGCTGGAAGCCGGACCCCAGGCGCACGCGGTACCTGCACGGTACCGGCATTGAAATCACAGCTTGGATTTTTGTGTTTGCCCTCTGAGCGGATTAGTATTGAACGTCTGATCCACAAGGTGTTTAATGAGTCTCTGGGTATAAACTGGCAGAGCAGAAATCTTTTGAGTAGCCTAAGCTGACCAGAAATGAAAACAGCAAAGTCCCGTTGTACAGTCTGGATGGGAACTGCTAAAATAATATCCCAGAACTACTCATGCACTGCATTCCTCCAAATCAATGCTCTCTTCCATTCCAAACACAGATGCTCATTTCTTTTTGATGTTGGGAAAACACATGTTTGAATAGCTCCCTGAAATAAGTATCTGGATTGATATGAGAGCAAACAAGTGGCTGAGGATGCTCAAACCAGGCCACCAACAATATGGTTTCTAAACCCCACCACTGTGAGGGGGCAGTTGACAAGACCACCAGTTCTCCATGCCACTGCTGTTGTGTCCTAAACTACACAACTGGAGGGCAAGCAACATCCAGTATTAAAATCCACTCTCCTATACAGAATCTGAGCCACCCACACTCCAGCACGACCCACAACCTCCAGAGTGCTGCCCCCTCTCCAGCAGTGCTGCAGGTCGAGCCTCAGAGCAGTGCTTTGGCTCTGCTCCCTCTGGCTGCTCCTTGCCGAGGCACTGCGGTGCTGAGCCCACCAGTGGCTCCTTCCTAGACCCACCAGGACTCTGGCTGGGCACTGAGCTCCTGGGGAATGGTGCTGACCGAGCTCGGCGTGGCTCCCGTGGGTGCTGGGTTTCACGAGAGGATGGCAGGGGCCATCCCCAGGGCAGGAGGTGTCCCTGTTCCTCAGGCTCTGCCTGCAGTAGATTCCTGTCACTGGAACTGCACTGCCAGCAGCCCGCAATTTCCATGCTAGCAAAACAAAGTTAGCAAAACCACGAGGAGCACAGCAGGCTCAGGTACAGGACAAAACTCCAGGGGACCTGCAGGATGGCCACCCTGGGACAGGGTGTCCCACTTAGGTGATTACTGAAACAGTGGGGGTATTCAGTCCGGTGCTTGCAAGGCACCATCTGCCAGCATGGACCACCCCAGGCTGGAAGTGCAGCTTGTCTCCCTGCCAGCCCCCAGCTGGACACAGCCATGCTCCCCACTCCTGCTTGTGCTGGGGGCTGCCCAGGACCAGGCCATTTGAAACATTACCTTGAATAACGGGGGTATCAGGAAAATTGTGAATGTACATTCAGCCTGGGGTGCATCACTGCTTGGCTGAGCACTGGCTGTATGCTCAGGGCTGCCAGCAGCACAGGAGAGGGGCAGAGCAGCACAGAGGCTCTCGCCAGCTGCAAGGGAGCCAAGATGTGGAGCAAGTGCCCTGGAAAAGCCACCTTCCCCAGTGCTTTGCCCCCAGTTGCACCTTGCTGCTAAAGCTGCCTCTGAACACATCCATCAAGCTGCAGGGGTGACTCCTGTGACTGGTACTTGTGCAATTGCTGTGCTTCTTGATCTAAAAATATGGTTAAAATTTTGCTCTTGAGACACATTGTAAAAATGTCACTTTTCAGGGCTTTCTCACAGCAGGGATATGGCTCCTTGTGAGCTGTAACTCAGCTCCTGCTCCGGGGGGGACTGGAGTGGCAGTGCCTGCCTGAGGCACTCACAGGTGAGCTGGAAGAGGAGGCAGGAGCTCAACTGTGCCAATGGCAGCAGCTTTGGCAGCAGCAGTGGATGGAAACCAACCACAGGGATTTATAAATCACTGCTCTTTACAGGCAAATTACTTCCCCTTAGGTAAGAGGAAACAAAGTACCCAGGAGGGGAAGAAAGTCTAACTTTTGGGAGGTTATCATGGTTTCATCCCAGAACACCTGCCAGACCTGGTGTCAGTGCAAGGTAAGCAGCACATGGCATAAATCTCTGAGTATAAAAGATGTGTCATTACAAGAAGGAGTAGGAGGAAAATAAAGCAAGTTGACAGCTCACATCCTGTGCCATAATCCTAGAAATTGTTAATATTTACAAAATTAACAACTAATATAACCGATGACAATCTCACTCCTCCTGGTTGTCATGAGGATATTAACAGTTACCACCCGCTACAAACTGGAAATATTCCCCGTCTCTGGAGCTCCTGCTGCTCAGCAAGCATGGGGATGGCACAGACTTGGCCTCCCAGCTTTCCTACCAGCCCCAAGCCATGAGCCAGTGTGGAACACCCAAGCACTGTTGGAGCTGGAAGTGCCTCCTGACCTCACTCTGCTTCCTGGGAGCAGAGAGTCAGGCAGAACAGGAAAATTTTTCTCCCCCCAGCTCCTCCAGAAGCACAGGATCCAGCCCCATGTAGTCATGGTGGGGAGAGCCCAGAGGAAGAGGATTGGGAGTACAGACAGTGCTGGAGGGAGGAGAGGGGAGGGCTGCACTGGCTCGGATCATACCTTGAAACAAGCTGCCAGTTCAGAAGAAACTTCCATACTGCTGCTGTGAATTGCCAGCTGTAAGGATGGAAGCTATTTGATAAGCAGGTGCTGCTGCCATTTCCTTAACATTAAAGACCTGACTAAAACCAAAATAAAGGTGCTTGAACACCACTGACGCCATAGGAAACTTATTCCTAGACAAGCAGTCACAAAAAGGTGAAATTTTAAAATCACAGTTGCTGATCCTCACATATTTTAAGAAAGAGAGAAAGAGCAGTGCTCATTTTCTCAGAACTGAGATTTTTTTTTAATATAACTGTTACCTGTCCATCAAGAGGACTGCAGGAGGCAATACAGGACTGACACCATTAAGTACAAGAAAACTGTGGATGGTGCCTGCACAAGCAAGTTTTCTGGTTTCATTTTGCTCTACCCTTAGCAAGGAACATTAGTTCCCCAGGCCACTTTTTGCACAGGCACAGCATGTCAGGTTTATGGTAATTTTAAACGTTTCCTCTGTCAGGGTGTGTAGTACACAAAAACTTTGCCATACTCTTTCCAGTTCACCGTATGCAACATCAAAACAGAGAATTACCAGCATAACTGCTTTCAAAGAGCTCCCAGGTACAGGAAAGCTGTAAAAAAGCACATTTTCTCTTCACAGGAATAATTCTCTCCCCTCAAAGGGGCATGCTGTTGGCTCTATGAGAGGCTGACCCAAAGAGGCAGCCTGAGCAAGTGACCATGAATGAATGAATAAATGGATGGCATAGACGACCTCTTCAAGGCAACCTGAGATCAGGGGTCTCATTTTCAATTTGACCAGTGGAACAATACTGATCAGTGGAGCAAAGAGCAGCTCTGAGCTGGCACAGCACAGGTGCTCATCTGGATGCAGCAACCAAGGACTCATTGGAAGGGGCCTCAGTCTGATGGATCCTTTGGAAAAATGACCATGGGGACTATCAAGAGCTGCACTGTTCATTAGGTGGTTCACTACAATAAGATACAGCAACTCCTTTCCTTGAGTACAATGGGGAAATAAATGTGACCCAGTAAAATACAGCATTGTTTTTAAATATTAAAAAAGGAATAACCTTAGAGAACAGATACATAAAATCATCATACCATCATGAAGACTGTTGTGTAGTTTGCTCTAAAAAGCTGGCACATTTTTGGAAACACTAAAGCCTTAGCACATTACATCCCAGATAGTCTGCTTTTCTTTCCCTTGTCTTTTATTCTGCCCTGAACCTCTGAAGCATTCCTTTACAACCCATTTTGTTTTCTGTTTGTAAAGCTTTATGCATTTCAGGTTTTCATCATCTTTTCAGATCATTATCTTATTTTTTCATCTTTCTTGTCAAGAAACTTCTTTCCCCCTGCCCCCTATCTGCCACCATGTTCAGTATAGTACTTCTCCCTTTAGGATTTCTTTTATCTTTCTCATCTTTATGCCTTTCACTTACTCTTCCCCAGGCCCTTCACTCCTGCTTTTGCTTGTCAAAACTGTGTTTCTTCCTCCTTCATGAGGGAAGAAGTGGGAAGGTTGGGTGGATTTTTTTGCTATGAGCACACAAGAATGCTCCAATCAATACTTTGCAATCCTGCAGAGGAGAGCTTGCATGACTCTTTCAACACTTTCAAAATTTGCAACTGCAGTTAATGAAAGTCTGACTAATGCTTGAAAACCATAAGCTTATTTTAAAGCAGTGCTGTAGCTTCCCACCAATAACATCATCAGGCCTTCCCCAACATGATTTGAATTTTACATTAGAGACACTACCCCATGCTTTGAAACACTTGTGGCCCTGTAGCAACTTCTTTTTGCCTAAACCCCAGGACACAGAGTGGGTGATGGGCACAGTCTCAGACACCACCTGAACCTTCAGCTCTGGCTGGATTTGTGTTCAAACCAAAGGAAAGCTGTATTGCCACCCCACTCACAAAGCCATGTCTGTGTACCCAGGGAGACTTTGGAAGACTGGTGAATCCACTTGTGCTGGAAGTGAGTGTATGCAAAATGTCTCCAAGTCTCAAAGCAGGTGTCTGGCATCTGTCAGGAGAGCCATGGTGCAGCCCTAAGGAAGTGCCCTCTTCCAGGGCTGGGGTAGCATTCAGTTCCAGAGAAGGATCCAGGGCCTCTTCACCCCTTCCTGGCAGATGTGCCCTTGCTATTTATTTTGTTCCAAACCAATTTGCAGTTGTAGTTTGGGGATCTTCTGACATTTCATTGACATTTTTTCAGGACTTTTTGTAGCATGATTATTATTGTCAGTAGGCCCTCTCATGTGTTAATCCCTACACCACATTTAATTGTGTGTATTCCAGATGGGGCACAGTTTTTGCTGTGAATTCTTAAATGCATCCAACCTAGCACCTTCATGGGCCTCTTTCAGTTGGACCTGTTCCCTAGGCAGATCACTTAAGAGGTCTGAAAAATCCTCTGCAGAACTTGCAACAGATAGAATTGACTGTTCCTGACAAGTCTACCATTTTTACTGTTCTCCATCTGCCTACCAAGACTGCCTCATTCTTCTGAAGTACTGAAGACCACTTAAAGTATGTCTAAAGCTTGATGCCAACTTCCTAGCTCTGCTTGCCAATTAAAAAAAAAAAAACTGTTGCAAAATATATGTCAATACATTTATTCCCAGACTAAGGCAACCATGTTACCTAAATGCTGAGGCAATCCTAAATGCACTCGAGAGACTGTTGCTGATAACAGAAACTTCAGATTGGCTTCTGTAGAAGGCATCACTTGTAGCATGAGATATTTAAAACCTTTTCTTTTCCCACTGAACAAACAGGCCTGTCTCAGCAGTCTGGGCAAGCTTCCCAGCTTGCTGTCCGGATGGGATGGCAGCCGACGCTCGGCAATGGGTTGCTCGGGTATTAAATTCATTAAATTGGAAATCAAGAGCAGGAAGGTCTTGACACAAACGATCCAGGTATGAATATCTGTTCTTGTACCTTGAGTTCCCTTGTTGGGTTTTGCTCTCCTAAGAATAAAATTGTTTGGGAAACACTGTCTGCAGATTTTAGGTTTTTCTTCTCCATTGGTAAAACCTGAAACTGTTTGAGCTGTTAAACCGTTTGCGGCTTCTGAGCTGGTTGTGGTGCCAGCTTTGTATAGATAAATATAGAACCTGTGGCATTTTCAAAAGCCATTTGGAATAGCTCTTCAATATAAGCACTTTAAGCAGAGATTAAACACATTATTTGGGTTTTCTGCTTCAAGAAAAAAAAATCACTTGAAAAATTGGCAGAAGTACCAGCTTCTTCAAATGACAAAGTTCTCTTCCCCAAACTGAGTCTGGCAATTGGCAGCTCTCTACAAAGACAATTTTTTTCTCTCTCCCCTCCCCTACTCCTTGATTTCAAAATAACCTTCAAGGCAAAAAGAGCAGTCCAGAGCACCATAAAAAAAGAAAAAGAAACTGATTAAAATGTTGCTTGAACAGAATGCTTTACACTTTTAACTAATTTGCATCAGATAAAATGCAACCACATTCCTACAGAAGAAATCACCATATTACAGGAAACTGGACACATACATTTCTCAAGGAATTTCCTATTCAGAAGTCCTACTGAAGAAACTAAACAACAATACAAATGAAGAGCTTTATTAAAATCACTTGGAATATCCTATGAAATTTAATATTGTATAATATAAGTGCAAATTAACAGGATGTGACACATGTGAAGAGAGGACATTAATATACATATAAATAGAAAAGCTAAAATATGTTTGATGGTGATATATTAAATGGCTATATAAATGTGACCATACTTAGGAGCATATGTAATTTTGTTTCCCTCTAGCAGTATCTTCTAAAGCATTATACATAGTAAATTGCATTTAATTCTAATCCCTGCTTTCTTATATGTAATAAGAGATGTGTGGAAATATTGTAGACACAAGCAATAACAATGCAACAGGTGCAAAACAGAGGCAGAAGACAGGCACTTATTTGTTCTTGGCTGCCAGAGGTTTACGGCTGATCTTCTTTGACTTGTCATTGTTCTTCTTTGGAGGTTCAGGGTTTGCCTGCATGTGTCTGCCATAAAGACTGTAAGGGAAGGAGAAAAAAAAATTGTTATACAACCATTAAACACTGACTTTTACTCTGAAGCACATTAAACAAATCATCTAGTTAGGTCTAGGGAAAAAAAGGTCTTTATTTTATCTCAACACACTGAATTCTCTATTTGCTCTCAAGCTGCAGTCATTAACATTTGGTTTTTTGTGACTTTACAGGGGAGTAACACCAGGCAAGAGCAGGCTTTTGGAGCAGTGAAGGAGCAATCACTTTTGCCTTCAGAAACTAGCAACCTTTATTCTGCAGTTATGGGATTAAGGCTCAGAAGGCTGCAAGGATGTGTATTCAAGTAGACAATGACAAAAATTGGGTTGAACTGGAGAGATAGAGTGCCTGCTTAGAGCAAAGTGAGCATCATCCCTAACCAGAAAACCCAGGGGCTTGATAATGTGACATAGAGCAATGGTGTCACAGCTGCCTTTGCTGCACACACATGATTGATAGCACTGGGACAGATACCAACACATCAATGCCACATTAGTAAGTACCACTGATTAAATGTTGACAAAGTATCCTACAATTAAGATGGCTAGCATTCACTGTGAAGCTAAATGGACTACATGGCTGAAAGGATCTTGCTAAATATCACACAGTAATTAAGAGATAATTTATGAGTAATCGTGATTAGAATAAATTAAAAACCTACCCAAAATAAACACAGCTCAAACTTAACTTCACTTATTGACATAAAGTGCTTTTTGAAGATGCATTTTGTGGGTTTTGGTTGGGATTATTTTTTTCATAGAGGCTGGTATGGGGCTGTGGTTAGGAAATACTGAAACACTGAAAATAGTGTTGATAATGCAGGGATATTTAAGTTATTGCTGAGCACGGCTTGCACAGAGCAAAGGATTTTTCTGCTTCTCACCCCACCACTGAGGGGACTGGGAGTGTACAAGTTGTTGGGAAGAGATGCAGCCAGGACAGATGACCCCAACTAACTCAAGGCATATCCCAGACCATACCACATCCTGCTCATCATAGAAAGCTGGGAGAAGAAGTAAGGGATGTTCAGAGTGATGATGTTTGTCCTCCCAAATCACAGTTACATATGATCTTGGAGGTCTTTTCCAACCTTTGTGATTCTGTGACTCTATTTTATTTACTATTCTAATTCTATGTCAGAAGACTGAAAGCTACCACCTGATTTGAGCTTTATACTTCAACCCTGGAATTCCTGGACTGTGGAATGGGATTAAAGCTTCTTGTAGGGTGGGGTGGGGAGGCAGTGCTTGCTTTCACCTTCTCAGCAGCTATAGTTTTACATCATGCTGCTAAGCAGGCTGCATCTGCAAGGAGTCAAGGAGTACTGTAGCCAAACAGCCTTGTTCAAGGAAAACACAACTGTAAACTATGACATTACTTCACCTTACTGAAATTTTATGTGTGCCATCACCTACTGTCAGCAAGGGATCAGGTGGCATTTCCTGATGAAAGCAGTGAGCCCTGACCCTCTGCAATAACTACATGCTTCATATTAGCTACAGTACACATATTTTTCTTTTATTTCTGAAGAGATAGAGCTCCAGCAGCACAAGGCTGTATTTTATTCAAGTACACAGTATGTGCATTAATCAAATATACATCCTAGATAACTCCTGTTTTGGAAGGTGTTAAGTGAGTTGAGCAAGGGAGTCTATGGAAGGAGATGGTTCAGTATTATGAAAAGCTATCACAGTAGAAGAGCACAGAAGTGACATTCAAGGAGATTGTCCCATCAGAAACTGAGTCAGGATAGAAGTCAGGGAACAAGTAGCACCTTGTTCTAAATTATATGCAGTGCAGCATCTGAACCACTTTCAGCAGTAATTTTGTAACTCTCAGAAGGCAGCACTAGTTAGGCAAATACAAAATTAACCTTCAAGCTGGTTTTTGGCTTTTTTAAAGTCCCTATTTGGGACTTTAGGCACTGATTAACAGAGAATCCAGTGATCCACTGTATCTGAGCACAAAAATCCTTTGTGGATAGGAACAGAAGTCCCCTATCACTGTCCTGTGTTCCACATCCTGCTGCCCCACAGTTTCCTTGCCCTGTTAGTGCCAACCCAAAGAGGACTGAGAGAGCTTAAGTGGTTGTCAAGTGTTACATACCCTCCTTTTCCTCAAGTTAGTTTAAGCTCTCCCTTTTTGCTTTGGAAACTTTATGTAAGTTTCCCTCTCAGGTGCTCCTTCTGGCATTCATTCTGCCTCTCATTTCCTCCTTTCTCAGAGCAAATATTCAAGCACATGGACTGTTAAGACCTCAGATTAGTGAACTTTCCTGAAGAAAAAGGGTGTGTTAAGAATTCTACTGACTACACAGAAACACAGAAAACCTGAATACTGACAACTCTGAATGAACTTCAGAGTTCTGGTAAAGTCTACTTGGGCAGTCTGGTAAAGTCTACTTGGGTAAAGTCTACTTGACCTTTTGACTATGAAAAGAGGTCCAGAAACCACAGTGTGCATTAAGCAGTAAAAAATACTAACTGACCAATCGATATTTTTGGTGGTTTTTTTTGATACTTGCTCCTTACAATATTCAGTGCTATTGGTGTCCCCAGCAATTCCCTTTGTCCCATGCAAATACTACATTAGTAGTAATAGATGTACATCAGTTAAAAGCATCTGCAGCACTTTCAATTCTTTTTACCTATTTCAATGTCCAACCACTTCTACCAGCATGAGCACCGAAGTTTCATCCAGCAAAGTAATTACTGGGTTTGAAATAAGAAAATCAAATATATCTACTTAGGTTTCCTTGGCAAAATGAGAGAAGTTTCCATGCACATGGCTATCCCAGCTGAAGATGAGTGCTCTACAATCTTTCATGGAGTCTGCTAGTCAAAGAGCAAGGATCAGACGTATTTAGATATACAAGCCTCCACACACAGGGTCTCTCTCTCTTCTGTCTGCACACATCAGATATGAGGAGACATATGGTGTCACAACAATATTTAAATACAATAATGACTGTGATGATGCCTCTGGGAGAGAATTTGCCTTCTGTTACACTAGGGAAAAGAGAATTCAAAATTCTCAATGAACTCCTGGTACAACAACAAACACCACTTTTATAACTCCCAGGGGAAAAAAGCTGCAGGGGAATAAAAAAGGCAAAATAAAAACACTAATGGAGCTTATCTGCACAGAGAAGCAATTATCTGACTTCCACAAGAACCTATAACCCTTTAGTTTTAGAAGATGTGAAGTTTGCATAAAGTCTTTAATAATTTCAGTACTTAGTGGAAAGACACAGAAACAGCTGTAGCCAAGCTGTACAAACTAGACACATGCTCTTGTTCTGCATGAACACAGAGTCAGATGTATTAGGCAGAGACACTTGCACATCATCCTGGGCAGCAGAGGTCAGCTGAAGACATGCACACAGACAGTTCTGCTGCTCAGCTGACGGATGGTGATGTGCTAGAGGATGGCACCTTGACATAGCTCTGTGCATGACTAGACCCTTAGCCAAGGCAGACTGTCTCCATAAACACACAAAAGAATCTTGACACAGATTGTGGCTATGGTTTCAAGGCAGATTTGTGAGTTAAGTGCTGATAACACATTCATGGCAGTACCTTCCCACTAGGTATTTTGAAACTTCATCTGTTCACAGCGCTGGTATAGCTCTGAGCAGGATACTACACACAGCTTCAAGGCCCAAACTTCTGCTGAAGGACAAAATCTGGAGGGCAAACAAATATTTGTGATGTTTGCAGTTTGCCAATAGTCAGAAACTGGTTACTATAACCACAACTCAGAAATTGCAAAATCTCTGTAGACTTAGCAGCTACAGTATTGTATGCAGACTTCTCATTACATAAAAATTACAGGGGAGATTACATGCAAGATTGAAAGTGCAGAAAGCTCTCAGAAAGAGACTCTGAGAAGCTTTCTTTCCCTGTATATATTTTAAAAGTCTCTTTCATGAAAAAAAATGTTTATTTGTATGCAGATGTAAACATAAAGAAAATCTTCCTGAATTCTCCACCTGCCCCACTGGAAGTAACAAATGAGAGCAGCATGGCTGCTGCAGCAGCAAAACGAACAACATCAAGTGAGAAAGATGCTCATTAAACTTAATCATTCTGTCTACTTTAATGATGCTTTTACTTAATAAAAATTCCCTAAAGTAGTTGCAAGGATATTAGGCAAGGTCTCTGGTTATGTATCAGGGGTCTAAGCTGTCACTAGCAAGCATGCAGTTCAGGAGAGGCATTCCCAAGAGGAGAGAGTGAATACAGCTTTCTTGTAATAAATTCAGAGAGAATCAATAACCACGGCTTGCCACATTACTTAAGCATTAAGGAAAGTAGGTGATCCTTCTAAATTAAACCACAAATTGCTAAATGCTGCAATTTACAGCATAAGATCAGGCATGGAACCTTGAAACTTGAAAGCATATAGTCTTGCTATCAAAATCTCTGAACTTAAAAACAGAACCATAGTTAAAATTCTTAAATCTATGAAGGTCAAAAGAGTCACTTTGAAAAACAAATTCAGCACAACTACCTCATTTTTTTCTCTCTTGTACAACAAAATGCTCACTAGCCAAGGGCTAGAGAACTTGTATAAGTTAGGGAACTAGTGCAAACTGTTTGATGCACACACTGATTTTTTTGAGTTTAAGCATTTTGAAAGAGGATTTCAAGACTGAGCCACGAGAAATACATTGATCTCCCTTTATGTCTGTGACAGATCTACAGGGTGAGTATGCAGCATAAAAAGGACGACACTGTTAAATATGGTCCTGGAGAGATGCTACCTCCAGCTATGTACTGTAATCAGGGAAACAAAAGTAAAACATTACAGCTCTGCTTGATTTTTCAAAAGGTGAAGTTCAGGGTCAGTGAAGTTTGTATTTAGTGCTCAGACCAAGCCTCAAAATGGATATTCACAGTGATCTCAACAGGACAGTCCCAAGCCCCAGCTGATGAAGCAGGAGAAGGGAAAGGCCCCAAAGCTGAAAGAGGTGCTTGCACGACTCATACATGCTGGCTACCCTGCACTAGTTACAGTTTACATGCACTTAGAGCAAGATGCTTTTGCCACACCAGTTTTTGCATAGCTAATTGCTGCTCTGGGGTCCCCTCTGACTGGGACTGACCTTTTCTATGTGGGAGCTGCTAACATGTTATCCCCTCAAACCACATATTCTCTTTCCCAGGAAAAGGGCAGATACTGGGATATAACTGCTCAGTAATGTACAGTGAGAGAACACAGTGGAGGTTAAAATTACTATGCAAGTATCTTATTATATTGGTAGTTCACAAATAACATTTTTAGTCTTTGTGTTGTAATTCAGATCATCTCAATGAAGAGGAACACTGCATGGATAAGTGAAACCAGTATCTGCTTTCCTTACACCTGAATGGCAAACTGCACCTTTAGGATTCTTAATAAGGAAAACCAGACACAAGTGATTAATTTTATTCAACTAATTTTTTGCCCTTTGTTTTCAAGTGCATCTGAGAGCAGATGGCAGCAATGTCAGTGATGTCCATCATCTGAAACTCTTGCAAGTTTCTTCAGAACTGCTCAGTTTTGGCCTGTCCCTGTCTGTGCAGCTCTCCCCTGCTCCACAGTGGAGGCAGCACTGGCTGGATGTAGGGGGCAGGTACTGGCAGTGCCAAATGCTGCAAGAGCCTCTGGGCCACTTAATCTGCAGCTCTCAAAGTGCAGTGAAACTGCTCCACTGTTTTTAGGTCTGTTTACAGTGTGCCTTCTTCTATAGCCCACTGCCACTCTGGGATGCTTCACGCTTCAGACTGCCCCAAATCTATACATGCCAGAGCCCAGCCCCGAGACACTCCCAAGTGTAACAACCTATGTTATTCTGTGCCTTCCACCTGCCTCAATTATTTTCATAACCCAAAGTTCCTGCTGACTTTGCCTGTCACTATTCTCCCTAATTCCCCTTAAGTCCTGCAGTTCACCTTTTAAAGAGACTTTCTGCATCACCACAAATTCCTAATATCATGAAATGCTTTTTTTGGTCTTCACCCCACAGGCACTAGTTAGGAAAACTGATTATCTCTTTCCATCTCGGATTAGCTCTTTCTTTTTCTTCGCTACTTTCATTTCTTGGAGCACAAATTAGGTAAGAAGAGGATTCAGCACAGGTGGAGAGCTAAGGATTCTAGCCCATGTCTCCCAGTCAGTGGAGATCTGGCTAAAAAAGCCAGTGGAGTAAAGAGCTTTTTGGGTGATCAAGTACAAGTGTCTGCTGTGAGATGCTTAGCTGTACTGCTCTGTTAAAGATTTTCACCAGCTACAGAGGACAGTGGGTAGCTGGCTGACATGCAGACACTCATCTTTAGCTATTTTAAAATGCTAGATGGAGTCCACCCAACCACTCCCTCTATGTTCCCACTCTGCACTCTCACAAGCTGTTAGCAATCTTACATTAAAGACTCTGCTGAGTCACGCAGTCCAAAGTTGACTTACTCAGAATTCCTGCCTAAAAACACTCCAAATCTCAACAAGCAAAAAAAAGTACTCTGCCAAAACTTTCTGGAGCTCACTGTTTCAGCATCTGTGTACAATGTGCACCCTCCAAAATAAATCCCATGTGTCTCTTACTGGCTACTTCACCATTCAGTTTTCCACAGGGCTCCCTTCTGCTGGACCCCTCTACCCCAGTCTATTTGCTGCTCTGTATACCTGAAGAAAAGAAAGGTGCAACCTCAGCCACATTTCCTACCCTCTGTCCCTACTGTCAGAGACAAACCCTAACCAGAGGAACATCTGGCCTCAGCTCAGAGGTCCCAGACCTGATGTGTCAGTAAGGGGAGATTTGAGCTGAGGTAACTATGATTTACAAACACTTGCTCTACTACTGGGCTGGCAATAGATGCATAATTTTAATTCTGCCAGACACATTTGCTCTTAAAATGGTTAATTTAATCCTTGCTTCTCTGAACTCGTCATCTTGCATGTTATGTGGAACTAATGTCTTTTTATCCCATAAAAGAATTCCAAGTAGGTGTTAGGTATTTCTTTAATTAATACACAGTAATAAAAGAAAGCCTTGTCCTTATATTCTCTGAGGCTAGCAGCCTTTTGAAGCAATTTGCTTCACGCTAAATGTGAAGCTTGTTAGGAAAGCACAGCTGGAAGCTCATAGGAGCCTAGCAAAAAAAAAAAAAATTAATTATTTTAAAGGAAAATGTAGAGGCCAAGATTTGCAAAGCTGGCTAATGATTTTGCATACCCAGCTGCCAAGATCTTACAAGAAGCATGGTTTTTGGCAGACATAATTTTGAAAGTACAAGGAACACTAACATCTAGTTTCTGAAAGACCTATCCCGGTACTCAGGGACCCCAGCACTGAAAATCTTCAGCCATGCTACAAATCCAGAGAGACATACAAGGGGGGAGCCTCTGTGGAACTGTCATAAAGCAGAAGGGATAGGGCATGCTTATTCTTATATCTTTCAAAACAGACACAAACAGGAATTAAGAGCTCATCTAGAGAATTTATTATGCTGATAAAACAACCCCTAGCTAGGCCAGTATAATGGAACAGCAGCCTGAGAGCACAGGGGAGAGAACAATTCGCTTCTGCATGTGGACAGTGCTACCAGACTACTTAAATTGTTCAGCCTACATGTGCAGACCAGTCCCAGAATTCACCCCAGGCATGAAAAAACTGCATAGGCTAGAGAATGAAGTCCTTAAAAGCAAGAACTCCCACAAATTGCAGTGGAATATTTTCCTACTTGTTTTCACAGATGAACTAATGCTTTCCTACTTAGGACCAGAAAAAACAGTTTCACGCCAGATACAGACATCAGTTTAAACTCTGAGGGCTGAGGTATCTACTAGAACAAATGGCATCCTACATCTAATTCATCAGGACACAGGAGCCACAGAAACTACATGGCCATGCTCAGCTTCTTTGGCAGATGCCAGCACAGGTAGCTGCAAATAAAAATCACTAAGAAGGAAAAAGACAACTCAAGTGAGAAAGAAATGTGTTCTGTTTACTGAAGTGATCTCTATCATCACAACCCTTTTCATTATGTATTTCTAATTTGTGAGCATGTGTTAGATAAATCAACAGTTGCTCCATTTCCCCAAACCACATTGTTGGGACAACATTCAAGGCCACTTGCCTGATCTCAAACCAACGCTGGACAGGCAGCACACAGAGTACAGAAAACATACTGGCATACAGCACAGACATCCTCCTGGAGACAGCTAGGCACAGTATTCTTCATTCTTATGTTATTTTAATATTGTTGTCCACGTGGAGTCCTTTGGGCTTCAGTAAAACAGTGCTCACTTCCCTTTCTGAATGCTACATTGCTGCTCAGATAAATGCCCTTATATAATCTTTATTATTGATTTATTACATGTATTTTGCTGTGTACCTAATTAACATTTTAAAAAAGGAAAACAGAGGGCAAAAATAACTAGGTGCAAGCTAAGGAACTTCTTAAAAGTTATTGTATGTCTGGCAGGTATGTATTTCTTTTCCAGTAACTAGACAAAATGTATAGAAGTGACACTGGGGAAATACTGATACAGAGAGTCTCTTTTTCTTCCCTTTTTTTTTTTTTTTAAGCAAAATTGAAGTGTCTGAGTTAATCTGAGCCTGCTCTGCTGCACTCTGAGGATGACCAGTTACACTGGCAGTAGCATGGAGAACATTTAGGATACTGTAATTCCCACACAGCGGGTTTAATCAGCTGCCCTGCTGGGCTGGCTCACACACCTCTCCCACGGTGTCTGCCTCTGCCATCCCAACTGGCTGCAGGGCCAGCTCTCCAATAGCTCCTTAAAATAAAAATAAGGATTGAACAGTGACAAGGGACATAGTGACAAGGTGGGGAACTCAATCAAACTAACGTCTCTGAATCACCACCTCTGAGACCCTCAAAGGGAAAGGAAGAAGACCCAGTCCTGTCATGCAATCCATTTGTGTGACCCAACACAAGAAACTCTGGCAGGCTGTGTGAAGGGAGCACAGGCTTCACTGTGGGCTGCTTTAGACAGAGTATTGGGATTGAACAAGAGTATTTAAGGATTATACAGGACTTATGAGTTCTTATGAGGACAGAGCAAAAGAGTGGAAGTGAGTGACCAAGGATGACAGAAGGGAAAAAGAGAAAGGATGAGGCAGGGAATAAATGAGGTCAAGGGTGCAAGCAGGAAGAGGTCAGAATGCTTGATTGGCAGAATTCTGTGCCAAATCACCTTGACTTTCTCCTCCCTAAACCCTGCTTCTAGCTGTTTTCTGTGGGAATGTGCCCTCTGTTCTGGCAGCATGCATAAATGTCCTATCAGCATGTTCAAGTTCAAGACAGATCAGCTGGTCAGTAGCATGGACTGAGTCCAAAATACTGGAGAGACCAAGGGACTCTAGGATCAGCCTCCAGAAAGACTGATGAGACTGGGTCTGGGGGCTTGATATTTGAAACATCAAGATGGGGGAGCCAGGTATCAGATGGATCCCTGACACAGGGTTTTCCCTGAGCATTGCAGGGGAAGGTATTCAGGAATACTGTCTGGCTGTTGCTTGTCTTTTCTGTGTTTGTATGTGCATCTGTCCTCCCATCGTGCTAATCTGCCCATGGTAGCCATGTGTGTACACGTTCTGAGATTGTGGGTAGCCTTGCTACTGCCAGGACAAGAGAACAGGGATATGGAGCAGTTACTCACTGCCATCAGTGAAGGAATTTACTTGGTTCCTCCAAGACACTGGATTTAGCTGCTCAGAAGCACTACCAGGAAGAAGGTGAAGAATAGAGGAAACTCACTTCACTTTTTGGCAACACTGCAATGAAAATGCTGCTTTTTGACACAAAGGACCATAATATATGAACATATGAAGTGCTACCTCTCAGACATTCTGGTTTCACTTGGCCATATGAATTGGCTTTGTTTAACTCATGATGGACACATTTCGCAGAAAAGCTGTTCTTGGACAGTGTTTTTGAACATGCTTTAACAGGTCAGTGCAGGTCTTTCCAGTTCCCAGATGCAGCCCTTTCACCTACTCTCTGGCCAACGTAGGCACAAACATACCAATTATATCAATCTTACAGACACCCAGTAAGTTGTGCTCTGAGAAATCAACGTATGTGCAAAGGAAAAAGGTGATTCAAAGCCAATTTCAAAATCATTGTCATCATATATGCTAAAATGCTGAAATATTGAAAGCCAAAGACTGAGTAGTTCTATATGGAAACAAAACATATCAATAAAATGGTTTTCCAGTAATATAACTTTACTGTGGAAGGCCAAAGATGGTCACTCAGAAACCACATAATAAAATGATACAGACTATTTACCTAATTTTCTAGCCAATTTTGAACAAAGCATCACAACCTTAATATTTGCAAACTGGGTTTTAAGCAAATCTTTGGTGATTTTCCATGGCTTTTACTGTGCCAACAAAGCTGTTCCTGAATCTTTTCAGGAGGGACCTATGCTATGTGGCAGCCAATAATCTTTATGGCAACACTGCAATGAAAATGTCGCTTACTGTAATGAGCAGAGATCATAAGTTAAGCCCCCAGCTACCGTTCCATTATTTTTCATTAGAGTTTTTCTGGCTTTGCTATGCTTCAAAGTACTCAGGGAATTACTCCAAATTAGGCTCACTAGTCAGCTCTTCATTACTCAGACCACACTGAAACTGAGCAATCAGCAAACTGAACCAGCTCCTGAGTAACACAAGGCAGTAACATTTGCTTGAATGTTTACCATTTCTTTTTTAGTTTGTCCTCTTTCTTAAAGCTCTGTTCCGTAAAACAAACTTGCCCACAGTTGGAGGCGGTTCTAAAACAACAGGAAAATCACAGTATTTTTTCATGCCATTAACACCTTGAGCAAAGGGTTGGGCTTCCCTTCACCAACCAGAAACAAACTGTGATATAGTCATGTTTTCTTGACAGCAGTGTTTTTCCTAGATTTGTGTTCCATAGTGCTAGATGAAGTGGGTGAGATAAGAAGTCTCACTTACTATGTGAATCCTTGCCCTTTGAAGAATCCCTAATTTATGGCAGATTTTTACATTGGCTTCCTTCCCTCTTGCAAAGCAAGAAGATGATCAACCTGCTGGAAAAAATCAGTAACGCTGACATCAGTTAAGTTCTGATGTCATCCAATCCGCATGACTTCCCAAGTTACTTTCACTGTCTTTCAGGGCCCACAGTGTGAAATACATAAAGCCTTTTGAAAGGCTTTCTTCTCCCCCAGTGTCTGTCAAGATGAAATGGCAATTCAGCATCAGCTTGATTTTGATTTCAACAAAATCAATAGAAGTTTTGCTTCTGATTTCATTGGGTTCAAGGTTTGGCCTTTAAGGTCAATTATCCATGCAAGCTAAAAGGCAAACTGCAGTTGCAGTGTGGCTCACAAACCCCAAACTATGTACAACAAGCTATGAACAACATCTAGGCTGGCTATGAACAGTGGAGTGAAAATTATGCTTTCTCATCAATGCTAGTAAGGCCAATGAGTCACTCTGTGACTTTTTAATGCACACACTGACCAAAATAGTTTCTTTTGCAAGGAAAGTGGGAATATGCATACTGATCTGGTTTTGCTCAACATTCTTTTGCTGTAGGTAGGCAGCACTTAACCTGGTGCTTACGAATGCTCACGAGTTAAAGGAAAAAATATGGAACTTTACTGAAAAGGACAAGAACTAGTTTACTCATCAGATATTTGCAAAAGGCACCCACAGGAACCTTCAAGTGTGATGTAAAATAAACCAGTGATTCCACCTCCTTCTGGGCAAGAGGAAAAGGAACAGGCACTTGCACTTGAAAACACTTGCACTGAATCAGTCTAAGTGCCACAGCAACAAAAAAGGCACAAAGATTGCAACAACAGGGAGCCAAACACAATGCTGCAGTCTTGGTGGACAAACTGCAGATCACCTACTTTGCATCTTCTTTGAAACGAGTTGGAGAACACATTGCAGGGAGGGCAAACATGGTCCTTGATTCTTTCTTTCTGGTTTCTCAACCAACAGGCTGTTAACATGTTTTTGAAATCCCAGGCTACACACACAAGGTAGCAAACAGGCACTCCCTTACTTTTGAAAGATAAGATATTAGATCGGATATTAGGAGAAGTTTCTTGACTGGAATGGTGGTCAAGCATTGGAACTGACTGCCCAAGGAAGTGGTGGAATCACCACCTCTGGAAGTATTCAAAATACATGTGGTGCTTAGAGGCATAGTCTAGTGGTAGACTAGCACTGCTGTACTCATGGTTGGCTCAATGATCTCAAAGGTCTTTTTCAACCTTTGTGATTCTGTGACTCTAATCCCAGCATTCAGCTTGTGATATGGAGCAAATTTATGAGAAATGCAGGAGTGGGAAAAGCAAAGTGACAAAAGATTTGTCAACAGCTCTCTGTCACTGAGAATGCACTTCATTAGCTTGTCAATAGCACTGTCTAGGAGACACATTTATTGACAACTTACTGCCAATTGATCCAACATCTATATAAAGCTCTTCTTATGCAACGAGTTAGCTGACTCAGATGATGATGAGATCTATGGAGAATTAATAGCTATACTAAGCCCCAAACTGCTCTAATTTCTAAACAAAATGCAACCAGAAGTGATAAAATCCCACCAACATCTCAGCAGCTAGATCATATTCACTGCTTTCAGCACATCTTAGAATGAGATTCACTTTGATACACTCATTGCTGGGGTAAAAGTATGGTATGGGTATGAAGTAGAAATCCTTATGTAAACACTGTTTTTTACTTCTATGGCCATATGTACTTGTGGGATTACTTTTGAAACACAGGGACTCTGCATTTTCTACTCCCTCAGTGCAGCATGGAAGCAGCCAGAGATGCTGTATGGCAACCAAGTGCTCTGTGTGGGTGCATGCCTCAGCCTCTCACCAGGACAGGGTAATGCTGCAAACAGCTAATTGATCCAGCAGTGGCTTTAACAACTGTCAGTCACTTCACACCACTGGCAGCATTCCTGCAGTGCACACGCTCCCATCCTTTGCCTGCGTTGCTTTGTACTACCTGTTTTATCACTTCATGATAAGGCAGTGTCAAAGACAGCAGGCATAACCTATTCTGGCATCTCCATCTGGCTTTGTACATCAGACTTGTGCTGCTCTGGTGGATTAGTTTCAGATCCCTGTTGGCAGATCTAAGGCAGCAATAATAACCACAAATCAATCCCTCTTTAAGGCCTAAAACATCTTCTCCCTCATAGCATGCCTCATTTCTTCAGCACTCCAGAGCTGTTATAAATACCAGCTTTGCCTAGACACAACAGTTGTATGCAGACACTCAGGCCCTGGAGAATTTGGCACTGTGCTTTCACCTGCTTTTTTCTGGTCTATTATGACAATCAAAATGAGCAGCATCAATAGAGAGGTGCTCATGTAGATGAAATATTTGAGTCCCTAAAAGTCAGAAAGCTGCTTGGTGTCAAAGTGAGAGCATACACAAAAGATGGCTTGCTTCCCTTAGTCTCATCTCAGGTAATGGATTTTCCAGTACTCATCAGAGCTGTATTTCCACTGAAGCATCCAGCTACCTTCAGCTCACTGTTCAGTGCTCTAAGGTGACCAACTGATGTTTTCAGATACAGAAAAGATGCATCCTCAGTTGAACAACTGCACAGTGGACAGGTTGCTTTCTAATGGTGTTTCCAGACAGCTTCCCCCTTGATTAGCACATGCTCTAGAAAACAAGACTCAGCAAAGGTATTGATGAGGTTCAAGATCCACGCTGTTGCTCCCATAGAGAGGAAACATCTGGACCCTTTCACCATGACTGTGCTTGTGTTCTTGACATTGCTTTTAATTTCTTCATGTTCACCTCCTAGGAATTATCTAAAGGCAGTGGAAGTTAAAAAATTACTCAAAGACTTGGTAGCAGCTCTCTGCTTGGCTACATCTTACTACCAAAATGAGACTTTTGCTACAGAAGAAGTAGCTTTTGTTTGCTTCCTCTCTTTAACACCTTCACAGGGACAAAGCTGAATTCACCATGATACAGCTAGGCAGTTGCCTGGATCTCAAATCACCCAGAGACACTGTGCCCAAAAAAATAATAAATCTGTGCCTTGGATTTTACATGAAAACTGCACTTATGCTGTAAAAGATATACTTGCGTAAGCAGTGAAGACATAAACTCTCCCTCTTACCCTTCTTTAAATCTTTCTGTCTTGTAACTTACAGTTTGAACTATGTCTCTGAAAAGGCTCCAACATCAGCTAGATCAACAATAGTTCAATATTCCTACATTCTACTTAAAACAAAACCCAGTTTTAAATAGCAAAAATGAGAGCTGCTTAAAGATTTCCTGAAATTCTTAAGAAAAAATAAATCAAAGATAAACATACACAAATAATTTGATTCCAACACTGCATTTGTACACCTTGCAACAGCCAGAAAGACCTAGTATTTCAGGATTACCACATAAGGGCTTGAAAAATATTTTCTCCTAAAATTCTTTTGAATATTAATGTAAAGTACTTTGATCCTGATTTTTCCCAGTATTCTATTAACTTCCATTCAATTGACTGTTTATACCTTATAATTTTTTACTATACCCCTAAAACTAGAACACTGTCTCGACGTATGGAAAATGTAGATGGTGCATATTGTTCATAGCTGCATATAATTTCAAGAACTGTAACTACTATTTCTAGTTAATTTTTAAACTGACAAAGATGCATGCTATTGAAGAGAAATAGTAAGCCTATAAAAAGCTGTATGTGTTTGAGTCAATCAAGTAAAGAGAGTATCACCATCTTCTCACAGTATGATTCTTCTACATGCTAGTGGAAGCAGAAGGATTAACTGAAGACCAAGAAAAAAAGACTATCCTCTTTTTCCCTCTCCCACTATTGAACTTAGAAAAACATTCAAAAAATGAAAAAAATTACACTGGCAGGTTCTAGGACAGTTTAATAAACCTTGGGGAAGACCTTAGTGTTGAATTTGCCTTCCTGGTAGAACCTAAAGCACTGCTACTAAAGCAACACAATAAAGTTTATGAACTTGTCTTTACTGCTGCATAATTTATCTTTGAGAAATGACACTATGATGAACAAGTGCTTTCTATGAATCTCTTGGGGCTTCAATGGACTGCAGGCTTTATCACAGCAAGTAAACTGGATCAAGATTAAACTCCAGACTGAAAGATATGTAACATACTTTTGGATTAATGAAAAATACTTAATTCAAATGTTAAATACTAGTACACTCAAGTATTTTTTTATTCCTTGTGTCAACTTCCAAACTAAAAGTCTTTTTGACATATTTTACACCAAATCTTAAAACAAATTCCAAAACCACTCATATTTCTTTCTGTTCAAGAAAATTTCCATCTTCTGTTTCATTAGTTTTCTATCAAAAAGCAAATACATCTTTTCATTAAAAAATCAAACAAAAAAACCAAACCAAAGCAGAACTAAAGTCGCAAATAAAAACCACACTGCAAATTCAAAATAAACATAACTAAACCTCAGTAACCAAAGACAAAGGTATTTGAACTTCACTTCTTTTCCTAGTTTAATGTTCATGGTACCGTTTGTTCAGACCACTTCCCAGCACTGTAGTTACCCTGCTCTAGAAAATGTTTCTGTTTTGGGGTGCATGCTTTCTACCAGATCAGCAAGTCAATGTGCCTATGGAGCTCTTAGATTACCAGATTTAACATGATGAGGCATGGGAAACCCTAAGTGGAGGAAAAAAGGAAAAGGGAAGAAAACAGATCAATCAATTTTTAAACTCAAAACTCCTCTCACAAGTCAGATGGTGGGAATTGGAAGGTGTAACTGCACAGTAGGATGTCCATATATGCGGTGGAGAAAACTTCATTATCACTGAAAGCCCAAAAGTCCATGCAATGCTGACAAAAAGAGTGGTGAGGAATGTGAACAAAGGGACACAAAAAATAATGGGCAGCCTGATGTCTTGCCAAAGACTTTTAAGACAAGTCTATAGAAACAGCTTTGTAAGAAAACTGATTTAGCCCAGAAAAAAACCCTATGTTTAAGGACTGTTGACCTCTTTGTACAGTAGGATAGTTTTCATCCCTGGATATTATGATTACTGGACAAGTGGCATTTCTCCATACTTTTGTCTATTACAAGATAATTTCAGGATCCTAGATTATTTGATAAATTCCAACATTTCATGGAATGTTCTAGGCAATGAAAAATGTTATATTCATTTTGCTGAAAGCAAGAAAATGAGAGGAAAAGGGCGTATTTACACACAGGATTTGTGACCTCTTGCAGTGGTTAGCACATGCAGCTGTTTCAGTCATCCAGGTCTGGGGGTAATGACCTACAGACCAAAGAACCACAGAATGGCTGCTACCTTCTTTGACAAAGTTAATGAGTCTGGCAAAGAAGAATCCCCTTTCCTCCCTATCCTTAAAGGACTTGCAGTACAGTTTAGGAACACTGACACCCAGAAAAAAACTGCCTCATGGAGAGGAAGAAAGACCAAGCCAGGAGAAAGATGGAAGAGAGGAAGGAAGAACTGTGTGTCACTGCAATGGCAGGTCCCTGGCCAGGCAATAATTAGCATTGACTCCATGATTTACAGAAGGTTGATCAATCTCTTTATTATTTTTCTATCATTATTAAGAATTCTATAATTATTAAGAAACATATTGCTTTTATAGACAGTTACGATACAGTTGGATCTAATTGGTCCTCTAATCTAAACACTACCACCATTGGCTAATTAAGAAACTACCCTTTGGTAAACAAATCTCCATAACACGTTCCACATGTTCACAACAGGCGCAGCAAGTGAAGGTAAGAACTGTTTCTCATTCTTTTCTCTGACCTTCTCACACCCTTTTTCCCAGGACAATGCCTGGGAAAGTTGTTTCTCTCTGTGGCCAGAGAGCTGCTGTCACAGCTTTGAGGTCTAAAGAAGGGTAAGAGACACACAAAGCTTCATGTATGGAAAAGCAACTGGCCCTGGCAAAAGAAGACAAAGCTGGTATACTGCAGGAAACATGCAGGCAACTCTCATTTCAGTGAAGAAAGGGAGGATGGAAGGAATAGATGAGCATGCAGACCATCTAAATTCATGAAGCCCTTATGATATAGGGGGCTCTTGACTGATGCATACCCCTCAGATGCTGTTCTCCTTATTCTATGATTTTCAGTACCATTACTTCAAGAACAAGCACAGTCAGCATGAGCACACTGCAGCAGACCATTCCCTGTTTAAACATACATGGTGCTTGGCACTTCTTCACATCCATCTCTCAGTCACGTTAGCTCCATTAATGAAAAAATAAATGTTGCAAAAGGGAAGTATTAACACAGCCAATGCATAGGACATTAATTTTAAAAATGCTATTTACTTTGTATCAGAGCAGTCATATATCTTGATCAGTTCTTAGTCTTGTCCAGATTCTGATTCCATGCTGTAGAGACAAACTCTGTCTTGACTCTCCTTCCTGCATATGATTAATTTATTCTCGACGTCTTTAGTACTGTACCCACTTGATGGGCTTCCTACATTTAGTAGACAGTAAATCATATTAAAGCAAGAGTGAGTTTTTTTAGTGCAAATCCTGGATAGTGACATACTGTGTAGTCACAATACAGCTACAACTATCTGCTTGAAGAGAGAAGACGTGGCTCCAAACACAAAGTTAGCCCAAACAGCTTTGGGAGAAATGTGCAACTCCATGAAGAGTGGGTGGCTCCTCAGTGTTGAGGGTTAAGTGCTAGGTCCAGACAGCTGTCTATGAGTACACTCAATACCTGTCTTTGAAGATCCAAGAGCTCAAATGCAGGACCCTAGTGAAGACAACTGTGCAGGTAACACACTTTGCTAAATCTGTTACACTAACACAGAACAACCAAACTGTCAACTTCACATTTTCTTTGAATCAACAGAAAAAACTACAGAGAGCACAAAATGACTGCCAAAGCACAAAGAAAAGGTCAGTCTCAATGTTTTTTTTTTTATTTGCCAAGAGAACTAGGCAACCAGAGCAGAAGAGCCTATGTAGCCTCTGGGATGTGTGGGCGGTGATATCAAGACACTAAGGATTTGGCAATTATCTCCACAGCAGTCATTGTTAGAAGTAAACCAAATATTTTCAGGAATGGGAGAGGAACCAGAAGCAATTACCCTGTCAGAAAAAGTACCCATAGATAACTTGGAAATAACCTGTGTATGTGAAGGCAAGTTGAGTTTATTTCCACCATGTCCTCACATGTCCAAGACGTGACTTCAGTAGCTCTTAGCAGATGCCAGGTGACCTCGATGCTCTCCTGCTTTGATTCCACATTAGAGCCCAGCTCCCCAGCAGGATTCTTTGGCAGACATCACATGCTAAGTTAGCATTACTAAAGCCCCAGCTGATATTCTCTTCAAAACTCCTCTGTTCCCCCTTTCTTGGTCTCTATGGCAACATCCAGCATCCTGCAAACAGCACGAGCCAGCTCGGGGCTCACTCTGCACTCATTCATCTCAGATGTTTGAAGACTCTTCTCTTTTCCCTGTACAATGTTTCTAAAAACAGAGTTTTACTTCCTGCTGATGTCCCCACATCTGTGACACAGTTCCACTGCTCCCTGTCACAAACCATCACAGCTGCCCCAAATGAGGTCTTACTCCAGACTAGGTAAAGGAGCCAAAATCAAACCCAAACATGTTGCCTGTCACTGGAGGGAGAGGGCGGACATTCTCTTTAAAATCCTGGTTGTTGTGAGAGCTTTGCCTTTTAAAAGCTATCCCTGCTAATTAAAGGCATTGAAGATCACCTGCAGATAGCCAAAATAAAAACAGGGAGGCAAGGACAAAAGAGTAGGACTTTACTTTGACCTACATTTTTTCCAGGTTACATGTTAATATTCCTCACTTTACACTCATTCTGTACTTATGTTAATTCTGGCCTCAGAGAATCAAGAAGATTTCATTTAACCTGATTCTGTTCTTATTCTTTTACAACACTCTTAATATGTTATTTCAGTAATGGCAACTTTTAATCAGATATTCTCAGAGCCTTTCTGAACATTTCTTTTTCTAATTTGGAAATTATTTCTAGGAAGAGGGCAATGTATCTATAGTGTACTTTTTATTCCTGCTAGAACAATAAAGAATAGGCCAGGAGTTCACAGCCTTAAGATAAAATAATCAACACAGAAAATAAAAACATTTTGAAGAAAGAAAGAAACTTCCTTGAAGGAATGATATTATTTTTGCAAAACTTAGTTTAATAGTACTTCTTTTTATGTGTATGGGGGAAAACACTACATATGCTACAATGGGAGAACTGTAACTTCTCACAGTACATGGAAGAAAACATTTTCTTTCAAAAGGAAAAAGTAATTTTCGTTGAGACAGTATATAATTTTCCACACACAAATGTGTTCATCCAAATCCAACCTACATGTCTCTGTACCTTATGCTCAAATTTTCCCTCAATGCGTTCAATACATTAAGTGCTACCTAACTCCCACCTCCTGAATTCAGCAAAAAAACCCATTTTTTCTTTAAAAAAACCACCTTTGAAATAGAATGTATTCTTGTTGTTATGGCCTACAACTTAGAGCATGAAAACAACTATTAGTTAACAACCTACCTATTACCCTGTAAAATGTTAACAAGCTTGCACCCCTGCTGTAAAGAAACTGCCCAAAGAAAAGGGCAGGGTAAACTCCCTGGTCCACTCTGATCTGTAGAGAAAAAACATTCCAGGGCTTTATCACTCAAAAAGCCTTGCTTTTTTATCTTCCCACTCCACCTAACCTTTGTTAGCCAGCAAATAAAAGGATGTGCCACAGAACAGCCATGGGGTTTGCATCCCTGCACACAATCATGAATCTTGGTCAGTGTCTAAATCCTGGGAGCTCCTCTGGAGCCACTTCACCACCCCAAGCACAGGAAGATGCTTGAGATTATGCACCACCATTGTAGTTACACAGAAGGCTCCACACCCTTATACACTTGAGCTATCAAGTGACAGTGTTTGCTGGTTACTGGATTAAAACAGGGGAGGGCATGTACTGAAACCTGTACTTTTCTAGAAGCAAGAGGAAGAGATGATTCAAAATGGCTCAGAATAATTTTAAAGCCTCTTAGTTCAAGCTATGATCCTAAAATCATATGATTTAAGTAATTCAAAGCAGTCATCAAATTTAGCAATTTAGTGGTATTAAAGAAGTGCAGCTGACCCCAAGTAAACATGGTGAACCAAAATCACAAAAAGGAAAACCAGAATCTTAAGTAAAGGACAAGCAAGAAAACACAAATTGGTTGTGCTTTTGACATTTGTCCATCATACCTCTCTCCTGACTACTGATTGGTGATGGGAAGAAAAGGCAAAACATATTGTCTTATAGCCTATCCTTTGATTATTTGTGTCCTTGATTTCTGCTTTTACTAAATGTTAAATGTTTCTGCTATTTCACTTTCTCCTATCTCTCCCCTTTGCCTAATCAGCCAATCCTTCTCATATATCTTCCCTGTTCAGGATTTTGGTTCTTCCCATTTCTTTTCTGCTTCCAGCTTGTCAGCCTGCCTCTTCTTTCTGGTCTTCCTCCTGTACCACTTTTATGTTTTCTTCTTTCCTTTCCTTGTTTCTCATCCTTTTATCACTTCTTTTTTTATACAGGATACTCATCTTTCCATCTGTGCTCCCTTTTTGCCTCTCTGGCGGTTGGATCTGAAGAGGAGTAACTCTGTTTTGAGACATTAAGTAGGAAAATGAAGGTCCCTTCTTAATATTTTTCACAGCAGATGGGAACACACTGCACAGAGGGGATCTGCTAAAATGTGTTTTAAGATATTTTCCTGGATCCCATATAATCAAAAAATATTTCAAAATTATTTAAAAAGAGTTTCCTATGAAACATTTCTTATAAATCTTTATGGGAATTGCAGTAAGTTCCATTTTTTTCTTTAAAAAGCAGGCATGAAGTAAAAGTTATTACTGACATCTGTCATATTTTAAATTCCTTTATAAAATTTAGTAGTGGCAGCATAAAACAGATGTAGCATAAAACACTGAAACAATCTCCCTAACAGAGCATTCTTTAAGTAAAGCAACTTCATCATTGACAGTCATTTAGTAACACAGGAGGCAGCTTCCCAGGAGATACTTGCTGCTGCTATATTAGAGGTAATTAAACTATAAAATGATTTATTTCTTTGAAGCCATGTAATTGAAATTTCTAAAGCCATTAATGATACCTTATGAAAGTATCAGCAGATGTGGTACATTATTATCCGCAGCAAAACTGTGTTTACAACACACAGGGCCACAGAAATTCTACAAAATGCCATTTATTGGCAAAACATTAATACATTAACCCACAAAGGACAGTGCACTGAGAGTAGAAATGCTGTTACTAAATATACTCTCTCCACTCTTCCCCCAGCTCTCTCTTTCATATGATTGACAGTGATTTTCAGAGAGTAGGCATTATCTCCAGGCAAGAAAATCTAAGTACATAAAATATAGTTTTACATTAGTTCTATAGTTCTACATTAGCAGCACTACTGATTACTAAAGGAAGCTCTAGACAACAAGAATATATATATTTAAAAACAATGCATATTTAAGAATAAAAAAACCTCTATATATAAAAATAGGAGTATCAATACCTAACATATTTTCCCCACCATATTAACTAATCCAGCAGAAAAATCCTTGATATGTCATTTGCTGATTGATGAGCACAGAGAACTGAGACCTGAGCACAGAATTTTATTGCAGAAGACATTTTCATCTGCAGCCAAATCACCAGGGAAACACTTTGTCAAACAACTTCACTCTGTAGGGACACTTTGTGACAATATTGGAAACTTAAGAATTTGTTCTGGTTTTTCCAAGACCTGTCCATATTGAGAAATATTTACAGCAGCGCTGCAATTCATACAGATGACCATCTTAAAACCTGGGAACAACTGTTTCACATTTCATTGTAACAAATAAAAATAGATACTCACAAGCTCTAGTTTTAAAACAATATTTATCTCTTTATATAAATTATCCAATATATATATTTTTTCACTTTCATACCAAACCCATATACTTTCATAATAACTGACATTATATCAAGCATCTGCAGGGCTACAAATCAATACTTGTTTTCAAGTGCTCAAGTAGCTCTTTTATCTCCTCCCCCCATTCCCCCCTTTTCTTTAACTGAGTGGGGACTGAATCTAACAGAAGGCTGCTTTTACATAATAGGGGTAGGGGTAAGATGCTAGGATTCCAGCAGAACACCATGGGTTAATATATTCACACTTCTGAAAAGGAAATCTGAGTCCTGTTGATGGCTTGAAGCTTCTAATTATTTTCTGTGTTGAACAAAATTCCCTGGTTTCATAGTATTTTCCTAAGATGGAAGGAAGAGTGACCTACTGTGAAATTTTCTCAGGTGAGAACAGTCAGGTACAGAACATTGGTACCCTCAATGGCTCAGCTGTGCTGTCCACAGTGGGCTAAACCTGATGAATCCAAGAATAATCTCAGTCAGCATTTATGTATAAAATTGTATGCATAATTCCTTTGCTCACAGACAATCATAAAACCCCAAATAAGTGGCTAAACAAGAGGGCTAAGACTACCTGTCATGAGATGGAGTAGGGGAAATGAGGAGTGCCACTATTTCTCTGCAGTCAAGGCATACTTTCATCTCAGCAGATCAGCAGCAAGGAACTCCCAGCTTCAATTCAAGCTAATGGTAAAACCCCAGTCCCTTGCATCAAAGAGGGTTAATTTCTCCTTTGGATTCTATGCTTAAACCCTCTAAGCCTAATTGGTAATTCTGTGTCTAAAAATGAGGAGTTAAGCTGAATAATTATAATTTTTCTCAGAGAACTTTCCTTACGTACATCAATGCCATTTTACCTGAGCAATCTCCCAATGGTGTTGTTCCACCAACCAATTTAAAAGATGTGGCATCAGGTATTCAGTTCTAGCTACCAGTCAGCTGGAAAACAAAGGTTTTTATCTAGCACTGACCATCCATCTCCAGCACTCCTATCACCACAGGATCCACTCAACCTCCACTGCTGCCCATCCTCCTTACACTGGCCTTTGGAAACAGAATTAGGCTTTAAAAAAACTCACACCAAGCCACATGTATACTAAGCAAAACTAAGAGGCTGAAATATGGTTTAAGCAGGTTACCACCACCTTCTTTACCTTTTTTTAAGCTATGAACATTAACAGTTATATCTTATGAAACATTTCTCTGTCATCTACTCTTACCTAAAATCTCACATGAAGTCCCACCTCAGATAAACCATCCCCTTTGTTTACAGATAAATTCTGGCAGGGATGAAAGTTGAATGATTTGGTGTGAGACTTTAAAATTGCAAATCTTCATACCCACTGTTTCACTTGTGTTTCCCCGCCCCCATAAAAAACCTCCTGAAACAAACAACCAAAATTTAAAAAAAACCCCACTCCAGCACATTCCTACATCAGGACCAGCTTACTAAAAACAAGTGTGTGGATCTCTTTTACAAGCTAAATTACTCTGTGAGAAGAACAAGGCACCTAATACTCTCTGAGACTATCTGCACAGTGACAGATGTTCTCTCCTCTTATGATGGACAAGCCCCCAGCACAGAGCTGCCTCTGCAGTGGCCGTCCAGGGGGGTGCCCAGTACCCCGTTCACTTATCCTTGGTGTGAGAGGTAGGAATTACTCCTCTGAGCAGGCTCCTCGATCTGGTGCTGCTGATCCTTTCCTAGTAGATCACTTTACAAATTTCCCCCCCCCCCAGTATACATTGTTATCTTTGTCTTGCTGTTCTGTGACTACTACAGCCTGCAGTTCAAATGGCACACAAATAAATATAAACCAGACAGCAATGTCGAAGTCCTTATACTCCATAAAGCAGAGAGCACAAGGACAGGTTGACTGAACACCTCAGCTCACATCTGGGACAGGAAGTGCTTTTCCCTTTCTACCAGAGCGTAGGAACACAGCTTGTTACAGGCACTGCTGCGTTAACGTGACAGGTTTACAAGGCCCTGGCTTGCTCAGCAGTAATGATCTTTCAACATCCCTGTCAGATCAATGCACAGCTTTCCTCAGGACCCACTAACTGGAACACTGCTCAGGAGGGAATGTAACTTTGCAAAACCGCATTCAAATCAGATGGCTCTTCCAGGAGCTGCTGTAATGAGAGACAAGGGGATCTCTGCAAAGTCCTTCAGTTTGGGATGCTGGAGTGACACATCCCTGATCCTTCACTGCACACACTGTGTCACCTACCATTATTAAAGATTTTAACCTCATGATCTAGTTTTGTTTCAAGTCCTTTCCCATCACTGCACTGCAATTTTTGGCAAATGTCTCACTCCATATGGTCTTTGTCCCTGGCAAACAGGAGACAGTGGGAGACAGTTAAGGTATCGTCCTGAACGTGGACAAACTGCAAATGTAAAGAAAACACAGGACATCTCATTACCATAAAAACAAGCTGCTTTTCACTCTCTCCTAAATGTAAGTTTAGATACACATAGCTTAATCAAGTACACCTGCTAAAAAACGGACACAAAACAAAACACCCAAGAAACAACAGCTCAGCTATTAGTACTGGGCAATGAGTAATTTCTTATAGAGCCCCTACAGCAACTTCCTCTTAGAGACAGAAAGTTTGTGTGGAGGGGGCGGCTGAGAAAGGTTTGATCTTTTTCAGTTGGTTTTTTTTTTTAATGCTTCACTATTACAATCTAACCATCTAACCTATTAAACTAAACTTCAAAATTTTTTTTCTGGTTAAGCCATTAATTTTTAATACTCTTGCTGTGAACAGCATTTCTGCTAGTCCAAAGGGAGTTCAGACAAATTATTACTAGTACCTTAATAACAGACACAGGATGTATAACTAACAAAAACCTTCTCATTTTGAATGTATTAACTTTTGGACAGTAGAAAGTCTACCTCACAATTTGGAAGCTGTTTCTCAGGGATCTTATCTTTCCCCACTCAGAATTACTAACATGAAAAGGTCTTCTTCCAAAGTGTCAAACACCAGGCACTAACACTGCATGTGTCTGAGTTTTGAACATGACTTCACTGAAATGACACTGCCTAAATCAAACCTGCCTTCTCTGAGAGGAAGACATTAATACCTGACCAAACCATGCTAACATTGCTTCAGCTCAGGAAGCTGGACCCCAGCATCTCAAAGTGATGTCAGAAGACTTTTACTAGGGACTTAATACCTAACAACAAGCTTTAGGGCACAAGTGCTAGTGTCACCTAAAATGCAACTGTTGAGCCATAACAGGGCACCATTACAGTAACTCAACAGAAATGCATATCACCATTCAGTGCACAGAATCTCTCAGTAAGAACTTATCCTACTGATCTGTTTTAGAAGAAAGCAAAAAACCAGAATGCTGGTTGGCAGGAACAGCCAACACCATGAAAAACAGCAAAGTCAGCATGCCCCCATCACTGGGGGCAGTTACACAGTTATGGTCATAATGGAGCAATTGAAGATGCTGCATTTTCAATCCTGCTTCAAAATTATTATTTAATTCCTAATATATTGCTGTCTCCATCTAAAGACCAGAAATAGTATGAAATTAGGATTTAGTACTTATTCATGAGATAGAATTTAAGTAATTCTTCTTTTTGGGATTGCAGGTTTGATTCTCCACTCATTTGCTCTCACACAGAAAAGGAGTAACTGCCAAGGTCAATGTCAGTGCAAGAAAGGGATGAGTCATTCCTTAGCTGCAGGTCTGCACTGAAAGGGAAGAAGTGATTTCCCAGCCAAGGCAGCACAAACAGAAGCAGTGAAGGAGCAGAGCTGTGAGTTTCAGCTGCACAGGACTGACTGCTGAGCCGTATGGTGTTGTACTTTTACTGTTATTCGTACTCATTAAAGCCAGCTCCAATGCTTTCTGGCATGCTGGCTATCAGACCTTCCTCTCAAGAAGATACAAAAGCAAGGCAGTAAGTGTGCTGTTTTACATATCACGGGGCTTGCTAGCTGTAAGCTGGAACAGCATGATGGACTCTTACGTCAGTAGACAATCTTTATATTTTACTTTTAGAAGTTAGGAGATTACAAGATATACCTTTTACCCTTTTCTAACATTCCAGGGTAAAAGATTTATCCTTTGAGACCACTTTCAATACTATACTCAAAAATTCAGTGGGTGGACCAACTAACGTGATAAGCAAACAAGCCCACAAATGACTCAGAAATGTTACCTCCTTGCAGTCACACTGGAAACACAAACAGTACACAAAGTCACCAGCAGAGTAGATTAAACCCACTGAAATGACTGCAAGGAGGTTTACATTTAATTAACAGGATACAAGATTCAGATGAACAGAGCAAAAATAGACAAATGAAACACAAGAGCAAAAATAGACAAATGAAACACAACCCTGAAAGTCCTTCCTTTACACAGCAGAAAAGAACTGAAAAAAAAAGTAATGGCTATTTTACAGGTATATGTATTAATGAGGATTTCTATATTCCTTTCACTTACCTGTGAAGGAACACTTTCTGTTCTGGCAATTATTATTTCTTTGACAGAGAAGAATACTCTAAGTCCACAAGCTACCAGCTTCAACTGCTTCTCAGGGAGGGTGAAAACCCCTTTCAAAATCTTGACAACAAGCATCACAGCCTCACACCTACTGGAAATCAACAAGACAGAGGAGAAGGAGCCACTACATTTGCCAGAAATTTTATCCAGGAATACAAAGTCAGTACAAAGAAACCTGCCAAGCCAGTCAGCCAGCATGTTTCAGAATCAGAAAGAGTGACACAGCAGACAAGTCACACCAAGCAGCACAGCAAACAGCAGCAGCTGAATGGCCAGGACCACCACAGGGATCTGCAAGTGAAACAGCACATACATAACAACTCTTCCCCACACCTGCTCTCACTCTTTCCTGGGAATGACTGATTTGTAACTTGATGGCATCTGCAGAAATCCCGCCTGAATGGAAGAAACTAGTTTTGCGAAATTTAAAACCAATTCCAGTTTTAAGGAAGGGATATAATGGTGTGGCTTGGATTCTACAATAAAAAATGGAGAACTCAGATTCACCACTCTCTATTCTGGAAGAGTCAGCAATTTGCAAGACATAGATCAAATGAGCTCTGACCCCCACTGGACATGTGTGATCTTGAGTATTAGATCCATCACTAACACACAGTGATGCCACTAGGCAACTTTTTAAAATTAGTCATACATGCCCAGACTATAGAACTCACCAACCATAATTCAGAAAAAAGAGATAAAGAAGACCACACTGGGTCAGAGGATTTGGCACTGGAAAGATTCCTCTGACACTAGATTTACAAAGTATGCAAAAGTATGTTGGAGTGCAAATACATCTACCATTTAAGTGACCTGTGAGTACCTCAGAGTTTGGAGAGATGTTCTCCTCTGCATTGCATCTGCCTATGGAACTTTAAAATAACACCTCCCTCTGCCTGCTGAACCAGCCCCCTCCCCAAAACACCCCAGTAACTTCACTAAGCATGCCCCACCTCCTCTGGGTGCCTGTAACATTCTCTTGGAATCGACTTGGGGAATTTCTGTCTGACGCTTTTAATCACTTAAGTTCTCAATCCTTTTAATTTGGCAAGTCTGAGGCATTACGTAAAGGGACTCCAAATACTGAAAAACTAAAAAAAATTAATAAATCATCTGGTTCATGCCTTTGCTACTTGAAAATAAGGATTTTTTTTTCTTTCATTAGAATTACTTTACTTCTTTGCTCAGCTGCTACCTGCATGCAGGAACCATCAGGAACATTTGTTGGGAAAACTAGCAACTGTGTCTCAAAAATGCACTGACATTATTGACTCCTCCAAAGATGATTTTCTAAAAGATGGTTATTTAGGCTATGCGTAGCCTGCATGAACAATCTTCTCTGGAAGGAAATGCAAGGATTTTTCTATATCAGATTCTCATTTGTTTCTCAGAAATTCCCCAATCAGTACTTAAGAACAGAGTAATTTTTAAATCAAAAGCCTATTTGGTGAGCTGTCTGCCCCCAGGTCCATCTCATTCATCTCTCTAGACATGGATTTCAGTTTTCTACTCCAAAGAGGTTAACAGATTGCTGTAATTGGATGGCTCCAAGAAAAATGCTTTAAGCACCAGAGCAGCTAGAAACAGAACCCAGCCCATGCTCTGAGCAATGAAAGAGTATCCCCTTATTAAATATTGCTAACAATGTGTTTCAAGTACTTCAGGAAAAAGTATGATCTAAGAGTTAATTTATTAGTATACTGCTATGAAAAGGTCTTCCTTGGCATGCAGGTTAAAACTGTCCATATCCCACTAGTAATAAGCAATAGAAAAATACTATTCTGACAAGTGGTTGCATCTTTTAAACATCTATAAACTGCTAAAATTCTGTAATTAACTTCCGTCCCCTACTGCCTTACTGGCAACTACTACTGCCATAGAAGCACAGTTCCTTATGTCGTCTGCTCTATTTGCAAACATATCTTCTCATTTATTTTCTAAAATTATTTTCTGAAAAGGCACAAATAAGAAAAGATGTCTTGTCTGACCTCTAACCTTGTGAAATCTGTCCCATATTTGTAACTGTTAAAGCACACCTGGTTCTGCATTCTTCCTGTGTTTTCATTTGCAGTGTTTTTCTTAGGAGGTTTAACAAGGTTAGAAGGTAATTTACAGTAATTACAAAAAGCAGAAAACCAAAACAATTTTCAACTAATTATGCACAGAGAGTTAAAACAGATATCTGAACAACATGCAAAGCTATGTGATGCATCACCTAAAAAAAAAAAAAAAAAGCCTAGAACTTCTCAAGAGTCACATAATCCACCACAATTAAGACTTCTTGAAGTTTCAATCTGAATATATCTCATGCCTTTTGATTCTTAAAAGAGTTGATATATCCACATAAGATCAGTGAATATTTATTGAGAGTTAGCATAACACTGAATAACCAAAGAACGGTAAATTTGTGTGCAGTCTTCTGTGAAAAAGAAACTATGTGAAAATCCCTAACTACCAAATCAGATTAGACTTCTCAGCATTACAAGATAAACTGAAGTTTTCCTTAACATCTCATTTCAAAGAACCTTAATATAATATACTCTGCACTAACAAAAACTCAGTGGTTATCTGTTGATACCACTCATAGATAAAAGCGGTCCCTGGGATGGCTCAGCACCACCTAACAGCAACCTCCAGCATGTATGATGGGGAGTAAGTCCCACAGTACCCAAAACACTGAATCAAAGATGATACATCTGGACAATACCAGTTTAATCCATAAATATGGTGACTCACTGGAAAGATAATAAGATATAATCTCTTATTGAATCAGACTGTGCAATGATGAATACTCTGAAGAATGATGGATATGCTTCAGTCAGAGGGAGAACTTCTGCTAGACACAGAGTTATCAGAGACAGATCTGAAAAAAAATATTTACAGCCTTCAGATGAAACACAAATATTGTATCAAAAGCATTTGCTGTATCACTTAACCCAGGCAAAGATATAAACCCACTTTTAAAAGCAGGACTTCCAGAAAAATTCAGTTATCCAAAATAGGTTTCTTCTATTTCCTTATGCCAGAATTTTGAAGCAATGCATTAATCAAAATTGCTTCTAAGAAATAGATTGTTTCTTTCTCCTTTTTGTTTTTAGGATTGGGAGAAAATAGCAAGGTGAAAAGGACAACAGACTCATTCATTAAATTACACACACATACATATTCTTTTGCACACAGACTGTCAAGAAAGTAAAGAAAAGATCACCACTGCCCAAGTGTGAATAATAAAATGCAGTTATATTGAGAGTTCCTGTTTCAAAGGCACTGGGATTACCTGTCACATCAGAGCACTGTTCTGCAGGTCTGAGGGACAACTTTGAAAGGCATTTGTCACCGAACTGATTCACCAAAGGTACTAAACCAATGAGCACAGGAAAACCATTTCAACTGGCAATGCTTAAGAAACAGCCGGACTGAAAGGAAGAAATAATTGCTCAAAATTTGAAGTGTCTAAAATGTGGTGACAGAAGATGGGAAGAAAAGCTTTCTTAAAAATATCTGAGCAATCAGCTTGGAGTGCTATATGAAGCACAAAGGGAGAGTTCTCTGGGAGCAGAAGCACTAGAGAAGCATTTGTTCCACCTTAGGCCCTGCTCCCGGGGACATTCCTGGTTTTATTTACATGCCCAGGAGTTCTTGCAATGCACCTGGGTTGCTTACCTGTGAAGAATGACTTGATGACAAATGTTATTTCTGCAAAACACATTCTCCTTAAAAGTACTGTCCTTAAATCGTACTACAGATCTAATATATTTACCAGAACTCTGCTTCCTGTGATTTCCCAAAGCCTTGCTTTATGATTACTTCTCAATGTTTTTCATCAGTTTCTAAAACAGCCTTCTGGCTTCCAACATAAAAACTAAACAGATCTTCTGAAGCATCAAAAAATATAACCAATAGATTAGACCACTTTATTTGACTTTTAAAAATACTGTTGTTGGAGTTACAAATCTAGGAAACATAAATAAGAACTGGGACCACTAGATGTTATTAAAAGAAAGCTATTTCATATCATTATATGGTTGCTTTGAAGCTTCTATAACTCTGTCAAAAGGCAGGTGAGATATTTCATGGGTACAAGGAAAATATTTTTTAAGTTCTATGTATTTCAAAACTTCCCTAAACTATATGCATGCTGACCATATGTGAAAATGAGATGGACAAAGATCCCCTATGCTATCTAAGGTGCAGATTATAGTTTCACAAATGGCACGACTCAACAAACCAGTCACCAGCTGTATGCTAGAGTGCAGAGTTACAGCTGAGGAGCTGCTCTCGCAGGAGCTGTCTGCACGTGTCCTCCAGCCACCCAGGGAATGGCAAGTGACTCCAGTGGAGAGGTACAGCACCTTTGCCTCAGGACATGAAGGTGAGCTCTGGTAGGTCTCAGGGTCTCAGCTGGTACGCCAGAAGGTGATGTGACGCTGTGACCACGCATCTCAGCCTTGCTCTGAGCCTCAGCACTGAAGAAAGGGCAGGGAACCTTGTAGCAGCTGAGGTTTTAAAAATAGCTTACAGACCCAAAAGCTGAATTGACCCTGAATTAATTGTAGCATCTCAGCCAGCGCAGTGACTCCATGTAGACCGTGGGTCAGCAACCTTGCCCAAGTGGCATGTCAGACTGCATGCATCCAAATCACAGAAAAAAGCAACAGGTACCAGAAGACACTCTTTCTCAAAGGAAAACAGCGCTCCTTTTATCTGTGCTCTGTGGAGGAAACTTCCTCCAGCTCTTCCAAGATGGCAGCCTGGTGGGGAGCAGGTGCCAGTCTGCTGGGTTTGCATTAGAGCCACCCACGGAAATGATTTTTTTCTGAGAGGAGCTGCTGAGAGCTTCCTCTATGCCGAGCAAAACTGACTATTTTTTAATATTGACACTTTGTTAAACCACTAGAAAGCTGAACACGCCTCTATGAACACGCCTGTTAAAAAAGAACAAACCGTGGGAAAAGCTCTCTTTCTCCTGGCCTTGAACAGGTAAGGAGACGCAGCCCACGTGGCTGGGTGGGGGCCAGCAGAGCCCCAGCAGCTGCCAGGCAGGGGGACAGGAGGCCATCGGTGCTGAGTCCTGCCTGCCTGCTGAGATCCTGGACCTTCCCCCACTAGGGCCACCAGAAAACCAGGGGGAGGCTCTGGAGACCACGCAGAGAGTGGCCCTGTGGCTGGGACTGAACAGGGCGCCATGCAGCCGATCCTGACACAGCCCCTGGTCCTGACACAGTTCCCATCCTGACACAGCCCTGATCCTGACACAGCCCCCCCATCCTGAC
>QUSF01000003.1:18793356-18953721 GCA_003676055.1 Chloebia gouldiae | reverse complement strand
TGCTGCCTGAAGATCCATCAGCTGAAGATCCATCACCGCCACACAACAGGGATCACATAACCATCTGCAGGCCCTGGGTGAGATATTAACTCTTTCAGTGCACAGATAACACTTGCAGACCTTCAATCCTCCCTGGGGTCAGAGAATGGGACAGAGTGAAGACATGTAGAGGAACATGAGACATGAAGGTCAGTAAGAAGAAGTCAAGTTCCAGATGGGAGGATTGAGGAGATGCCTCAAGTCCTGGGCTGAAATTCTCCTGTAAGGCTTTGGAGAAGATATAATTGATACATTAGACTGTACGTTCATACATCTGATGTTTTCTTCCCTGTAACTCCTTGAAAAAAGGGGGGGGGGGGATGAAGTGTTCAAAGTGTAGATATGCGCACAGGCATCTATGCTAAAACAAGCAGATGTTGAAGTAGCTGTGATGCCATGAGAAATCTGAACAGAGAGAGAGAGACAGGGAAAGAAGGTGGCCTCTGTTCCCAGAGATAAATATGATCTCAGAGATAGACAAAGAGAACCTTTGCTCTTGAACAGTTCATCCTTAAATAGAACGCCATAAGTTGACATGGCCCATAACGGCAGCTGTGGGAAAGCTGTGAAAGATGGGAGGGACTTCACAATTGTAGATTCCCAGGCAGCTGCTATTCGTGGAAGTTAAAAGCAATGAGAGAACTGTTTTCTTGTGGAGAAGTCTCTATAAAATAACAAGAGGGACTCCTCTCCCTAAGTGAACTGAAGAAAGACTATTCTAGAGGTGATAAACTGAATTGTTTCTGTACATTGTCAGTGGGAAAGAAAAGGTTGTAGGGGGGAGGAAGAGGGATGTTCTAAAGGTTGTATTCTGATTCTTATTATTCTTTTAGTTATGTGAATAAAGTTTTCTTGATACCCTTTTAAAGTTTTAAGCCTGCTTTGCCTTCCTCCTAATCCTATCTCACAGCAGGAAATGAGTAAGTATATTCTACTGGGTGCACTGGTGTTTGGCCAGCACTGAACCCACCATAGCCAGAGATGCCACTTTTCTGGAACACCTCTCGGCACAGTACAACACCTCAGCTGCTCTTCTGCTAAATGCACTCTAAATATGTGACCCTCTGCAATTCACTGCTGCATAGCCTATGCCAAAGAGATGCTGACATTGAAAAGGTGCCCACCCAAGTCTCAATGCATTTCTCTTTGGTATGTCACTCTGCCCTCCTGTCAACCACAGGAGGTTAACCTGCGTAACCTTCTTTGAACTCCCATGCCTGTATCACTGACTAATAAGTTTCTCTGCTCAGAGAGCTTTAGGTGGATCCATCTCCAATAACCTAACTATTATGCATTTACCCCCGACCATGAGTACTCTGGCTGCATCCAAGGAATGCCCAGGAGATGGAAATACAGATCATTCCAAAGGCAAAAGCTGCCACCTGGAGAGTAATGGTGTAGCCAGATGTAGTGCCTGGGTTAGGTGATGGCATGTGTTATGGACTGCTACTGCTACTACCGAGCAGATTTCTGTTTGCAGCTCAGTTTCAGGTCCAAGCAGCTCAGTTTCTTTTCTGTGGGAACAATGGTAAAGCAAATATGGAAAGAAGTAATTCTGCCTTGAGACAGCAGCAGAACGAGGCTGGAAACAAATGACATGCTAAAACCTAAGCCACCTCCCTTCTTCCTTCTGTCCTAGATTACCTCTCTAAATTCTTGGATTATGAGAAACATTTAGTAAAGTTTCTTCTTCCACTGTATCATGTCACTAACTATTTAACAGCACTCTAACACATCATGGTTGATCATTTCCTTCCCAGGGTGGAGAGTTCAGGTCTATTTCTGCAGATTTGTATTTTTTTATTGTATGAAGTTCTCCAATAGTAATTATTTTAAATTATTTAAGTACCCTTCCTAACTGGGTAATGCCACTGAAAACGTGTAAGCTCTGAGTTTGCAACTCCTCTATTTCTGCTGTACATCTAATCTAAAATAATAAATTTTGTTTTGTCACCCAATAGACTAATTGTTTGCATTTTTTTCCAATATGATTCCAGGCTGAAGAGATTTTGTTATATTTTTTAATACGTGGATTACACGAGTAACTTTTACATACTTTTACAGGTATACATTATCTTAAACTAATAAATATTTTGAAAATTACAGAATAAGAGAAATTGTTTTACAGGCTTCAATTTTACAGTGAACTCCTACACAAAACCATCATCTTTTATCATGACTGTGCACATATTTGCAATTTCTGCTCAACAAAATCCAAAAGAAAAAAGACAGAATTCATATTTTTTTTGCCTTTATCTAAATTACACAAGTTCTGTGCATCATGTTCTCCTTGCTGGGTCCATCTAGCTTTTGTTGCCCTTTCATTTAAGAACAGACTCAAGCCTTTGCTGTGAAAAAAACAAACAAAAAGTATTTCCCAGAGGAATAATTTTATCCCTCTCTAGGTAAGTCACCCCCTCCATCTTTAAATTCCTGTATTACTCTTGAAAGACACTGACAGCAGACTGAAGGCACTGTCAGACAAAAATTACTTCTGCAGCGGACAGGAATTCAATCTTGTAACACTACTTTTTGATCAGATAAAATTTTTGTAGACTCTCTCCTAAAATGGAAAGTATTTTTTTAATCACGTTCATCTTCTGGCAAAATAAGGCTCACAATTTCAAAGGAGGATTGTGAACAAGATGGTTTAGTGGAGAGGAAAATGATAGCTACTAGCTTTTGGACTGTCAGAAAAGAAGAACACAATTAAAACATTACCCATTCACAAGTGAACAGAAAGACCACAGGAGACAAATATTTGCCAGAATATCTCCTAACACTCAAACCATAACTATCTGGTTTGGCATTTCACAAACAAAATGAGAGAAAAGTCAATCTGAAGGAGAAATTTTTTAGGTGGAAAACAGTGTTTCAGGCTAGATATAACACACTTGTGATGGCAGAACTGAGCTAGTCCCATTGTAAGCAAAACACTTCAGTTAAGGACAAGTAACAATACAGCCAGGGCTGTCCCAAAATAGTCCTGTTCTGTACCAAGTAATCCAACACAATATAATACATTTGAACCTCACGGTTTGCACTGTAGCTCTTAGCAGGCTTCACTTATGTATAAAACCACTAAAGCTGACGTATTAGCTGTTGTTTTTTTTTCCCTCAATGAGAGTATAATACTACAGAACAATAAAGAAAATCTTAAATAAAAGAAAAACTCAGGAAAATTATCAAAAGAGCATTTTCTCAGCAACACTGAAAAATAAGAGCAATAAAATATGACAGCACATATAAGCTTTTAATTTCATTTTTTATACATGCCTGTGTTACCAAGCACACTTCTAGATTAAATAAAACAATGCTATTGGAAAAGGTTTACAATAGCATCTTTTAAAAAGTGCATCTTTTCACTTTAAAACACTGTGACATGACAGTCAAGTTTTACAAGCTGATAAAACACCTCTGTTATTGAGCAGAACTACTCTTCAGAGCATTTCTACAACTTCATCTTTGTGTTAAACAATGCACCCAATGTGGAGTCTGACAAACCATATCTATTTGGCTATGTCTTATGTTTAAAGGGTTTAATAGTATTTTGTGTAGATAACTACACTGTGCCATTTATTTTGGTGGTGATGTATGTAGAGTTTAGCGTTAGCCACAGCAAATGCATTTTTTTAAGGAAAACTACAATTGAATATTCTTGAAACCTGCATTTTACACCTTTTGAGCATAAGCAGATAAATTTTCAGTGTCACTATTGCTGAGATTTCCTGCTATTTTTATTTTCTACTGACAGAATACTCAAAGCTGACAAATGTTGTAGAACAGACATAGATATTAAAAGCTTCAATTTACAGCAAATAGAGACAGTTTTCTTTTGCTGTTCATAAACCAAAAATCTAAGACGTGTAAATAGAGGAAAGGTGGTAACAAAACACTAAGATAGATTTTTAAATAATACCACAAGCAATAATGATACAGAGTAACACATCTGCTTTCATTGTGCATATACAACATCATCAGGTTTATGGATCTTGAAACAACTCTTTTAAATTTGGCTTATATATAAAAAAAGTCAGGTACCATACACATAAGTGAACAAGAAGACCAGAAAGATAAAATGTATAGTTTATCTAAGCATACCTTTTTGAACTGCTGGGCTTTGCTGTGAATATTGCTGCTCTTCTTTACTAATGCTGTGCTTATGTTTGATGAAGTGGTGTCTGTCACCTCTCCAGCTTCAGTCCCTAAAATGGTTATTTATCCTGCCTCACTCCCCTCTATTCTGACCCCATAAAATGTGAGTAACAATTACCACTGAAGATTTTCAACACGCAAAAGGTTTATATATATCTTTCAATAACCATATCAAATACTTTATTTCAGCACATAGGTCTCTCAATCTGATTAATTTTAAGACCATTTATACAAAGTGAGGTAGTTGTCTGAGATGCTGAGGATCCACACATTCCTGGTATTAAACACTGAATTGCTGGCTGCATGTCCTGTAAATTAGTAATATTAAAAGGCACAGTATGAAGGATAAGGAAGGAAATTATAGCTGCCACTTCATGCTAAAGACTGTGTTGCAGACAGCTGAAATAGTTGGTATTTATGATATCTGGCATCACTGTACTTCCCAGTTCCCACACTGCCTACCCTCTGCACCTGCAGGAAGTCTGACGTAGCTGGAATATGTCAGACCTCACAAAGGACCTAAATAGGTCTGTGGATGGGCAGCTTCCCCTGCCTGATGGAGCTGATGGTGTTTGACCTCCTCCCACTAGCACAGAATACTGGCACAAGATAATGGGATTTACTGAGTGGCAGAAATGAAATATAAAATCATCTTCCCCTGAGATCATAAATGAACATGTTGAGTAACTATTCTGTGACTTCAGTGTCCTGTGCTCCTGACCTGGGTACTGTGCACAAACAGGTCTGACAGTACATTTAACTCCTTAAGAGATTTCCCCTTATTTTTTACTCCTGTTTCACTGACAATTTTTTCTCCCACACATTCTACTCTTAACAGAAGACCTGTCTGTGCTTGAAAACCTGCATTAGTGAGTCTGCATTCTGCACAGCTGACACTAAGCATTTTTGCATATTTTTTCCTCTCACTGCACTGTGAAAACTCCAATCACAAGCAAAGCACAGCACACACTACTTTGCTCTCCAGTAAGTTGAGTTACTAGTAAGACTAATTGTCAGTTTGTCACTCTTCCAGGGAAATATTTTTTACTTTTGTTATAATATATACAATAATTCCCTCAAGAGCAACAATCCTAAAGTTATATGCTTGATGAGTCAATTTTTTTTTCCTTTTCTTTTCCTGGTGACCATCTCTGGGAACAAACATACAAACTAATGCTGAATAACAAAACATATAAACTCTATTTATACTGTCTTTTCACACTGAAATTTACAAAGATGATTACAGAAGACAAATTTTCAGCCTTCACTGCTGCTTCCAAAAAGTCTCCAAAGGAAAAATTTTTGAAAGCCAAACTTGACAAGAGCAGAAAACAACCTCATAAGGTAGGCAAAGTATGCTGTGGCACAATTCTCTACTGCCAATTGCTATTTTTGTTTACTAGGAAAATTGGGAGTTTTATGCTCACATTCTTTCCTGACAAAGTTGTGCTTTCAGCTACAAGAGGATATTTAAAAATTTCTCAAATTTTATTTTTATTTAACTTTATTATTTTTAACTTTACTTTTAAACTAAATTAAATTCTTTCCCTTCTCCAGTCATCTATTAAAAGAGTCTCCAGGGACAGAGATTTTTAAAAAAAAATTAGAAAACCTACTTGCAATTTCTTATGTGTAGTTCATACCTCCCTCTAGCAAAACATATGCTATGAAGTGACATGATGGGTGAAATAAGAGGACTACAACTCCATGACAAAGGTTGAGACAATGGACATTATTACCTTCCAATGAACTCTGCTGAGAAAGCTGAAAGCAAACTGAACCTGTATTCCAGATTTCATGTTTCCTTTAGAAACACTGTTAAACTGTCATCAGTGATTAAAGAAGTCAATTTGAGAATCTGAACATTTTTGTCACTCAAGATCACACTTTTTTCCTTCTTCGAAGACTTGCTTGAACATATTTCAACATACTTTTTCAGGGAAAACCTCTCAACTTCATCCATCTTTCCTTGTAAGTGAACTTTTTAAACCTTTGACTTGCCTTGCTCCTCTGCTCTGGACTTGCTCTAATTGGTTCTCATGTTTTTGCAGCTGGATACATACCCTAAAATAGGGCTGACAGAACTGAGCACAGCAGCTACATTACTTCTCCTATGTCACAGGAGGCACCTCTGCACTGATGTGGTGGCATATGCTGACCCTCTGTGATTCCAGAGCTCATTCTGCAGATCCAATGCTTAGCAGTCATTCCCTACCATGTATTCCTTCTGTCAGTATTTTACACTCAGCTCTGCTGAACTGCAGGCTACTCTTTCCAGGACACAGTGCTATTTATGTTTGAAATGCTTTTTTATTTTCCAAAATCATCAAGGGTGATTTTTTTATTGTAACTCTGACTCCTTTTCTTGTAACTCTGCTAATCACTTTATCCTGCTGTCATGCCTACAGAAAACACACTTATCAAAAATGTACATTCTCAGTTTTTCAGAGGAAAATTTTCTACACAAATTAACTGTATGACTAAACAGTCACTAGGCAAGCAATAGAGCAAGTAGAAGAAAAACAATGTCTGCTGCTAGAAATACTGATATACCTTGTGTCTGTTATTCATGGTCTCATATACCTTTTAATTTTTCCCCTTTATTCTTAGCTAGTAACTGCTTATATTGCAATGTCAGGACCAAGTAGAAGGGAGTGTGCTTTAACCTGTTGTGCAGTAGAGCAGATACTTCTCCCAAACAAGCAAGACTGTGGGAAAGACAGTCAGACCTGGACTATAAAATGGGGTTAAAAAACAGCTTCAGAGGTTACGGAAATATCTCGTTCTTCCCACTGCACTACTTGGTATTCTAGGAAATAAGCCACTGCCTTTGGCTCAAGAAAAAGGTGGACAACTTGAAAATGTTCTTAAACATTCACAGTCATTCTGAAGAGTTATTTCCCAGTGAAGACACCTCACTCTGATCCAGTAAAGTGCAAAAATTAACACCCAGCAGGAGTAGGCCAGGCAGGTGTAGGTATCTATAGCTATTAAATGAATTATACAACACCTCTATTCATGGGACCTGTAAAACAAGCACAGCAATGACAAAGAGGGAATCAAAGACAAGGTATAAAGCTGTAAATAGAACACAGATTGGATAATGTGAGTAAGGTCTTGGGTGAACAAAGTTTTCTTGAAAAGTTTTGGAAAGTCTTCTACCAGAAGCCAAATAAATTTTTGAGCAATCAGGATTTGAATCCTGATGCCGTTCGCTCCACAATACTGTGACGATCTGGCCATTCTCCACTGTCCATATAGCAGAGCATCATTTCCCTCTGCCTGTGCCACTCCTGTCCAGAAGCTACCTCACTGCCTTGTCCTCAATTTTAAATTTTTGATTTCTCTTTAGTTGGTTCTGTCCAACTTCAACCTCATATGAAAGGACCATCTCTTTTCCCCCCTATCAATCCCATCCCTCTACCCTATAAAGGATGTTACCTTTATTGCCCAATCTACCTATTTCCCACATGGTCCTGGTTTCAACTGGGACACAGTTAACTTTCTTTTTAGTAGGCGGTACTGCATTTAACACAAGATTTGTGTTGGTAACACACTGATGTTTTGGTTGTTGCGAAGCTGAGCTTACCCAAGTCAAGGACTTTTCAGTGTCCCATGTTCTGACAGTGAGAAGCTGAACAAAAATCCGGGAGGGAGCACAGCTGGGAGAGCTGACCAAACTGGCTAAAGGGATATTCCACACCACAGAACATCATGCCCAGTGTATAAACTGGGGGAGTAATTTATGAGAGACGGATGACTGCTCAGGGATGGGCTGAGCATCAGTCAGTGGGTGGTGAGCAATTGTATTGTCTATCACTTGGTTTCCCTTGAGGTTTTAGTCCTCTCTCTTCCTCACTGTAATTATTATCACTAAAATAATTATTATGATAACAATTTACTTAGTTTCAATTATTAAACTGTCCTTATCTCAACCCATGATGTTTACATTTTCCCCGATCCTCCTCACAATCCCACCTGGGAGTGGAAAGTACGGAATAAGTGAGTGGCTGCAAGGTTGCCAGCTGGGGATAAACCACAACACAAATAGAAAACTCCTCATGTGCTTTCATCAACCCATGTATGAACAGATCTCTTCTGACATACTATGGCAAGAACTATCTCATTATAACTCAACATTTCCAATAAGACCCCATTAATATTGTGAAGCATCTAAACAGTGATTAAAAATAGTAACAAAATCATAAAGCACTTTGGAAGTGTTTACTCCCTTTGTCATTTTGTCTTTCAGACTCCTTGATTCTCAAGATCAGGAACTGTCTTGTATTTTGAACAGAGTCCAGGACATTTTGGTAGCATCCAAAATCTAATAATCATAACAGCAGTAAAAGCAGTAACACATTTCAGATGCTGTCCTTAGAGACTTCATGTTTCAGAGGATTCAGCCAATTAATGGAAAAATCAATGTTGCCAGTAATTGCTTTTAGAGTCAGTTGGTTCAACTTGTTTGAATATGATGGTTATATTTCCACCCACTGTGTAAACAACCATGATGGAAAGCTCATTTGCATGGTTTTTAGAACACACCAGCACAAACTGAAGTGATCTGCATGATTTGCAAGACCTATAACATGATGTTTTTGTCAGTGCATGTGCCAACATTAAATAAAACCTTCTCTTGCAACCCAGTATGGGAGCAGGGTATTAGGAAAAATCTAACAGAACCATGTCTTTTTAGTTTTAACATATTTTGAGCTTTTTCCACCACTTAGTCCACAAAATTAGCAATCAGTAGAAATCCTAAAGTGAGACGGATGGTTTAGTTACTGTCAGTAACATATTTCAGAGGTCTGTAACAAATAGCAGCATCAAATGAATAAATAATGTTCAAAGCCTAACAGCCAGCTTCCGTAACAGTGTGAAAATATGTAAATGTTACATCGCTTTACTCTTCAAACTGGCTCTCCTTTTGTTCCTCAGAGACTCTTCTGTCAGAATAACAAGCTAAAAACAAAATATGAATGACAAGTGCACATACTGAGCTGATTGAGAACACAGAGTCGAACAGTAACCATATTAATCTCGTCTCTCAAAGAGGCTGTGTGAATTCCAGGCAGAAATATTGATTTTGATCTAGTCTACTGCAGTGTAGATTGCTAATTGGAGTTCAAAATCTATGCAGTGTGCTTCCCTAAAAAATGGCAACTTTCAGCACTTTCCTTACTTCAATTAGGACACCTAGAATTTTATACTTAAATCCCATTAACATTGTTAAAAGTTTCTGCTATCACTATACATCCTTGGCAAACATCTGATTTGTGAATTTCCAGTATATAAATAATCATAGCCTAAAGATATAAAAAACCTGTAAATGTTATTAGTGACTTTACTCTGGATCTGGATTTTTTTCAGTGAAGTGAGTAAATGGTGGGCAGGTCAGTGGGGGTGATTCTGCCCCTCGGCTCTGCTCTGGTGAGGCACCACCTGAAGCACTGCATCCAGCTCTGGGATCCTCAGCACAGGAAGGACATGGACCTGTTGGAGCAAGTCCAAAGGAGGGCCAACAAAGTGATTAGCAGGCAGGAGCACCAACCCTATGAAAAAATACTGCTGCCTTTCAGTTTCTGAAGGTGGCCGATAAGAAAGATGAGGCCAGACCTTTTAGGAGGATCTCTTGTCATAGGACAAGGAGTAATGGTTTTAAACTAATAGAGGGTAGACTCAGACTAGACATAAGGAGTGAGTTTTTTACAACGAGGATGGTAAAGCACTGGAACAGGTTATCCTTATAGGTGGTAGATGCCCCATCCCTGGAAACATTAAAGTCAGGTTGGGCATGGCTCCCCCTGAACAGTATCTCTCCTACTGCCTCTTGGGGGGAGGCTGGTGGGCTCAATGAGTCAGAGGTTTACCACAGAAAGTATTTTCTTATGTCCTCAGGATGCCTACTGTCAAACAGGAGCTTAAGCAGTCAAACCACAGGTAAGATTAGCCACAAATGAATGATGCTGTAAAGGTTTTATCAGAAAAAAACCCCAATATTATTTGTCCAAAAAAGGTCAAGAATCATTATTTTATATCTAGCTATGAAAAACTCTCAAGCTACTAAATTAAACTGAAACATTTCATTTAGAAGTTTCACTGTGAAAGGTTAGAGGAACAGTTGCCTAAACTCCAATTAGTGCTGTATCCCGTGATTTTCACACACTAATTCACAAAGGCCCATTTTAATTAAAGGAAAAACGCCAGGTCACTTTTGTTGGCATCATTAGGTGGAAAAAACCTCCAAGACACCCAACAAACCAACAGCAAAAAAAAAAAAAAAAAACCCCAAAAAAACCAACCAACCAAAAAAAAACCCCCAGCAGGCACCAGGAGCTGTTTACTACTCTCTAATGCTGTAAATAACAATTACATTAAATTGAAGTTCAGGAACAAGGTCCAAAGTTTGAGCTAGTGTTACTCTTTATTGACTCTAAAAGTTTCTGAGATTGCAAAAGCAAGAGCATTAAGCATTTCCCCTCAAAAAAATAAGTTAACAGAAAACCAAAAGATATTCTAAAATTGATGACAGTATCTCCTTGGCTGCTATTACAAAAGGACTGACCAAGGGTAGTTATTGGCCCAAATTGTCCATTATGTTGGTTAAAAAACAAGACTGAAAAACTTCCAGCCTTCCCTGGTAAAATTGATGTCACGTTGTTCTGAGAGGGAAAAGGGCTGCTTGCCCTCTGAAGGAGAAAGGAAAGGTTAAGCTTTCCAAGTGGTCCATCTTTCATCCCCAAAACAATTGTGCTGACAGTAAACCATGAGCCTGCCACCACCTGGAGACTCATAGGTAGCAACAAGTGTCACTGCTTGCAGAGACTTAATGAACAAATTAATACCACTGGCTTGCTATTAGCCTGTAAATGAAACCCCATCCTGGTCTCTCAGTAGCTTCCAGTCAGTCTGCCTCTTTTTGTGCTGGATATCCATTAAGAGACACCTTCTAATTACAAAACTCCCAGAAAGTCCATCGGATATCTTTTATCTACACTGTTTGTGCTGGCAGAACAGATGGAAGAGGCTGTTTGGAGAACCACGTGCTTCTCTCAAACTGCCACCCAACTAAAGGTGTAAAATGTTGGACTGCACACAGAGAAAATCCCTTTGCTAACCACAGACAAACACTCTTACACAGACATTTTGAGGAAGGTAAACCCTCACAAATCAGTGCATGGTTTGACGCTCGCTGCTACTGAGCTCTAAGGTTTCAGAATTCAGGTATTTTTCTTGTTCAGCTTTTACTACAGCAAAAACTTCCAGTAACCACCATATGAACACTGATTCCCGTTACAACATCACTTCAAAGGAGCACACCAGGCATACAAACCATTAGGACAAGTTGGGAAGAGGCACAGGGTTAATTTATGAGAGGAGCTTTTGTTCTGCCCAAGAGAAAATGAACAGTGAACTTTTACTATGATTCTACTGTTCTGAACCACTGTATCTCACGTTGTGTAAAAGAAAAAGACCTAGTATCCTGCTGAAAAGTTAAAAGAGAAGGCAGCCCCCACAACCTGGTACATTACTCCTAAACATTTGAGCACAGGAACTAAATGAATAAACACCAGTGTGGAAAAATATTTTACTTAGTTTATGTATGGATGAATTCAGACAGGAGGTAGATAACTAAGCTGGTCAAAAAAGAAATTTTTTTGATTTTTTGGATTTCTCCTTACAGATACTTACACTTGGCCAGCAAATCCAGCCAGAAACCCCCCCAGAGAGATAAAGTAAACCAGATGTATTGCATCATCTTTCTTCTGGCTTTCCTTATTTCTTGTTTTCCCCCATTTTATTTGCAGAATTATGCCAGTGTGGAAGACTTCACTCTTGCAACAGTATTTCCTGCATCATTTGGAGTCTTAACAATTTTGATGCTTTGCAAAATCTTTTGATAAACACAAAGATGCTGCACTTCTTCAGGAACAGGGAGTGCACAGCTGGGACTGTGTCTTTTGTTTGAATGTAAAGCAATTGCAGTACCTCAGGCTTTCTACAGGCAAACCATGGTCATGGCAGCAGTGGTCACAAAGCTGTTTGTCATGCATATTTGTCAAGGTTAATTTTTACACTGATCTGTTTGTTTTTTTCTTAAATTGCTTTCTATTTAATTATGAACAGGAATCTTGAGTGTATTTCAGCAAGACATGAAATAGTAACACCTAAAAATGGACTGTTCCTTTATACAACACCAAGACATTTATCAAATGCAAAGTGTTCATCACATGGTTTGCCCCCAATTTCATTAGATTCTAATTGCTTTTGACAGCAAACAAAAATAATTCTGCATCACCATGCAAATGGCAGCATAGTAACCCATTTCTAAAGTATTCACCACAAAGCAAAAGATTTCAGCTACAGTATCAGATTCCTCCAGCTTCACATAACAAGACCCAACAACTATTCCATACCGCTAATGTGGAAATATTTTAACCTATATTTTTCTTTTTGAAAGCCAAATCTTTTCTTCTTGCAAATTACATTAAAAGAAAACCCCAAAAAACAATGTGCTTGGCTATGTATCACCTTAGGTTTCCTTTTGCATACTGCTACAGGTAGACTTTTTCATTTGAGTTCTATTGGAAAAAAAGATGTCTTGCCCGTGTACACAAATTAACCAATGTTTATAGACCAGCTACCAGATAAAGTAACTGTGATGATCCTACAGTCACTCTAACTGCACATCATGTTGGTAGAAAACCTCCTCACCCTGCTTCTTTTATTTCAGCCAAAGTTTGTTTTCCTGACAAGCCAGAGGGAGGTGTAAGACACCACAAACTCCATAGGTATACATCGGATTTTTGTAACTTTGCTAGGATATCTGTGGGTAAGCCATAAAAATGCATTATAACACATTTCACCACCATATTATATTTTTAAAAGAACCAATTTATAGTTGTAGGCTGGAGAATGGATAAGCTCATAGAATTAAATGTGTAGCCCTAATTTTTCAATGTATATCCTTTTTTCATCTAAATAAAACATTTTTTGAAAAAGAACAGCAAACAATTATATATAGAAAATATGTACTGTTACTAAACCCTTTGAAAGTATTCTTAAATGTAAACTGCAAATACATGTTTTTAAGAGATGCTGATAGGGGTTTTGGAAAATGCCCCATGGATCATTCTAAAATTCAGAAAAACTTCCAATATAATGTCATGATAGAATGGGTAGGAAAATATATTGAAGCAAGACATAAGAATAGAGCAGTTCATCTAGACTGCAACCAGTTATGAATAATTTTAATAAATATGCAAAGACTACATTCTGCCACATCAAACAGCTAGTCAGTTGTAAACCTACAATACATTTTTAGGCTATAGTATGTGTGTATCTAGAATTACATAATTAATGATGATCCTCATGAATATAGTAATTTGGATTCTAAAATATCTACATTTTGCATCAGCTCATCCCGTGATTAATTTTGATAATCTCAGTATTTTACCAATGAATATTATTTTTACAAATTTATATTTCACACAATTTTTTTTTAAATTTCATGTCAACAGACTTCTGCATTTCAATGCCCATTGTTTTCTAAATCTATCCTTCTCCTGGTAAAGAATGAATTGGAACTGAGTTAGTGGATGCATTTACTGAATAATAGGTAATTTCAGCACTAAACCAAATATATACAGGAAAGTGAGAGAATATTTATGGACAGATGAGAGTGTGGAGACACATACACCACAAACATATAAACCTTTTTAGAAGGTTTATCCTTTCATCAGAAACACAGGAGATGTTTCACCTCATCTTACTCCAGACTCCTTACTTTTCCAATCCGCGCACTCTAAAGTGCTCATGTGTTTATTCCCATGCCAATGGACCAATGTTTAAGTGAAAGCACTGATTCCCTGCTCCATTGTCTGTGAAACACATAGAGAGGAAGATTTGGTGTGAAATGCATTCTAGTATTATCTAATATCACAAATCAATCCTTTACAGGGAAATCAGAATTACTAACGTTCACCCTTGACACGAAGTCTCATTTTCTTACACATAAATGCTAATACCTTCTTCAGTGAGGAAATAATGAAAGTGACTCACACTACTTACTTGGTGAACACAGGTAAACCTGACTCTAGCAAACTAAGTTTCAGAGTATTAAAACTAAATACTAAGCTTAATGAAACAATGAAACTACATTGATGAATACTTGTATAAATTAGTGGATACAGGAGCTACCAAGCAAAGGGAATATGAAATTTCAATTAATGTCTGGCATTTATATGCTGATAAGCAAATATTACTGAAAAAATAATCAAGTAGTGCAATAGTTTAAAAGACACAACCATCAGTACAGACATAACTCAATGGGAATCCCAACACAACACCAACATGTAAAAAGCCATTGTTTATCTTTGCAAACTCAAGTGTCAAAATATTTATGATTGCTCAAGTCACTGTGTCTAGTCTAATAAGATGCAGCTGTGGGTTTCAGGTTGGTTGATAAGAAACTACCTGCAAACTCTCCTCCATAAAGCAATGTGGGATGTACAGATTACTGCAATGTTTAAACACATATTTGTCCCATCCAAAGCTATGAATCTATGCAGTGAATCACTTGGATTTGATACACCATTAGGAGCCAGATTTTGACCACAGGCACACCTGAATCTCTAGGGCAATTTGGTTGGTAATATCTCATCATGTGAACAGGACTGTGCTTAAGAGGAAAGCAGGAAAAATCAACATATCTGGAAGAGATTAAAATCTCATTATAGTATGCATCTACAGAACAGTCTCAAAACTGAAGCAAAGAGTAAACAAATTAATCAAAACCTAAACTGTGACATGCCAGACTGAATTTGCAAGAATTTCACTTCCAGAAAGAAACTATTTTGTTTCAATTCCCAGAGTGAAACTGCAAATTAAAGGCAACCAACAAACAAAAAAAAGGTTAATAGTATTAATTCAAAACTAAACAAACAAAAGCAAAATAGCTCAGTGAAGAAATTTGTAGGCAATAGAGCATAATTTGTTGTACCAGTGTATAAAAAGTGTGTTTTTGAACCACCTCTCCTAGTTATAGCAGATGCATCAGGTCAGGCAGAGCAAGTATCCAAATATGCCAAAGAGAATTCACCCTCAACAGCTTTCAATAAAAATGCAATTTACAAGAGACAAACAACATCATGAAAATATCTGTTCCTCAGGTTCTCCGTATCAGAGCAGCTCTTGACTCTTTCCATTATTGGTTAGTCCCATGGAAAGGGCTGTGGGATCTTGGACCTAAACTCTGTTTGACCTCTGTGTGCTGCAGAGTACATCTTTATGCCTTTGTCCTGTCTATAGCACTCGAGAAAATCCAGGTGAAGTTACGGAAAATAAAGCCTCGGCTAGGTAGATTTCACACCGGGATTGAAGTGAACCGAGTTCCCAGCGAAGGGAACAAACAGAACTGTGTGCTCCAACGCTGGGCTGCACTGACTGGCTGACTTCTTACCAGCCATCCAACCTGCCAATTCTCCACTGCAAAATCTACAGACATCTTTGTCTGCTGGTACAATTTTTGGGAGGTTATGGCCCTGAGGTGAAGACAGCTTGTTTTGAGATCTTTGAAAAGTTACTAAATTTACACATGAGATCTGTGACAGACATGGAACTGGGATTCTATCTTATACCTTGTCAGCTTCTGGATGCCTCTCCAGTTTAAAAAACTTGAAACTCAAATGTCCACTTCACCCAGCAGATGCTTCCAAATTTATTCTAGGAAAACTTACTCATACTACGTAAGTATTTCAAGCAAACCTCCTAAGCCACTGTCCAAATCACAGCCTTTAATCCCCTGAATTTAACAGTTCTTTTAACTGTAGTTTTATATTTTCTACCAAAAAGCTGTCCCAAACATGGACCAAACCCCAGTCTGCCTTAAAATCAAGACCAGAGAAGATTAGTACTTTCTATTCTGAATTAAAATACAACTGAGTAGCAGCCACATAAAAAGTGCACATAGAAGGTTCATTATTTTGACATGTTATTGACAAATACAACAGGTTAGAAATTCCACGTCTTGTTGTAGATTTGTCCCAAGAAAAAAAGAAAAGGTAAAGATCTACTCTTCAAGAAAGATTCACACAGATGAAACTGTAAGTAGGCCAGCAAAGAAAGAAAATGTGCAGCTGTAGTCAGATGTTAGCATTGACTACTGGATGTAAGCAGTTTGTTTTAAAACCATCATACCTTTAGAGTTGTATCTACAAGAGAAATAAGAGAACTGTATCCAGTTCCCTTACACCTTACATACACAGAAAAGTGAACAACCCACAGCAACTATTTTCATCCATAACTCACTTAACTGGAATCAGACCAGAGAGGCAAACATTAAAGACTACAAGACAAGAGCATTTATGTAAGCAGCTCATCCCACAGGCAGCCTTATTTTCAGTCACACTTAGGACCAAAAACACAGAAAAACTTAATACTGCAGTTAAATATATTTCTCCTGGAAAAGCATGCATTGAGTAGAACAGGGAACAGTAGGGTTTCTTTTGTATTGTTCACAGTTCTGCATCACTTGGTAGCTATCCAGAAACATCCTTTCTTGTTATTAACACAGAATAAATTCAATCTCCCTTCAGTTATCTTTTTATTACACAAAACATATGAAAGCTACCTACAAGAATTCCATTAATGAGACTTCCACATTTTCAGCATCACCAGATTCATGTGAAACACAGGCTGTTGGAATTTCCTCCCTCCCCTATTTTCTGAACACAAGAAAAATCCAGACTTCCAATTAGCTTACTGATGCTGGGTGGGGTTAATTTTTTAGTTCTTAAAAGCACTTGTATTCTCTTTACAAAACGTTTGCTTAATTGGTGCACAAAGCAGACTCGGGTTCTCCTCCTCATGCCTCTGGACACGTGGCTGAGGGTTGATGTAACCAGCTCTGGAGCTTAAACCTGCTTCAGCTGGGCCCTCTGGGCTAGTGCTGGCTGTCAGGCACTGAGTTCAAGGAAGTAATTCAGACTAGAATGCCAAAATTGTCTCATGGTCACATAAGAGCCAGCACAGCTGGGGCTCACAGGAGCCTGGCATCAGCAACAGTGATGCCCAAGGACCTAGCCCTTCCCTTCTGGGCCTCAAGCATGGCTTAGTTGTTTGGTGAACTGTCTCGGTCCCTGAGGTGCTCAGTTCACTACAGGGTCAACCTAAAGTGACTCTTTGTTCTTGTGACTAGTTGACTCACATATATATATCTGTGTGTGTGTGTGTGTATGTATATATATAAAAAAGGAACATCCAGCACTAAAGGTAGCAATTGTGCCATCAGTATTTTAATGAAAATGCAAGCAGAACATCTGGCTCTAGCACTAAATGCAATGCACAAGTGTCAAAAGCATGTAGTCTTGAATGATCTTTTACATGCCACTTTGTTCACCCTATTAAGATGCTAGTTGTTTCTTTGATTTATCTGATAATAAATTTTTTATGACTAGTGAGTCCCATAAAAATTGCTCTGGTGCTGACTACTTTGATTAATAAGACCAAAGAATTGAAACTGTCAGAAATTCATGGGCAAGAGTAAATTACTGCCAAACATAGATTTAGATATTCCATAAAATATAGACTAAAAAAGGTTGATTTGGTAATTTTATCTTGCATCAATTTGCTTGATATAATTTATATTCAGGATCATCACTGTCATTCCTTGCATACCTTTTCTTCTTTAAAAGTCAACAATAGCGTAAATCTGAAATTTGGAGAAATGAACAGGAGACAGAACATCCCAATACCCAAAACTCACATTTGTAATTTAGCTTGGAAATTATATCCAGTTGAAAGGTGACTAAAACCCATGTTCTAAGAGCTGCAGCTTTTTTTAAGCAAAATTCCTTTTACATTAAGAATCAAAATTGACACACACATATTCCTGCCTAAATTCTATTCTTCTAGAACTGTGATCTTTCTTCCTTGGAGTCTTTGTAGGTAGCAGGTTCTTGCAACACATCTTTGAAGAATTCTGGATCCCTGCTCTCTTACCTTGAATTCCCAAAACATTTAATGTGCAGGAAGTACCATAGAAGTAGACACTGAAGCAGGTCAGAGGTAGAAATCTGGGTACACATGTGAATACAGATCAAGCATATCCTCTTCCTACCAAGAGAACATACTTACAGCACGGAATATAGGATTTGCTCCATTTACTTCTGCATATATTTACTATCCTGTGACAGCAATTTGGTGCAAGATGTATTTTCGTAGGATTGAAAACCTACCTAACCAAAGATTACTACAGATAACTAAAAGATTTAGGGAATCATTGTCCCACATTCAGTGAAACAAATGCTACTGTTTACATTCAGCAGTGGAGACAGCTTCTTAAAATGTGGCAAAACAACAGAGGACTAATATTCCCGCATTTATTATTACTGCTTTTGTGAAGCTGAAGCAAATGAAATGGTCAGTATACTATGTAATCCTATTTACTGTTCATGCTCCTGCACACTTCACTTTAGACTACAATTTCTTTTTCCAATCAAGTGTCATAAAGGAGAAAAATTATAGAGTATTTTTTTCCTGGAATATTTGATCCTGATTTTCAGTATATCAAATTTTTAGAGTTTAATAATTAAAGTGGCTGGGTACATAATACAAACAAGACATCCAAAGCTGTAGTCAAAAGATGTTGCCTACACAGGACCTAAATTTTGACTACTCCCAGCTTTAACAGTAGGGCATTTCTTGTTCAGTCAGAGGAAAGTATTGAAATGCAGGACTGAGAAATCCTGTCTCATACATAGCAAAAGTTCTTGCTTTTCCGCTTATACTTTTCAGAAAGAAGTCAATTTTAATGACAAGAATTTAAAGTGAAATCTGATCATAACCATTTTCCACGCTGTGTTTTAGTTGTATGGGGCTGTAAAAGTGCATATAAATGGGATGACAGTGATACCTGCTAAAATAAAATCATAGCTTTTAAGAAGTTTATCTGAGCTTGTGTTACAAGTGGCTACAGCAAATTACACCAAAATAATTCCAACCTCAGTCTTCCACAGGATAAATGATTGATAAAGGCAATCATAAAATTAGGGATGCCTTTCCATCAAGCTGATAGCCCTCACCAGAAGGGTAAAAAAATTGCTAAAGATCATACAAAACCCTGAAATAATGTGAAACTGAATGAAGAAACTGGAGTTCAATAAAAACCAGCATGCTATAAAACAGATATGACTGCATAGAGAATAGAAATTGCAGACAGATCTGCTTGATTATAAAAGCGCCACTTTTAAATTTATTTCTCAAATAAAACCAGCAAATGTGTGCAGTAACTCTTCTTGTTTGGTTATAAAGAACCAATCTGAAGAAGAAAGCAAGAAAGCAAATCAACTGAATTTTGAAGATTACAAAGGGTTAAGATACCACTATTTACTGTTAGATGCACCATTTTACCAGAAAGGCCTTATTAAGTGGAAAACCTATGTTTTCCACACTAGTCCTCAACTAGTACTGTTCTGTCTGCCATTTCCAATTTATTCTTCATCCCCTTGCTGTTTCAAGGATTTTCTTTTAAATGCTCTATTCTTTTTTTACCTACTGTAAAATCAAAATTCTATTCCCTGCAGTATCCTCGCCAACAGACAAAAAAATCCCAAAACAGAACAAAACAAAAAAAACTAAAAAAACCCAACCAAAAAAACCCACAAACAACAACAACAAAAAACAAACAACAAACAGAACTAAACAAACAAAGAAAAAACAAACCCCAAAAAAACAAAACCAAAACCCAAACAAGATTAGGTGAGTTACCCTTAAAGAGTATCAGCTTAATTTCTGAAGTGCATCTATTTTGAACATACTGCCTATACTTAGCAACAACACCCCCGAGAAATGTTGAGAGAAGCCCCTGAATCCATTGGAGATGATGATGGTCTCACCACTCCCACAGCAGTCAGAGCAGCAGAACATACTGCTGGACACAATTGCCATACCAGAACTGTGACAGTTCTGGTAAAGTCTAAAATCAGGCTATGGATCATCACCTTTGGACACCACACACAGTGTCTTAAAAGCCATCATTGAGCATACAACAACCTTCACACTGAGATGTTGCTCTAAAACAGAATTTCCCAGAAAGCATCCTGCAGCAACTGGAGGACAATAAAAGAAAAATGAATATGTTACTTCCTCTGGAAGCTTGCCCTACCAAGTTGTACCTTGCTTTCCTTTATCTGCTTGACTTCTGCTCTCAAATAATTGCAGTGTCTGTATTTAAACATATTTTTAACATCCCTTTAAAACTACTGATGCCAGAATGAATTCACCATCAGCCCCAGCTGATGTCAGATTAGTGAGTATGGGAATAAGACCTTACTAAATTACTTACCACATCAGCTGGGACTGATGCCGAATTCAGTCAAACCTTTCAGATGTAACACTGAACTGTGAGCTGACAGTTCACTTTGGTTACGTCTCTTAAAATGTTTTTCAGCGCTGATTGCATTCTGAAAAGATGTATCCACTTATTTTTATCTCTTCCTGTAATTCTAACCACACCATGTGGTATATCTTGCATATTTTATTCACAGATATGCAATTCTTCATTAAGCTGCTTTAAAATATACTGTGTACCCAGTTAATTAAATTGAATGATTAAATGACCCAGGACAGCCTGTACCTTCACTGTTATCTTTCACCAACTTCCAGGTCATCAAAAACAACTGCATACTTGCTTCCAAATACCTGAGGAGAACATTTAATGACTCTAGGTCAGATCTCTGCGGACCTTACCAGAAACATTCTCTTTGGAATTGTCTCCCAAGACCTATCAGGGTGTTGATAATTCTTCTTAATGTTTTATTGAAATTATGCAGGGCTCATTTTCTAGTGACAATGTTGTGTAGCTGTACAAGCTAAATGCCTCATAAAATTCTATGGTTAGAGAATTGCCTTGACCAACCAAACTTACAATATTTATAATATTTAATGCTTCTTTAGAAAAAAGATCAAAATCATAGTCATATTTTAAATAGCATTAATGACCTTCATATTACAGTTATTTTCTTTATATCATCACTAGTAGAATCCCATGTCTCTTCCTCACTATTTAAACCAAAATTAATTTCAGAGTAAACTAGTTCATAATAATCCAATTTGGTCTATTCACCTTCATTGATGCTGGAAAGTTACTAGTACTTCTGTCACTTTTTGGGTTTTTCACTGACACAGTAATTTAATTAAGACAGAACTCAGTTGAGTCTAGACTCTGTCGGTCAAGTCTTCTAAACCTTCTAGGTGCATGCCTTGAGGCTTGGATGTTTAAAACCATTTCTCACAACAAAATGTTGGTCAGGCTTATACTTGAGGGACTGGGAAATAACTCATCTTCCCTAAATTATCACCAGCTTGCACTGCACAGAAGCATAATAGAACATGACTTTCCTTCCCTTGTCATTATTAATAATCTATCACAGTTCAGAAAAGGGGCCATTTAGTTTCCAAGATTTATCATAATCAGATAGTTATAAGTAGTCTCTCTAATGGGTAAGGGATAGACCCAAATTTGGATTTGCCCTCTTTCCCACTGCAGAAACTTGTTTCAATCTCCTCTATCATTTTTCCTGCCCAAGGAAAATGCCTGCAGCTGCACATCTCACTCTGCTTGCCTGCTTATACCCTAGGTTCTAGGGGGTCTAAGAACTTGTTCTCTAGGCCAGGTCCTTGATCCTGTTGTTTACCTTTTTTTTTTTTTGTATATCTCTACTTAGTACTCATTTGATTTATCATAATCACCACTGATTTTTAACTCTGCTACTGATCTTGCCTTGCCCTATAGTTTGATGCAACTTTGTATTGTTTCCCATCTCAAACCATGTACCCTACTACTGCTTCCCCTAGCTTTGGTTTCATACAGTCCTCAGCTTCTGCATTTAACTCATTTTGTTCCAATTTCACTTCTAACATAGCTCCAGATGTCTTCCCCAGTGACATAAACCCTAGGTTATCATCCTTGACATGGCAAATGGATTACTGCATAATATTCTAAACTTTATATAAAGTTCCTATCACAGGGAACAGCAGTATCAGTAGTTACACCGATATTTTTATGTGCAGTATCTGTATCTGTCAGATACATCAGTGATAGCTTTGGTTTTATTACAGATCCATCTTAGCAATATATAAACAAAAATATACAGACATAGTGCTTTTATTGTTTATCTTTTGACATGGGTTCCAGTTAGCACTTCTTTAGGGAAGAGTTACAGATTTGCATGTAAATGTTGTCTAAAGATGTCTGGACTCCGAGTCATCTATTTTCTCTGTTGGAAATAATGTACTAATATATTTATCAATTTTTAAAATACAGCCAATAAATACAACATGTGGTTGGAATACAAATCAGCATTTTCATATAAAATATACAGTACCATGTCTTCAATACAACAGAACCAAACGTAGATGACATTTTTATATTTCCCCATATCAGGTTTATAATAGATTTTTACTGGTAAATTTAAATTTCTTTTACTGGTGCGTGATCAAAATGTGTGAATCAGGACTATTAACACTTGTTTACTTCTCAGCTATGACGGATCTTGCTTCTTGCCATCCTTTGAGAGAAGCTTAATTTGTCATGAGCTCATCTTCACAGGAGATGTGGCATCTCAGAGATTCCCACCTAACGTAGGTCACTGAGGTCATCTTTTTTCCACTACCTTTACCCAGTCTTTGAAACCATGCTGGAATAAATAAGGTCACAGCTGCCACTGGCACAGTCAAATCTTTACTATTTGACTCTATGTCAGGAGTCAAATAGTAAAGATGACAGGCTAAAAAGTCATTGAAATATTTAAATGAGCTCCAGCAATGGAATGTTGGACGCACACCACCACCTTATCTCTTGTACAGGCCCAGGACAATCAGAGTGCAAATGAGAAGGAAAAATAAGTACTCCCTAACTGTGTATGCTGTGAGTGCATGAACATGAGCAATCCTTCTAGTAACAGTGAGAATACCGTATTTGTAGAGCTGCATCTAAGAGAAAACTAATGCATGAAGCCTTCTATTCCATTGTCCTGGTTTTATCTGGGGTATAGTTAATTTTCTCCCTAGTACCTGGTACAGGGCAGTGTTTTGGATGCAGGATGAGAATAATGTTGATAACAGACTGATGTTTTGGTTGCTGCTGAGTAGTGTTTGCACTGAGTCAAGGACTTTCATATTTCATGTTCTGAACATGAAGAGCTACACAAGAATCTGGGGAAGGGAGAAGGACACCTCTGGGACAGCTGACCAAACTGGACAAAGGGGTATTCCACACCAGAGAACATCCATGTCCCCACTGTAGAAACTGGGAGGAGTTGGCCAAAGGGATGCTCAGGGATGGGCTCAGGGATGGGCTCAGTCTTGGTCACTGTGTAGTGAGAAATCATATTGTGCAACACCTCTTGGGGTTTAGTCTTCTTTTTCTTCTTTCTTTTATTACTATTATTATATTTTAGTATCAGTGGTATTATTATATGTACCTTGTTTCAATTATTGAATTGCTCTTAACTCAAGCTTTTTCCTTTCCTGATTATCCTCTTCATCCCATGGGATGTAGGGGAAGGAGTGAACAGCTGTGTACTTCTAAATTGCTGTTTGGGGTTAAACCACTACATCCACAAACTACCAAAGAATACTAGAGACCAAATCAAAGAAAAGTAAAGAAGGTAAATGGCATTTATTATGGCTTGTCTTTCTTAGCAAGCCAGGGTAAACTCACTATCCAAGTTCTTTAAATCTTTACTGACCTCCGCAGATCATACAAACAGCTGAGGTTTCTGACTGAGCTCTGTTGAATCGGATCTACAAATGTTTCAAGTAGCTGGTCAGTGTTCTTCTATATGATCTTTATTCTCCCAAGAAGTACAGAATACAAACCAGTCGAAACTACACCTGAAATCAACTGTGTCCACTTCTTTTTGGTACTGTCACAAGATTAGATAATGATTGGGGAATTTAATTTTACTTAGAGATAGCCAAAGAAAAGCATTTTCTCTAGGTATCTCTACAGCCTAAGTGCAAAAAAAAAATGTTAGTAAGATTTTCATAACCCAAAATGATTTTTTCCTAATGAATATATAAGTTGTATAATAACAATTCTTAAGTTATGAAAAATTGCCAGTAATTATAAACTACTGCACAAAACTGCCATACATGTTTACTTAAACAGATTATTAAATGGAGGATAATAATAATAATAATAATAATAATAATTATTATTATTAATATTATTATTATTGTTAACATAAAACAGAGCTTTGCCTCTTTTAGTTTAGTATCAGTGGTATTGTGCAGTTATCTGAATATATATGGGGGTTTCATCAGACTTTTTCACTCAACTATCAGGAGATGTGAATGCAAGGTCTGCCTACATCACAGACATGCTGTCCTCTGCCACAAGTAATCACATCATGTACTCCTGTCCAACTGATCAGTGCTCACTGAAACAAGACTTTGGCCTTAATTTCTTGTGTTGGAAGACTATTTCTAGCAGAAGGTTATTTATCACCTTGGTCCCTTAATAATTAGACCTTCCTTCAAATATACACCTGACCAGCTTATTTATATTTTTTCCTATATCCACCATTTTTTTATGTCTTAAATGAAGTTTCTTCCTCTGCCTCTTCCTTCCAATGGCAGCCATGACTCCTGTTATCAGGCTTGACTTTGCTAAATAAATAAAATATCTTTTAAATTTCCTCTTCTTTTTTTGTTCATTTCACTATCCTCTTATATTTTCACACTTTGCCTGTACCTGCATGAATTCACCTTTAATGAATGTAATGACCACAACTGTGAAATATTTCCTTTTCTGTACTGGAAAATTTCCACTCCTTTAGCTAAGCTCTGGGGATTCTGCTTATCTTTCTCTCCCCCTCACTCCAGCATATCACACCGGTGGCTTGCCTGTAACTAATACACTCAAGCCTTCCTCTTTGCTTACTAATCCTTACTGTGTAGTATGCTGAATCTATTCTAGGCTGCTAGCTTTGCACCATCAGCAAACATAGTTTAAGTACTCCTGCTTTTTGTGCTAGCATAAAAAAATCAGATTCTTGGAGGTCCTAGACTGTGCTGCACAAGTAACACCATTTCAAGACTATCTCCCTTCATATCAGTTCAACCTGATAATGCCTCCATATCAACGGCTGCCAATTCCCACTTTCCCAACGTGCTTCCCAAGAACCAACATATAGATTCTCCACTTGGTTGACCTCTTTTCCACTCCTTAATAGGTGGTTTTGCTGATTATCATCGTTACATCATTGGACAGCACCAACTGCGCAGCTGGTTTAAACAGGCTTAACAACTGTGGAACAAGACCACCAGTTATTTCAAGAGACTATTCATATTCTAGTGCACTATTCTGAGTATCTTGCTCAAGATAGTTTAACTCAAGGAGTTTAACAACTCCTTGAGTTGTTAAAAATAAATCCTGAAATACTCTACATTAATGTAATCCAGAAGAAGAATCTGTTCCTTCACAACCTGTGTCTGTTGCCCTGGAAGCAGCTGCTGCATAATAGTGGGGTTCAGTACAACAACTCATTCCCAAGAAGCTGGGGAGATTGTTTCTACACAGAGGGCTGAATCAAGAATGGATTTTTCCACACTGTCACTGTTGATGAAATGGGCTTTTCAATTACAATGCTCAGCACAGAGCAACCTGCCCAGGGAAACCTATGTTTCAATGCTGCCAAGCGATATATGCTCAGCACTGCATTTGTCAAACCATTTCCTCCACTAAGAGTTCATGTGTCAGTCTTGAAAATGGCCTGCTCTTCTACTACCTTTCCGGATGGAAATGTGAAAAGTACAACTTGCTTCCTTTCACAAAACATCTTGTTGAGCCTCTTGACTCCAAATTGACTGCTTTGTGGGGAAAATCTGCTTTCTAAGACTTAAAAATGGTCTGACTCTTCAATCGTAATTCTGCCTCACTGGAATACAGAGGTCAAACAGGGAAACAACAATAATTAGATAAAGTGTTAAAAAAGGATTGCTGGGCTTAAGGGCAGTTTAAAAATGCATTCAGGACTCAGCAATTTCATTTGTTTTAGCTGGTATTACACTATCAGCTGTTGATTTCTGCATTAGACTCTGCTGTGATAAAATCAAAATCTTTCTGTTACAAACATGCAAAGAATAAGTTCCACATGAAGATGGATCAAGAGAACATAAATAACTCCAGAAATGTACCAGAAGAGCAGCTTTCTGGACTAACTTTGCTGTAAATGCCAGCAACCAAACCCACCCACTGATACCAATTGTACATCTCAGTTTTATCTCATCTTAATCAAATCAGTAATTATCTTATATAAATCCTAAGGAACTAGAATTTTATTCTTCATAGGAGCTTAATTCATTGTTTTCTTTCTAACATTTAAGTCTGTCTGCACTTATCTAAGTACATTGTGACCACTAAATCACACAATACATCATCTCTTTGTCAGTATCCTAGACAGAGAAGATCCTTTGAGAATATGCTTACAATATAAAGGTCATTCTGAAAGTTGACTAAAGGCATGAATAAAAAATAAAACATTTAGTAAAGCCCTTTGAGGAGACAAGGTTGCCATTATCCTTCACTGTTTAAGCAAGTTCTTCAACTGCTTTTCAACACTATTGTAACATCAGATGGTGAGTTTAATGGCAGCTCCTAAATATATATAGAACCAAAGCCAAAATTCAGCTTACTAAAGTTTCAGAAAGTTACACAGCAGTGAGAAATTAAGAATCATTATACACTTGGCAAACTGACCTATTTCCAAATGATGCTGTCACCAGATGATATGTACAGTGAGTGTATTTTAGCCAACAAAAGCTAGTAAAGTGCCAAGAGCTGCTGAATTTCCTGTTAAGAATTAAGAATTAACACATTCTCCAGCACAATATACGGCCTATCTTTTTGTCGGCACAAGTCTTCCTTGAAAAATTAGGGTTGAAAAAAATCACCAGGCACCATTTCTCATGAAAGGTAAGGAAATTAAAGGAAATGAAAGAAGCTACAAAGTATGAGCCTGATCTGAGGGTCTCACTGGTTAACATGCTTCTGAAGTAAAGTGCAATTCCAGTTTTATACTTGGTGCATGAGTACCATGTAAAACTGGAGTGTCGAAATGTAAAAGTATGCAAGACAAATGACATTTTATCTTTAGACAAAATCATCCCTCATGGGTGTCATCCCTACTTATCAATTAATCACTAGAGCATGAATATCCCAAGACAAGGCTAAAAATGGGATGTAATTTTTCACTAAATATGCTTGAAACAGCCAGTACATTTCACAAAGGAAAAGAAGAGGTTTGTGATCTACTTGGCAGCTGCTTCCCAAGTGCAACCCCACAGAATCTGAATGGAGATCTCTGGCATGGACTGCAGCAAAGGCTTGCTTGTGCCAGTCTTCAGCAGAAACCTCAAGGTTTATTTACATGACTGCAAGTGAGTGCATTTCCAGGAGCTAATGAGTTACTAATTTCTGGCTAAGTTAATAGCAACTGAGCAAACAAAGTTCTAGCCATTGCAAACACAAAATAAAACATACTAGCATAACCCCCTCAGTGAAAATGTAACTTGGTGAGCCTCTGAAACTTGGGACTGTATGAGCCTACCCTCACTGTCTTAGTTAGTCTAGACAATGTGAAACTTGTAAAAAAAAAGGAAAGTCAGTATTTCCAATCAGCTAGCAAAAACAATGGGCATAGGGAAACAAATCTCTGTCTCTGGAGTTAAAAATTCATCTGCCACACAGATGCATAGTTCTGGTTCATGAGAGCCTACATCTTCCAGTACCCAAAAGCAAACTTCCTGGTCTGATGGTCAGCTGCTGATCTATGTTCTATCTTCTCAGTGTTGCAAGTGAGGTTAGCTAAGCAGCAACCCTTCCAATCCTTCATTTAATGAAAGCCTACTGCTTTGCCTTACAGTAAAAGTTTATCTGTCTCAATCTATCAAATGTTGGAAGATTTTTTTATTTTGGTAGAATGAGCAATAAAACACATGAAAACTCAAGAACCTGACTTTTCTTATTATGATACCTACAGGGAAAAATGCTAAGTTCACATATGAACCTTGTGTTTTGCTTAATAGGAAAAAGGCACACTACCTGTTCAAAAGAACAGGCTCTGAAAGAAAAAGGCAGTTGAACAAGCTGTACAGTCATTAGTAGGAAAAGATCAAAATTCCACCATTAAAAACAGTTTAATTTCTTCTGAGTGTACAGCTTACCTGCTTTTGTGCACAACAATGCTACTAAACGTGTTACCTAGACCACTGCTTTTGAGTTTTAACTCCAAAAACCAAATGAAAACAGAGGAATGTCTTTAGGACATGGCATCCCAGTAATTCTCATATTTAGAGGAAACTGGAAATAAAAAGGACAATCTTTTTCCAGTAGGAAAGTCCATGAACTCTCTTTTTAGCAGGGCAAACAAGGAAAATCGAGGCTCAAAAAAAGTTGCTACTGGTTTTCTAAGAAATCATACTGATACTTTTTATTTATGATTTAAATATAAAATGGTCATATGGTAAAAATCTAAAATTGACATATAATTATCTCCATACATTTGGTTTCAGTCACCAAAGTTTGAAAATTATGGCACATTAATGAAATAAATTTATAAGATCAAAGTAGGAATCATGAATGAGCCACAGAAAGATTATTTGATTTTGATTTTTCTCCCTATGAATGGCCAGTCTGATTCTGCTTACACCATTAACTAGACAGGTTTCAATTATTTACTGAGGACAAAATCAAAACTGGCCCTTTAACCAATAAGACACTGCTACACCTAACAAAGAGTAAGACAACAAATCTAATATGGCTAACTTAGAACAAAGAACAACAGCTGAGCTAACTGATGAAATACAGAATCTTCTTGTCAATTTTGATTATACCAGGAAAGTTGCCAGAGCAGTTTAAAATACCCAGTTACACTTTTTTTAAAGAATTATAGATATATAATAACAGCTTCCCCCCCACCCCCTCCCTAGAAACTGATTGTGAGTCAAATTCTCAAAACTGCACTTGAGTCCTTAAAATTTTGCCGTCTTCATGATGCCCAGAGTGGTTTCTGAGAGAAGTACATGAGGGTCCCTAATCTACACTGCTCACAAAGAGAAATATAAAATTGACAATACAAAACAAAATTACCAAACATTATCAAGAAACTGAGATGCAGGTACACAATGAACAGTGGGGAGGGATGGTCCAAGGAGACAGGCAGCTGCTTCCCTACACCATGTCTGTAGTACAGAGTACTACTGCAAGAAGGGTGTTGCAGCCTACTTAAATCTATGAATAATCTGTCTTGAAAACACGAATCATAGCATAAATATCAGCACCCTTCTGAGACACGCAATTCTTGCAACCACTCTTCCATCTGTGATTCTTTTCATTTAAAATTCTGTAAATGAAGAGCAATAGCCTACAAAAGCCATTGTTGGGTCATTTAGTTACATACAGAAATTTGCATCTTAGTTACTTAATTGGAATCCCACAACTGTCACTTGTGAATACCCTTCTCTGGTAATTTTGTTCAGATAGCAACCATATAAAAGACTGTCAGAAATGCTTCTGAATTATTAAAATACACTTTTTAAATAAAGGCAAAATGCAAAAACTAACTTTCCAATCCAGGTTGTACTACCCACTGCTCCTAGGGAGACAGCATCATTATTTCCTAAACTAATGGTCAGCATTTGTATATGGAATCTTGCATTAAAAAGAAGAAGCCCAGAGCATACATTTACACTGTTGAAGAAAACATTAGTACTTGTAAGATTGTAGACTTCCACAAATTAGTCCAGATCAAACCACGTTTGAAGTCTGGATACCTCTTAAAACATAACCTGCATCCAAAAACATTAACTATCTATTTCAAGCTATAAAGCTGTACCGAGCACACTTAAAATTAGTACTTCTCAAAAGGCTTGTAATGCTTCTTTTACACCTCTCATGTTACATAACAGCTCTTAGAAATAAACAAAAAAACGGAGGACAGTATCAAACAGTCTTTGTGCTTTCCTAACTTGTCTACATGACAGTTACCTACTGCTTAGCAAAATTCCTTAATATAAATGTACAGGCTTGCATATTTGTCCTGAATACCAAGTTACTGCATGTCTTATTAAAGATGTGTGTAGCTGTGTTGCCCAATACACTACAGGGAAATAAATAAATAACACAGATACAATATTTAATGTTATAATATATAAAGTATATTATAAGTATAAATACTTACTATTTATATGTTTCTGAACGAATGTATTCAAAAACATGAGATACTCCCAACTGGAACTGATCAGCAATAGGGGTAACCCAGGGATTGTTCTCTGCTTTGAAGACTTGTTTTTGACCAGTTAAATCCAAATTACCTGAAAGAGATTAAACAAAACACCAGATGAAAAATATTTGAAACATGAAAAATTTGAAAGAAATACCTTGTGGTGAATGTAAAAACTTTTTATTCATTTCAGAGAATGCAACCATAACAACAGCAAATATTTCAGTCTTAGGAAAGACAAACAGAAGGACACTAGCTCCCACCATGATGGATGCAGTTCCACTCTATTTGTTTCAGTGCTGCTACACACTGAAAAGCACAGTTGAACCCTGACCACTTATTTATTAAATTAGTTTCAAGTGTGACTTAATAATGCATCTGTTCACCATCTCCACTATGATCTGCAGGAATGAAAAAAGAATGATTCTCTGGTAGAAATCTGCTCTGCTGAAGCCTGGCATTGAAAAACATTCCTCAATCCCTGCTCCAGGGGCTTTTTGCATTCACAGTGCCCAGCACATTGTCTGTACCAATATCCCGCTCTGATCTGTGGTTAGAGTGACACACACTCACAAAAGCAGACAGACAACGCCATTCCTGTAACATGGCAGTTTTACCGATTCTTGACAGAAGATGTAAGAGATCTGTCATGAGCTTGCTCAGGGCTTTTTGCACATGTTGTAAAAGTTTACCACCCGAGCCCAAAAAGAGCACATGCTCCTTTCAAATTCCTCATGACTATGGATACAAAGGGCTGAATTCTGGGATAGCATAGCCATTGAAATATTTCCTTGTGTTCTTTAAATTAAGAAATCTGTGGCCTATTTTCAAATTTTTTGGTGAATTTTATAATTTAAGAGAGGCTTAGCACTCCCCCAAAAATCAACAATAACTAAACCACAGTAAGATAAAATAAGCTTTAACTATGGGGAGCAAACAGAAAATATTTACAGGATTTTGAAGACTGACTGAGCCAAGATGTAGGTGAAATCTGAAATCAACCTGACACCACAGCTTTCCAAAATGAAAGGGGCTGTGCAAGCACAGACAAGGGGAGCTGCTTCAATCCCTGTGCTCATTGCTCACTTTGGCTACACATTCTGCACGACAGCTAATCCTTGGCGTATTCCTCTCTGTAAAAGGGGTTAACACAATTAAAGACAAGCCATTATACGGTGTGAAAAGATGCCAAGCATCTCATAGCAGCCTATCACGGAGTCAGGAGTCACCGTTACCTTAACAAACCTCAACAAGCTCATCTGGCAGCTGTCTGCGGCAGGCTGGCCCGAGCCCGCAGCGCAGGAGCAGCCCCCACAGCCGTCAGTCAGCCGCCCGCCGCACGCTCCAGTGCGCCTCGCTGCTTTATTGAGGGACTCGGCAGCCCTGCTCTAACAAGGCTCAGGAAAAAGGATTAAGTACTGTGACAAAGAGGACCTAATAAGCTCGACAGCAGCGTGTCTCACTCTGTGCCGGCTGAAGGCGCGGGCTGGCGCTCTCGCTGTCCAGATCTCACGCGGAGGCTGCTGGGGAAGCCGGCCAGAGAGGCAATTAGCCCTAACCCTCTGACCAGGGCTGCTGGGAAGATTATGTATCACTCAGGGGCTTGCTTTGCAATTGCAAATTGGAGTTCCCATTTTATTACCTGCAAAATATCCTGTGTGCTGCTCTCCGAAACTACCAACATTGCAAGTACTCTGTAGGTGGGGCATCAAGGTAAAATGATTAATCTGTGTCCTACTAAAGAAAAACTAGTTAAATATGGGGAAGTGAGATTGGCCCCCATCACTGGTCAAGTTCAATGCTGCTTATAGGAATAAGTCACATGTGCCCAAAATCTCAGTATCTGGGGTCTCAGCTGAATCCTCTTGTCCCAAGCTGTGTCAGAAATTTACCACCCAGGGAAGGCTGCTGCGTGTTTCCATTCCTACAGTACAGTGTGCCCACTTCCATTTCAAATACCACATGGCCCATTTAAACATAATTAAATGTAATAATTGCTACTCTACTACAGCCAAAGGAATCTTACAGCAAAACCAAGAGTGCTCAAGCAGAATAACCTGTAGGCCCCCATACCAATGTAATAGCTTTATTTTCCTCTGCCTTCCCTTTTTTCCTAAAACACACTGGAAGCAGACAAATATTTCATTTCACCTTCAGAGGGAAGTAGAGGCCCTAATTAATCTAATTACAGTGGAAATTTGGGCGCACAAAAATTCAGCATCCGCCCCAAAATCCACCCCTCCCTGTCCAGGACGTCCTTCTGGAAGCCTTGCCAGCAGCAGCTGGCCTGGCAGCCCATCCCACCGGCCACCTAGAGCTGGAGTGAGAGCCTAGGGATTTTAGGTGAAGAATTTAATCAAGTGTGGTCATGAAAAAAGGAACAACTTGTCTGTCCTCATAGCAAGCACCAGATTCTCCGCAGGTGAGTGAAGAAGGGCTGCCCTACAGAAGACAGGAAGGACAGGGCAACCAGTGCTTTAAAAACCTCGCTCTTGGATACCAAAATTTCCATCTGGAAATGAAGGACAGAAATAGGCAGGAAAATAAGCAGGATAAGAAGTTACAGGGAGAGTGCCCCACATCATCAGAACTAAAGAAATGGAGTCTAACCCTCCTGACACAGGGCAAGCCATTTGAGCACAAAGAAGCCACATCATTAAAAATGAGACAGAAGGGAAATGTGTCTATCCTGCATCAACTTACAGTGCTTGGGGGCCATATCCTGATGTCCTTTCTGTGCTTACAGCTAAAAAAATCCATGAATCAATGGTGTACGTACCCAATTCTACTCTGGCTGCAGGACATTGAGGAATCCCAAGCACAAGGCCAAAGTCTCAGTAACATCTCAGGAACAGCCAAACACACAGAAGCACTGCATGGACCCTTCTGATACAGTGCAGAAGACAAATCCAGCAGTGTGGAAAAGATGATCACACTTGCCTGAAGCAATGGCTCTGGCACCAGGCTCCCCACAGGAGTGCCCAGCAACTGGACACCTCACACGGGTCCCTATCCCCCAACTCCAAAAGCCTCCTTGCCTAGGTGATTTTTTTACGGCAACACCCTGTTAGAAAATGCTGTTATTCTACCCCTGCAGGACTAGAGCCACGGAAAAAGCCACAGCAGATGTGCCTTCGTGCATACTGTCTAACAGCAGCATCAGCAGAACACTGACCCCAGGGCTTCTGGAAATTTATATACTGTTCTGCTACAGAGATCACATCAAATCTCTTAGATACTTTCAGTAAGCAAAATACAGAATTACCTCTAGTAACACTCCAGCACTGAAGATTCAATCACAAAATATATTCGGATAGGAGACTGCATTGGTCATTGCTGTTTTGTTCTACATGCACATCTACATATTAAAAATATTTATAATTTCTGTAATCTGGCATAATCGTTTCACTAAATTTGTATTTCTTCATTATGGACTTAAAGTTCTGCTATTTTGCCATTCTGAAAATGATCAGCTCCACCAAAAGGCATCACAGTCATATACCTCTGGTAAGTGAGGAGGAACAGGCCACCTTCAAGGCTAGTCAGCACAGTACCTTCCCTAGGCCACAGAAATGTTATTTAAATTATTTCTGAGTGCTTCTAAAATTATTTTAATAAATCATCAAAACTATAAATCCCAGAACCCAGGTTTAACATGCTTAAAGAACCTTCTAAGTCCAATGGGTACTTTTTTTACTCTATCTTGAGTAAATTTATATTTCCAGGTAGGAAGACTGCAAAGTAGACACTGATGCTACCAGTAAGTGGACACTGAAAAGGGAACAGAATCTGGAAAAGGGAAGAGCAGAGATCTAACAGCTGACTGCTGTGGATGACCGGCACAGAATGATCAAAAGCCTTCTAAGAGGAGCCATCTGTGTCATTTTAGAAATGCCTGATCTGGGCATTTTTATTTCTGTCTCTGCACTCATTGTCTCTAAAGATGATCTTGAACCCTTACATTTGATTGGATCCTTGTGATTTAACTTCTTTGTTTACCCCACCTCAAAACCAAATTGTTCCTAATGCCCAACTACTCAGCTGTGCAGACCTAAAAACTGTCTACTGCCCAAATCTCTTGTTAGCTGCCACCTGGGAGCTACAGTAAGTAGATCTACACCAATACTCTTGAGAATACAAGTGCAAAATCAAAGTGTGCATATTTTTAATTGTAATGTGTTCTAACTTAGGTCATCCATTAACAAAAAATACCATTTATCACTTCCTAAACTCAGAGCATGTACAGCCATGGGTGGGCAGAAGGGCCACCTCATATGACAGTGGGCATACCTCATCCTGAGAGATATTCAAAGGATAAGAAGGCACCTACACTTTCCTGTCTCAATGGATCTATCCTGCACTTGAGCTAAAACATTATCATTAATGTTTCTTATTTCCCTGCAGTTCTGTTGAAAAAAAAAGTGGTTTCTGAGAACATTCATGTTTTGATCAAATGCCTCCAATGGTCAGAAAAGAGCTTAGAATAGAAAATCAAATGCTGCCTCCCACAGCGGCGTCTGAACACAGAGAGTGTCAGAGCCAGTAATAATACTACCCCCATCACTTAAGTGATTACTATCCATACCTTAATTGTAAGGTACCACTTAGGCCAAGGGTGCCTTCAGACCTCCTAGACTACTTCTGTCCATCAGATCTAGCCTGCAAGCACCCCTGACATATACAGCTACAAGCCCCTCATCATCTTGTGATGTATGATATACAAAGTGTGTAATATTTATCCAGTGGATGTATACTGGAGGTACAGTAAGGTATGACTAGTGTAGATAGGCATTACTTCAATATATACAAAAGAAAACAGAATGAACACACACCTGGCTTGTCCTTTTCACTTGAATACCCCCTGGCAACACTTTAAATACTTCCAAAAATTAAAAGGTGAAATTAAGTAATTAAACAACTCTGACATTTGAGAAGTGAACATTGGCATTCAGCGTAAGAAACATGATCCTAGTTGTAAAATGCCAGATCAACGCTTCTTTGTAATGGTTTAAGCTCATCCCCAGTGGAGCTTCATTAAAATCAATGGATATAATTTTTAGCTTGTATACTGTTGAGCTTCATATCTGTATCCTGTTCATACTCTGACTGCCCTCCCAGCCTAGACTCTTCATCACTGACCTCAAGGAGAGTCCTCAAACTGTAACACATCCCTTTTAGCAATTCTTCTTAAGACTGCAAATTAAACGTTCCTTCCCTTTACAATACAAATGTCTTACTATCTGTCGTATATATAACAGGAGGAACAAAATTAGTTTTAGTAATTTATTTAGATATAAATACCTTTGAATCCTGTTTTATTAAATGCTAAGTAAGGGATCAGTCCACTGCACTAAATTTAAACTTAGGTTGTACGTAAAAATATGTCTGTTCTGGCTTGTTTTAGATTTGCTTTACACTACAGGGCTTATAATTTTTATTACTTTTGTGGCATTTGCTTCGTCTCAATAGAGAGAGAGATTGTTTAAAGTGTGGGGGTAGAAGAAATATAATGACTATTATGTCATGAAAAGGATACCAAAGCAATTAATTGTGCATAATGTTTTAACACCTATGTAAAAAACCCGAAATATATACTCATTTCTATGCCACAAAGTATTATCAAAAGACAATGATTTTTACCCCAATCTTAAGCACATGTAAGGCTGTGCACCAGTAACCCATACCACTCCTATAAATAGGTAAGATAATTTCTGCTTTGAAGACATAGCACTTTTGAAGGATTAGTAACAGAAGACAGTGGATTTAAACAGTATTTATAAAGGAGCAGTGAGACAACAAAGAGCAAAGTCTTCTTGTACATAAGTGCAGTGTGACTCAATCTCCTTGGAACTGGCAGAAATATTCACAGCAATATTCAGTATGATAAACAAATCTACATCTCCATAGCATATGTCAAAAATACTAATTTTCTTACTGATGAGCTCCTATGCAATAAGAGAGAACAACTTAGTTTAGTAAATCTAAAACTAGACTGAAATTCATTGATCCAAAAGATCAATCTCAGTAACACTTCTGCTCTTTCACCCCTACATCCTTATACTGAAGAAGGTATAACAGTATCACTTCAAGTCATCAGCACTTCAGAGAACCCTGAAATAGCATTTGTGGTGGTTCTACAAACATGGGAAAAGGTTCAAGTCTCAGATAACAAGAAATCAGATTCAGTGCATGCAAATAAGTGAGATACTCCAGAGCATCCATCACACAGAAGCAGGCTGGAAGTCTTCCCCTGGCTCCTCTCCTAACCACACAGATGGGAATGCCTGCAATCTCCCTTGTGGGTGTTACACAGGAAGCCCCAGGGTAAGAGAAGGCTGAGAGAGCAATCTGAAAGTCAAACACAGAGGCCAAAATCCATCCCCAGTTTTACAATTACTTTCAGGGAGTTAAAACAGGCTTTACAACATTACATGTTATTCTTACTTCTTAGATGTACATGATAATTTCCAATAATGAGTTTGGAGATGAGACCCCAACTTCAGCATTGACCTGACTACATGCTTACATGAAGAGCTTACACATTTCAAACAGAAAAACATCTGGTCTGAAAAACATCAGGAGATAGAGACTCTACTCTGCCAGTTGTGCCATATTCTAATGGTTTATCACTGTCAAAACACATTCTTTACTTCCAAGCTGAACTAAGCTGACTCATTTCTGAAACACTGCTGTGCTCCCTCTGCTCATCTACAAGGGGAAAGACCACCTATGCTTTCTTCTCATGGAGTGAGTGAGAATCAGCAGCCAAGTGTTCTCTCACTCTTTACTTTGATAGGATAAATAGTCTGATTATACTGTGATCCCATAGTAGCTACTCCATTTGCTTCAACTCTTAGTAAAAGGAACATAGCTGAAATAAATCAAGTAAAAGCAGACCAACTAAATCTTGAATTCTTTACCTTTGATGTAAATGGGAACCACTAAAGGGAAAACTGGTATTGCCTCAGCTACAGCTATTACAATTGTATGGGAAGAGAATTTTACCCTCCAGTATGTTTCATAGGATAGAGTTTAAAACAAAGTGAATGTAGTCCTGAGATGTTTATACAAAATTCCAGCATCAAAGCAAAGGTCAGCTAGAATCTTTAACAAAATAACAAAGTGTAATGGAAAGTCTGACACTTCCCAATGTGTCAGGACTGAAGATGAAGCCTGGGAAAGAGAAGAGGATGGATGGCTGAACCACCACCTTAAACCACACTTCAAGTATTAAATACAGAAAGATTATAGACCTAACCTGGCTGGCAGACTCATGTTTCCAGGTGACAGGAGGAGAGGTCAACTCTCTGGGAACAAGGAGAGAGCCGTGGAAACTTCTACCATCACAGTACACAACAACAAACCAGACCTAACTAGGAGAACTAGTAGAAAGAGTAAATAATAGTAACATTCACATATGAAAGCCATAAAACAGGAACTTATTCAATGCAGCACACAAGATACTCCTCACCTAACAACACTCTGCTAATGGCTTGTACTGCCACATGACAAATCAGGCTGTTTCAACAACTGAACTGCACCACACACAGCTCTCAGGAACCAGAGCAACTAGCCCAGCTGGTGCCATTTTCTCGGTAGCTAAGAGGAAAGGCAGAGGGAGAAGCATTTTAATAAAAATCCAAGAAATTACTTCAAACTGTATTTTTAAAAATACATTCTAAAATTATTTTTTATTACTTAGAACTTGATTAAATTAATTTCTCCCACATTCCTCAGATAAGAGCAAGATCATTTTCTAGAAGACCTACAAGTACTGTGAAGTTTCACTGATTTCTTTCTTTGAAAGGTGACATGTGCTGGAAATACCATTTCCTTCACTGCTCTGTGTAACAAATGTCCAGTGCTGACTGGGATCCCAAGGGGCAGACCAACAGTCACCATCAAGTGTTCCCAGTGAAGAAACCCAAGAAACACACTATGCAGCAGATGGCTTTTGGAACAAAGGAAATTAACGTGATGTCAAAGTAGTTTAACATCAAAGACATTTTAATGGCACAGGAAGCATTACAGGCTTAGAGGATCAGCATCCCAATTTATTTTGAAATATATTGCACATTTTTTCCAGCATCAGAAACTCCCCTGAGATTCTCAATTACATGGGAATTCAACAGAGCATTCTCTCTTTGAAGGGTCCCTATCCGACCAAAATCTAGTTAATTTTTAAAAATTACTTCAAAAAAGACTCACTGTATTGCTTTTGTTCTGCACCTTTTAAACTTCATTCAAACACAGGTTGCCAAGTACTCAGAAGAGCGAAACCACCTTTAAGTACTATGAAACACATAAAATGAACCAAATATAACAACAAATGTAACATTTGCTCAGATTGGCTCTAATTACAGTACTCTTATCTACTACAGTTCTGACACAACAGATGAAGTATCTGCTGACAGAAACATCATTATTATGTTGATGGTACTTATAATCAGAGTACAGTCAACATGAGGAGAACCCACACACACACTGTAGTCATCCGAGAAGTGACAGTAGAACTTATATATTTCAAAAACTAATGCAAATCTGAATATTCCAAAGTTTGGCAAGAATTACAGCAGTGTCCATCAAGTACTTTGCATTCAGCCTGGTTTCTAACGACATAACAAGTGGTGGGGCGTAGGGTGTAGTGATTTTTGGCTTTTTTGCTCTTTTTTTTTTACTTAAACCTAAAATGAGAAACCAAATTAGAGTATGCACAGATTTTCAGGGAAGCTTTTCTATATAAATAATCTCTCCATAAACTATCTTGTTACTTACATATTTGTTATTGTTTCTTGACTGATAACTACTACATCAGCAGTCCCAGAAAACAACTTATTTTGTTTACCCACCTTTACCTTAGTTCCAAAATTAGAAACATGTCTTTTTTTTTTTTTAATTGTAAGGTATCAATTAGTTGTTCCAGTGCTCAGAACTGTTGTCCAAAGAGCCCCAGTGTTCAGGCTTCCAACAAGCACCAACTAATGACCTGTATTGCAGGTGTGAGCAGTGCTGTGTTGTGACACAAGCAGGGTACAGTGACAGTTTATACTTAAATAAGAAAAGTTTGGCATTTACATCAACTAATGGAAAGTTTCCAACATTTGGAAAAGAAATATCTTTTGTAAAGTAAGTGATTCTTATGTTTGCACATGCCTGTTATAATTACCTGAGTAAACGGCTATTTCGATTAATATTTAGTTGAACAAATAACTGCAGCTACTACTTTGCGTAATATAATATTAATACATAAATTCTAGTGTCACTTCAAAAGCCTAAATTTTAAAAGGTGTTCCTGTGAAGGAAATATTGAGTCTTTTGGCACAATTCCTTGAACTTTGTATTTAAAGCCAATTCTTTATCAACAGAAGGTAATTTAGCTATTAAAAATATTTATGAAAAAAATACTTAGTTTTTCTGATACTCAAATTAAATTTAAAAATGTTTCATGCTTCTTAAAAAGGAACATGACTACTTAGGCAATTAAGATTTTTTTTTTGTTGGTGTTGTTTTGTTTGTTTTGGTTTGTTGTTTTTTTTTTTTTTTTTTACAAGACTTGAATTTTCTATTTTTCCAGTATGGACTAACTTCATAATTTTGATAATGTTTCTCATTACCTGATGGAATTACTTGATAAACTATAACAGTTTTGAACAGCAACTTAATGAGTCATTGATGCCAAATTCAATTTTGCAAAAGGAAGATGGTAATTGGGAATGTATTCATAGAAATCACTGTTCTTCCATATGCATAAACACGACCAAACATGTGTGTGCACACATGTGTTAGCAGCAGGGTAGTGCACACAGGCAACATTAGAATCTGGGCTTTAAAAATCATACAAATTGTTTTCACAGCAAAAATGCAGACATACAGATAAGCTAGTTACATTCTCTGGGTGATTATTTAGCTCCATCTTGCTGAGTACTCTGCACCACATACCACTCTTACATTCCTGATTCCCCTGAGAAAATCTTTTATGTGGCACATATGGGTCCACCCAGATGAACAAACAATGAACTTACAACACCTCACTGATGTGACTAATTGCATCTACCATTTTATATGGTTCTTGTTTCTAGTCTACTTTCTTTCCAAACTGTTCTTATTGTTAAATGGTCAGAACACACAAAGAGACAGATTTAGTGCCTCCTTGGCAATTTATATAACTGACTGCAACTCTGCTGTTGCAGTGAATCATGATTTATTTGTCTCACAATGCAGCACATAACCTTTTAAATGTTGGGGAAAAAAATGCCAGTGCCTCTTTAAAGTTTATATATGACTGCCCACCACCATTTCTCATGAATGGGGTTTTGAGAGACAAATGATAAAAACAAGCTGCAAATTCCACCCACCTACTCCCAGCCATTTCCTGTGTTCATCATTCACATGTACTGTATTTACAGAAAAGCACCTCACCCAGGGACCAATGCAGTCTTTCAGTCCTCTCCTTTCCTCCTGGGCAGGAATATTTCTCTTAAATTAGCAGTAGGAAATCTCTGCTAAACACAACAGAGGATAATAGCGATCTCCCCCAGCCCTGTACTGGTGCCACCTCAATCACATTGGATGACATTACAGGCTGACTGTAGGAGGTTATTTATTGGTATCTCCACTCCAAAGTTGTGACCCTGAGGCCTGTCTGTGGCCTTTTTCATACCCTATTCTTCATTCCTTCTTCTGCACTTATTTACATTACCTTTAAAAACCAGTTTAATGTAACACATACATCCTTCTCATCATTCAGTTGTGCCCATCTCCATGGTAAATGAACATCCAGTGACTCACTGCTGTCCACCAGAGACTGAACTAAGCTAGTCAAAAGCCTTCAGCAGCTTTAATTATGAAAGTGATAATGAGAGAGAAAAGATTGTTTATTTTGGATGGAACAGGAGTAGCTCCAATTAATGCAAATAGGACCAGCTCACTGAAAAGCTATTTATCCAAAATGCACACCAAGAAGTATTTGGATAGTTCTGAGTACATTATAATTTAATTTTAAAAATTTAGGAGGAAGAACTTGGACAGCAAAGTTCATTCTCCCTCAGATGGTATTAGCATGGCATTAGCAGTCCATGCAGTAGATTGTAACCCTCTCATGCCACCTTTCACTGGCAGACTTTAAAACTGTCTCTAAAGGGGTGCTTCTCTAAACTGTACTGGTTTACAGAAGGGAAACCAGGACTGCAGAGATTCATTCTTTTCTATGGTCTGTTCCCTGATCTCAAACAAGCCTTCCAAAACCTAGTCTGGTGTTCCAGTCCCTACACGTGTACCCAGATGCTTAATAAACAAGCAGAACATTGTTTTCCACAGTAAACATAGCTGCAATTTGCACAAATTACAAATCTAGACTTCAGTGTAACATTATCTGGAAATACATGCCAAAATCTATTTTAAAAATTTGAGATGGTTCTAGCATTATCCATAGCATAGATTACAACAGAAATTATGGCAACTAATCACAACTGAGGATATTGAGTAAGACCGTAAAATGAAACATTGATTAATTAATACATGAAAAGAAGAGTAGAGTTTACAAAATACCTTTTGAGTAATGAAGAAGAGAGGTGACAAGGACTTAGCTGTGTTAGTGAACCTCACCTTTATCAACTGGGGCAAAATTACAACACCTTTTTTTACCAGATTGGGATATTGTTCTAAAATACAAATAAATGCTTAGAGGAAAATATTTCCCTTGGCCATCCTGAACTTTGCAGGTCAATACAAAATTAATTTTGAGAATTTTATTTCAAACGTTTCCATTTGGGATGGATTTTGATAGTAAAAACATTTAATGGGGCTTTGTTGCTATGCTTGTAAGGCAGCAGCACGTTTAGAATATTTAATTAGCCAAAGATGGTGGTTAGACTCAGTGCACTATTCATCTTCCATGTTCTGAAAAAACCTCAAAAGCTGTAATTTAGGAAGTACAGAAAAGTACATTTACAGACACTACATGCTTCTGGAATGTTATGGATGTTCTGAGAATTGATAAATATTACGTTGACCAAAGCCTAAAGAAAGTATAGCTGTGTCAAGACATAAACATCTGAAATTGAAGAAAAAAGACCAACTTTCAGCCACTAGGAGATGGTAAAAAGTAAAAAAACCCATAGAGGGCAAAAAAAATCAAACAAATACCTTCCTGAATTCACAGAAGAAAAGCCCATTCCTCTATAAAACAAAAAGCATTCATTGCATACTGTCACATTAAAGTACACAGGGTCAATGGGTCAAAGCAAGTTCTTATGAAAAAAGGTAATTTTACTTTATCATGCTAATTTCTGTCCCCATCCTTCTGAGTTTTGGGAAGTATTATGTGGAAGGTACCAGTAGAAACAAAGAAGCTTCCCCATGTAACAGTCCACAATAACAAGAAACAAGGAACAGACCCTGTGTTTCAAACAGGTGTTTCAAAAACAGGTAATTGACACTACTACATTATTCCCAATGAAAATATTTTTTTAAATTTTAACATTAGAAACCAATTTCTGGCTTGGGGCAAATAGGAGCCATGCCCCTCACATAAAATGGAGTACTGCAATGCAAATCCAGTAGAATCAATACTTAAGTTTCAAAGAAGAACTTTACTTCATAGGTTGAAAGAAACCACTTATAACTCTATTCAAATGTACAGTACCACAAATTCTAATTACATCAACCAGCTCCATTCCTTTAAGTTAAAGAGCTGTCAGCTCCCTAAGAAAGGCTATCAAATGAAAAACAAAAAAATCCTCCAATTTAGCTATATTTTACTCTAGTTGATCAAACTTCCACTTTGTATAGGCACAGTCACTAAGATGCCACTTATGTAATTGTCAGTTTTGTTTAATATAATTTTGGCTAAGCTAAATAGTGTTCTCAAAACCCAGTGAGAGATAAGAATGGGTTTGCTGACTGAGGATTTATGATACATTATATAAAGTAAGGTGCTATATACAAACTGGCAATCAGGTGTACTAATACACAAGAAAAAAGCAACATGCAATAAAATAATAAAACAAAACACATGTCATCTTCTGGCTCCTCCTGCATATCCAGGAGGAGTGAAAAAGTGAGTTTTTCTCAGGGGAAAGTAAATATTAGCATGTATGATAACTAAAGCATAATCATTTCAGAGGAAATACAGTTCATCAATATCATTATTAGTCAAATAAGTAAACGATAATCCATAATCTTACCCAGTTCTGGGGGCAGCACAGTGAGACGATTTCCCTGGATATGCAGTTCCTTGAGCTGCGTGAGCTCACCAATTTCTTTAGGCAGTGATACCAGGTCATTGTCTCTAAGACTCAGCTAAGAGCAAATATAAATTCAGTCAGAACGATTTTTGCTTACCATAAAGCAGCCCAAAAGAGAGCTCCACTCCCTCTGCCCCCAAATTTCTCTTGAATGCTCAATTCTTCCAATTTAGTTACAAGTGTCTTCTGGTAAACAAGAAACAGTTCCAGGTGTAGTGGTTTATTCCTGCAAACCTATCCTACTACTCCTAAAATTGACTGGATTCCATTCCTACAAGTGTTGCAAAAGTGAATTGATTTTCCAAGAATTTAGATAAATTACTTACTATCTGCAACTTTGTGAGCTTCCCAATATCTGGCGGCAGCATTTCAAAATCGTTGTCACTTAGATAGAGTGCCCGAAGGGTGGCTGCAAATTAAATAGCAATATATAAACAGGGTGGCATATAACCCAACCATTTGAGGTCTAATCAATAAAAAGGAGTCAGGTTTGATTAATAACCCTGACTTGGTGAAAAGCCTTTGACATACCCAGGGCTCACAATAATAACAAGCAGGTCAAACTTAGATTTACTGGCTTATTATATTGTTGGTGAGTTCAGGAAAACATCTATATTCAAAAGGACTAGTACAATTAACAATTTCTGCAACAGTAGACTCTGGCAGATTCTGGCAAACAGCCTTTATGCTCAGATATTGGAATACAGTCATTACTCTTTATTACCCCTGATTCTTATTTATTACATCAATTTGCATCCTAAACAGACATTAAAAGAATTTTTGAATTTTTTCAACAAATATACAACTATGTTAAGTTCTGTAGAAACCACACTGGGAAAGAGATCTGAAATAAAATACAGAAGACTCCAATGGTATAATTTGTAATTTCCATGCAAACTCTCAATGAAATTAATCAAAAAAAGATGACCCAGCACAACTATGCAGCTTGCTATTACTGAACAACCACATATGACAGTTGGAAAAAGGAATTAAAATGGAGACTCACAAAGAACTGTCAGGTGTAGCAGGAGAAAAGGTGGTCAGATCAGCAAAACCTCTCCTTCCCACCAAAAGAGATCCCATTTGTCTTACGTAGCTCACTCCTCCTCTTCTCATTTCACTAAATGTGACCATTTTTAATACTGACTTAAAGATTTCCCTGTGCCAGGTTACAATTAAAACATCCCTCAGAGAGCAGCACTCCTCCTCTCCCCTTGCCTGTCACTTTGATGCTGAATGCACTGATCCTGAAGCCACTTCAGCATAGTACACGGAACAGCAGAATCACTGAAATCCAGAAAGTGCCAGAATTCAAGTTGCTTAGGCAACCATAATGCAGCCTTTTTGCACATATGCATTACAATACCTTTCTGGCAATTATCTGGGTATATATTTTTAACATATGCAAAGGTCAGCTTAGCTCCACCATTCTTCTGCCAAGCTTTGTAACCTTAGCATGTGTTTTAATGTACTGGACACCTCAACACCCACATGCTGTTAGAACTATTTTGGTAATGAACTATCAAGAATACATTTGCTTTCAGACTCAACAAAAAACAGTTGTGTTGCAAAATGGTTTACTTTCCCCTAAGGCTTGCAACCTTCCATGACGTTTTAACCGAGTATGGAACCCAAGGAAGTATTACTCAGAAGAAAACGTAATATACCATTACTAAGTGAGTCTTCTCGTGTCCAAAGGTGTCAGGTGACAGTATATCAGTGATAAATATTGCCATGCTGTGCAGAAATATTCAAGATATATTAAAAGAAAAACATAAATATTGGGAAAAAGATCTGTATTTCTATTTTGGTCTGCATCAAATAAATTTCAACTGCAAAGAGCAAAGCACCATATCCTGAAGATTTGTAGCGTTTTTAGAAAAGTTTCTTACTCAGATAGAAGAAGTTTCCTGGTAGGGAATTTTCATTTAAGTTGTTGTAAGTCAAGTCAAGAACTTCTAGCGCTGGTAAAGAGCCAAATCCCCTTGGCAAGGTGTTTAACCTGTTCATGCTGTAAGTAAAGGGAAAAAAAGAATATGGCATCAGTATTCACTTCACCTAACAGGAATAATACAGGTCACAAGGATTTTGTTGGGTTTTTTTTTCCTAAAAAATTTAATACATGCCAAGATTTTCTCTCCTATTGAAAAGGGTTTGATGCTCTAAGATACTGAGCAGGTCTTTTGCAATGCAGACCTTTTTGTAACCTCTCATTCCCATAAATATACTCAAAACTTACACACTCTCAAGGGATCCTGTCTGATACATCAATCAGCAGCCACACCCGAAACATAAAGCACAAGGGAGAGAGGTGTCACACCACCATGCTCAGCTTTAACAGCGTCCCATGGAGAAAGCTGGTCCTTGGTAGATGACTTCCAGCTCAACTACAAATTACCCTTTTGCACACCATGCTGACCATGTTTCATTCTGCCATGTTGTTCTTCACCATGATACCAAACACAAAGGGGAATGCCTCAAGTGCACAGTATTTATGTTCATTGATAACTGCTGCTCAAACCTGTTCTTAAGAACAGCAAATCTGTGTCACTACAGAACTACTGATGCACATGGAGCATGAAGTAAATAAAATGTCAGTCCTGTGACTGATAAAGCTTAATCTAAATACAGCTCAATCAGCCAGCCTTAAGAGGGTTTAGGACAGCAGTTCCCACTGGCAACAGCCAGAACAACACGAGGACATATAACAGAAGGAAGAGATTTCTCCAATAACCTGGAGCAGAAAGGTAGAAAAAATGGTCACTTTTCTCTGACTGCAAGAGCTTGAACAGGGTGATCCAGATAATCACTAGAGCTGCTACAACAAAGAAGGCAGGCACATGGCTGGAGGTATCTTCACAGAACCTTACTGTTTGTGTATGAACTGTTTGTGTATGGCTGTTTATCACATGAACGGGAAAAAATTACCTACCAGCTTCTTATTCATACAGTAAATATATACCTGGTGTGTATGGATCTTGCTTCAGTTGTCACCCAGGTTTGAAAGCAGAACAAAGAAGAGAGGCATCTTCAGAAAGAGCCTGTATGGGTAGCTACTGTCAAGAACAGGACTTTTTTTCTTAAGAGTGGAAACAAACACAACCTTTCAGATGTTGTCCCTAAACATACTCTGAATTTGATTATCTTCTGATGCAAAAGTGATAAACAACAGCCACTGAAGTCAAGAGGAGCTTTTATGTGAATGATGAATACCTGACACTTCAAACTATAAAAGCTCTAGTCAAAGTATTGACCAAGTTGTGCAACCAAAATTAAGAAACACCATATAACCATGTGAGCAGAGTCAGAAGAAACACATATACCATTTCTTTCACAAACTCAGAAAATAATCTCACTTTTCCTTATGCCTTTTGCATAACCCAGCCCCAAAACAAGAACCTGTGGAGACCAGCTCTCTGTAGCTACATCTAGACTAAATCATTCTTTCTCCTCATCCTCAGTAAGAAGTCCCATCATAGGCATGCAACTCATATTGCTGCTGTAGTATTAGCAATTAAAACACTCCACTATTGCTACTGCAGAATTGTCACTGTTTTAAAAACTGGTCTTTCTATAAAACTGGACTAAAGACAGCAGCTCGTTTTCCACTAGCAAAAAGGGTTTTTTACCAAGCTGCCCTAACGGCCTTGCCTTTTGCAAGCAAGGAACAGAGAGGGCAAGAATGTTCTCCCTACTGACAAGAGGCAGAATGGTATCTATTCTTTGGCTGGGACAGAGAACCAGCTCAAAGTTGCTGCCCAGCACTATTCATCCCTGCAGAAGTTCAAACACTGAGCTTGTGCCTCACCTACATTCCAAACGTTACATTTTAAGCTTTCTGTGCAGCAGTACACCTTTTCTCTTTCCACACCACTTGACCCTTCCATGCCAAAACCCTCCCAAAAATAACCTCTGCTCTTATTCAAGCCCCTCTCCCCTAAGGGGCTCTTCTGAAGCCCTCTCACACAGGCACTGCAGATAACAAGAGGGTTTCTAGGCTGGCTGTCTCCAAAAAAACTACCAGAGCAAAAAAGTTTCTTCATCACTGACTCCAAAGATGTCCAAAGCAGAACCCATTTTGCAAAGCTAAGACTGAGTGGTAAATCTTGTGCCTGAAGACCATGTGTAAGGAGGGGATTAAGATGGAAGAGCATTTAATCTCCAAGATTTTAGGCCACATGATATATGAAGGTGGAAAATGTGGCTACAGACCTGAATGTCTATTGTTCCAAACACCAAGTGGTTTTTGCATGACTTTTTTTTCATAAATATGCAGACTAGCATTTCACATATATTAACAATGGTCACTGCTTTAATCCATAGGAAGTGCCCAACTTCTTACTTCATATACTGCAACACCTCTATATGCCATTCCAAAAATATGGCTCTAGACCCCAAAATACAAAGAATCAGGATTCTTAATTAATATCTGCTCTTAAAAGTGATTCAGAGGTTGAAACAGATATTACAGAAATCTAGAGATCTACTGTGACCAAAAAAAAGGACGAGGAAAGACAGATCATCATTAAAATGTCTATTGGCATTCCAGCAGTTCAAGATGCAATTAAATTATCAGCACTTCATGGAAGTATCTAAAGCAGAATACACAGAGCTTAGCCAATATCATCTGATATTTTGAAGAGTAAAAAATGGTCAGTTTAAGGTGTTCAGAAGTTGAATTTATAAAATACAAACATTATTTCTTGGAGAAGCCTGTAATGCTAAAGCACTGCTTTCCTACATAGTTACACTTTAATATACCCATTTAATTTTAAGAAGGTCTTATGTTCACATTTGTTTTCTTAATAATTCAAGAAAGCCCTCTGCAACTGTAATTATTAAAAAGCATCACCAGCTCTACTGGAATACAGAATCTGAACACTTAATATAAATACCTCTGGCACAAATTCAGTCAATACCAGCTCTCTGAACTAAATGCACACCACACTTAATACATGCTGATCTTTTACAGGTTTAATATCAACTGAAATGTCTATAAACCCAAATTTGAAAATTTGGATTTAAAATCCTAAATTAACATGGATTTTTTAAAACATCAGAACAGGAAACAGAGCTTGATTCTTATGCAGTAACCACAGAATTAAGAGGCAGTTGCTACGGAAGTCATCAATTGTTCAGTTTGACTGTAGTATTTGATGAATATGAGTTGCTGCTGTCCTTACATGGTTATGAGTACACCAGAGTAAGTGCTTGATCATTTATGTTTTTGTTTATCCAGAATATTAACTGAACACTCCGAAGCTGTAATTCCCAGGTTATCCTCAAAACCACTTTCAATAACAAACTTACTATCAAAAAATGAGAAGTTACAGGTTCAGTTGCGAAGACACTTGGTAACACCTCTATTAGAGCGAAGTTTTGCATTAAGATACGCACCCAAGGTTCAGGTGTTTGAGCTTCTGAAGGCTGCTTATCTGTGTAGGCAGCTCCTCAATCTGGTTGTTGAAAAAGTTGAGCACTTCTATGTTTCTCAGGTCTGCGATGTTTGCTGGCACAGCTGTGGAAAGGTTTCACAGTGAGAGACTGCAATTAGGGCAAGCTACCCAGACTACAGGTGCTTTACCAGCACCTAGTGTTTGCACTGTTTGTACAGTGGCTGCAGCACAGAAAGCATCTCATTATTCCAATAAAAGCAAAGTTTATATCCAAAAAACCTCCTATCTGGAACCTGTTCACATAGCTGAGACCACTCATTTTGTACTCTTCAAAATTACTACCAGAACTGTAAGATATTTTGACTAACACGGCAGAGAGAGAGAGAGAGAGAAAGACAAGTGCTCTTACAGACTAAGAGAAGGAGGCTGTCCTCTCAATTCATGTAGCACACACAGGTCTCAAAAGAGCCGTGCCTGAGAGGCTTGGATCATGACATTATTTGAGTGGAGAAAACATTAACGATACGAGTAGTTACACCAAGACAGCAGTTGTATTAAAGGTCTTTAACAACAAACATAAAATAATCCCTTATTTTTAGCTATGGCCCATTCTGCTTACTGCTTAAACAATTTAGTATGCAAATTCTTGGTCATTTAGGATACAACAAAATTTACAAAAAAATTAAATTCAGCCCTAAAAGAACTGTTTAGCCAAGCCCATTTTCAGTTATCTCCCATGACTGATAAACTAACTGATCGATACACATACATGGTTACAGTGGATTACCAACAGATCAATAGCGGGTTGCTATTATCTAGAAACATGAACTATAAGGCAGAAACACAGTATGAACAACTGTGCTAATGTGCATGAACAACTGTGTATCTCTTCTCCACTTAAACTGAGTGAGATTTAAACAGCCAGCTGAGGTGTAAAGGAGGTTGGCAAGTCACCTGCACTGAAGCTTGCACCTGTGCTCAATATTCACCTTTGTTCAGTCTCAACTTTGCATCAGGAATCCACAAAGCGCTCATCTAAATAATTAGAAGGCTTTATGAGGCCATGATTTTTTTTTATTTGTTGGTATGAGGCAATCTCAGTCTTAAAATGGAGTCAATAATGTTTACAAAGCGGAACATTGCAGTATGTCACATTTACTAGATTATAAGTCTAATTACAATGTGAACAATAATGGGATCCCTAACAAAGACTCTAATTATACTACATAAGTATTACTGTTGAGGGCCATATTCATTGCAGGAGGTTTTTAGCAGACTTTATATAAAGTCATTAAGGTAAATCTGAACATTTAAAAGACCTCCCCTGGAGGTATTTACCAAGAGGTCCATACTTACCTGTCATTCAGTGATAGCGAGAATTATGTGCATTCAAAAACTAAAGGGTATTTCACACTACTACTGTTATTTTAAATTATTCCCTAACAGAAGTTAACTGAGGATTTTAATTGGCATCATTCAGCTGTTTCCAGCCTCAATATTTCACCAGGAAAGTAATTACCAGTATTAAAATATTTTCCTTTCAGAAATTAGACTTCATAATTTGACTTTGATGAGATGCAACAGACAGGCAAATCATGTTTCTGATCTTCTCAGATACCGCATTATGAAGACTAGGAATCAGAAGTACTAGAAAATACAGGTTTTAGTTTAGTCAAAGCTTTAATAATAGAAAGACCAATACAGACATAACATTGTCTCCTGATATATCTGTTTAAACCCCACATACTGTATTTCATGTTGTGAATGACACTTAGGATACTTTATATCATTGTTTTCTTCAAGATAAACTAAAAGCTGCATTGGTAAGCAGGCTGAGATGAAGAAAGGCTAAATATTTAGCAAAGGATTTAAATGAAATACTTTTGTGTCTTACCCTGTTAAATCAAAATGAAAAGCCCCAATCCACAACTGTACTTTTTGGTTTAGATGGAATGCCTGGAGATATATTGTGAGAAGTAAGAACAGAAGAGTAGGTCAACACTAGGCTCTAGTAGGGAAGACAGGACTTTTTCCTATAATAGTTTATTTTCTGGTTCAACAATTCAAATTAATTTCTAATATAAATAAATGCTCTCTTGTATTCAATGAAAATCAGAAGACTGAATTTAACTCCTGTACTGATCTTGTAGCTAAACTGCACAGGATCAGTAGCTTCAGATCTAAAGATCGGTGGTGGTCAAGCAAGGCTGACTAGGCATACCATGCTCTCTGTTTTGAACTTCACATGACCCAACTACCATTCCACTACTATACTGCAAAACTCTTCCCATATACATTTGGCAGCCTGCTGACTGCCAGATCCTGAGACATTCATGTTCTGGCAATGCTGAATTCCACTCGAGTCTCCTTCTCACGATGAGCTGTGAGAGTGAACTGTCAGCATCCTGGTTCTGCTCACCCACGTATTTACAGTACGATCCGCAGTGTCTTAACAGCTCTGCTAAGACCATCTGCTGCCCAGTGTCATTAACAACTCCCCCTCAGCAAACGTTAGTAAAATTTGGCAGCCCAGTGCCTTTGCGTTCTCCTGTGAAGCTTCAGTCACATCATGAAGCCCCATTCATATTAAGTTTCACTTCACAAGGCCAGGAACAGCTTCCCCTTGTTCAATACTGGAAATTGCATGCAGTGATTCACTATGACAGCTGTAGACTTCACCTTGATTTCAAAGATTGGTTGACAGTGAGAGACAGGGTCTATAGGCTGCCCACAAAGAATAAGAGGACTTTGTTCATATTTCTGGAAATAAGGATTGGCAACTTGTTTACTTCAAAGCATTTATGCTCTTTTTGCCCTGAAGTTAGTGGCAATTCTTTAGGCTAAAACATCAAGTTCTCATCAAGTTTACTTGAGGCAAGTTACCACATTTTATTCCTATACAACCAGCAGCTCTTTAAAAGTTAACCAAATTATTTCCAATAGAGATAAGAAGGATTAAATGCTACTATTCAATGCCTATGTAACTCCACACTTAGAGTATCCTGGATCTGAGCCTTAACTCTTTTTCAGCATTGAGAACCAGAAGCCAACACCAGACATGATCTTTACTAGAGGTCTGATATTACCCTCAGTAGGAGAGCAGGCACTGGGTTAGAAGGACGTTTCATCCAGCACAGCTACTTATCCTGCAGAGCAACTCACTAAAAACACCCAGATCAGCAACAGCAGCCTGGAATCACGTGTCTCAGATGCAACCCTTTCCCATATAGCAGGAACTCAAGAGGTTCTCATACCACTACCTAGAACTGACATGCAAATCCAGCTCCTTTTCTATACCCAACCTCTGATGAAGAACATAGGAAACTGAAAAGAAGAAATAAAGTCCATTATTTTCCCTCTATTTCCACTCAGTAACTCCTTCGCCATTCACACAGGTCTCAATTCAACTCCTCCTGTGGTGGCAGGGCCCCTTCACACATCTGAAAATGCACAGGCTTCAAAAAGTGATTATTTCTTAAAATGGTCACCAAGATTATTTCTCTTAAACATCTGTGAAGCCCTGGGAAACAACAGCAATCCTCACAATTTCCAAAGTAAGCAAACTCAGGTGTTTGTAAAGTTAAGTCTCCACTTCCTTTTACCCCAAAGATGAAATACAGTCTGCATTTTTTTTTTGTTTAGTAAAGACACTAAATTAAACATTTCTGAAGACACTCTTGGTAAAAAAAAGATCTGTATCAAAATTTCCTTTACAGTTTGAAACTAAAATGAAAAACATTTTAGATAAGGAACTTCACATGAAAAAAAACTAGAAGGGTCAATAAATGACCTAACTGAACAAGTGAAATGATTTAGTAAAAGTATAAGTCTCCATGAGAAGAACACACCATACATAAACTGCATTAAACATTTCAGTTCATTTAAACCTTATTACTGAATATTCAAAATAAACATTGTCCCACTGCTGCTTGGAAAATTCTATATGTAATACCTGATTATGCATAAAATGGTGCATGAATAGGCTTTCAATCTCCTCAATAAATATGACCCAAAGGCTACAGAAAACCTCCAGCTGAAGTCAATATTTTTTGAATCAGACATCAAGAGAAATAATGATTTTAATTTTTTAATGTAAGATTAATTCCTTTGGCAACCACATCCTTAGAAACTCTGAATAGCTGCAGAATCCCAAGCTTTCTCAGAATGTTTCTTTACTTAATTAAGTGATTTCGCAGTACCTAGGAACATGGTGTTCAGTAGCACTCCAAGCCTTTACAGGTTCTAAGGGAATATTTATCCAGAAGAGCTATTAAAATAACAGAACCTGTCAGAAAAGATATTTATACAACTATGCCAGTTTCTCATTATATTGTTCCACTGGAAAGCTGGTCAAGAGTCATACAGAGTAAAAAGAATTCAATACAGACCTTTCAGAGTCCAATCAGTCCATTGTGGATTTCTTGCCAAGAGCAAGAACCTACTTTTTAAGACTACAGTAAAACCTGAGTGCTATACAATATAATAAATCCAATTCTGTGGACTTCCTAATCCAGTTAGCATCAACAGGAAGCTTTCATGAGTAAGGATCCCTTAGTGTAAAGGTCATGAAGACATGAAATGTTACTCACATTTCATGGGGGAGGAAGAATTTAGAATACTAAATATATAATGCATTCTGTGCATCCAATATAACTCTGGTCACAGAGCTAGAGTCATGTTTAGATTAATTTGACAAGATTCTGTTATACAGAAAGAGAAGCAATCAGCTTCACCAAAATGAAAGAGGAATTTGCAGAGGGAGAACACAACAGTTTTCATTTTAAATATTCATAGACATGCTGATATCATACTTGGCAGCTAACTGCAGAGAATCCTGATCCCAACTGAAGCATACAGTACTTAATTTACACACTATGTAGTTCAAGTTTCCCCTTTTGCCCTCTCTTCACTGTTCCAAAGATGGATATTAATCTTCCTCACACTGAAAACATTAAAAACAAACTTGTCTCCTTAATCTCCAGCTCTTTTCAGAAACCAGCAGGGTTTTTTAATTTCAATTATCTACAGAAGCACTTCAGTTATTAAACTGTTCTTATGAACATGTTTAAATTATACTATAGCTCAATTTGTCAATAAACAGTATTCAATTAGAAGCCAGAGTCTAAGGAGAGAAGCAGTGAACACAAGAAAGACTGAGAAGACACTAGGAATCAAGTGACATCTAGTGAAGAGAAAGGACAAATCTGTTCCTCTCTGAGAAGAGAGTTTAAGATGTCAGAGTTTGGAGAGAAATACTAGAAACCAAGAACTGACATTACTAAGGGATTACTATGTTGAAAATACATCACCTAACTGCAAAGAACTGAAACCACACCAGAACAGCTCACAAAAATCTGATGCTTTTTAGCATTTTTAACAGTATTAGGGAATGGTGTGAATAAGGTTGTAAATAAAAATGCAGCTATAAACACACGTTTCATTTCTGCAAATAATTTTGAAGAGAACAAAGTACTAGCCAAGCTTTTTGAATTACTGTGGTCAACCACAGCATCCTCATCTTCAATAACTGCTTTGTGAGAAGTGCACAGTTCAACCAAAACACTTGTGGTCTTATATTTAAGTCAGGAGAAAAAAAAAAACAACAACAAAAACATGAGGCACACCACGTAAAAAGCTGAAGAACACAGACTACATACCCTTATTACAGGTAAGATTGTCAGTGTGTGTTGATCTTCAGTAGCAAATGGTTAGGAGAAATAACTTCTTCAGGACAAAAGAACTTTAGTTGATAGTGTTGAGATTTAATATTAGGCTTCCACCAAATGCAAACAGTATCACTAAATGCCAGTGAGTCTCCTTCAGGTGTTTGAACTGTTTAAGCACGATCTTTTCAGAGTTTCACACTACTGCACAGTTGCTGGCTTCAGATAAATAAACTCGTCTAAAGTTCATTCGGTAAGTTCACCTTTCCCTTCCTCAATATTCTCTTTACTTCAGTCTATTTAACATGTTTTCTGCAGTTTACAAAAGTTTACCAACCAAAGATGCTCTGCACACCAGGCCTTGGACAATTACTATAGATTACCCTCAAAGGTGTGGATCACTTCAGCCTCTTACTCAGAAGTGTCCATCTACCTGTGTGCCTAGCAGTGCTTATTTACAAAATTCTGCTTTCAGCATGTCTAAAAAGTTTTAATGAGTTCAGTTTGCCTTATTACCCAGTATTTGGAGTTTAAACTTTTTACAGCACTGAAATGTTTTTAGAAACACACATAGGACTATTTCTCACTGCAGCTTGGATCAACTGAGTCTTTCCCCTATTCAGCATTGCAGGCTGCTGTGCTGACACTGCTTAGTGGGTACACCAGCCTGTCCTCTAAATACACAGAAGAGGCTGCAGTAAAAAAGCTCACTGCTCAAAAGTAGAGTCAGCACATGTGTTTCTTGTTCCAGTTCTCAGAACTGGGAATGAATTAAGCTCCCCATACCCAGCACTTAAAGCCACCTCCTCCAGTCTGTATGGCACAGAGTCCTCCCTGTGCCTCTACTTTAGCGCAACCCAGGCTTCAGCTGACTTTACATTTAATTTCCAGCTACAGGAGACATTACTGATGGCAACCAGTTAACACATTGGCCATCATCACATCAAGATCAGGGAATCATTTAATCCGAAAGGTTATGCCCTAGGATGTGAATGGAAAAAGTTAAGAGGCCAGATGGTGAGCGGTCTGAAGGGAAATGCTGTGTGGTTATCCACTTCAACACACCTGACTGCTAAAAGAACAAAGAGAATAAATAAAAAATAGTGTACAAAACCAAGTACACAGAACTAAATCCATTTTTCCCTTAATCTACATCAAATCTACCTTCTTGTCTCAGTCCTCCCATATTAGAAGCTAAAAAATTCTACTTGGCTTGCTAGACAGTAAATCCGGCAATACAAAATAAATGTCTTTAATGAGGTGAGTTCACTTTCACTTCCTTTGAAAATGACAACTGCAAAATAGTCTGTATGCGACAAGAGGATTTACAGTAAGTTCCTGTTACAACCGGTATATAAATATGGAGAATGATCATTTATATGGGGCTTCCATAAAAAAATTAAGAGCTATTTTAAGCCACTAAGGAGTAAGTGAAGATACAAGAAATTTGTAATAACATGTGAGAAAACACTGAGAATTAAAAAAAGGAGTTAATATGTTTGCAGGTGTCTTTTAATAAAAGAAGAACAAAAGCTTCTGAAGAATTATGTTCAAGAGAAGTGATTTGTGTCTAGTGTTGTTTTTAGTATGGTTGCTTTACTTATGGTGCAAAACTGACTTTGGTGCCATATAGCACAAACTTTTTTATGTACAAATTGGGTACATTCTGCATGTATCTTTATACCATTACAGCACAAAACTCCTTCACACATTACTCCATTTCATTTCCCCAAAGCTTCTTAGAAGCAAAGTTGATATTATATATATTTAAAATTAAAATGCTCTACCATCTGTATTTTCTCAGAACCAAAGGTTCGGGGGTTTTTTTAGGAAGAAAAGAAAAAGCTAACGAGATATTTAATCAATGTGTTTGAGTAGAACCCAGATGTCACAAATTTAGTAAAGGGTATGTATAGGGATCTCCGTTTTCTCCTTTTCACATCCTCCTATGTACTGCATTCAGTAAGGTATTTCCCATTAAAGATCCCTGTATCAGAAATAAGAAGACAAAGCAAATCAAAACATAAAAAAAAAAAAAAAAAAGAAAAGAAAGGCTTACAGTTAGCTTAAAGCATCTCTCCCACACATAGCTGATAGACACTGTCAGGTACATGCCCTGTGCTTTGGACAGGACAGCCCTGGTCTCACCCTGCAGACATCACCTGCCCCCTTGGCATATCGTGTCAGGACAACAGCATGGAATGACTTACCAGAAGGAAGCAGAGGCAGAAGTATAGTAGAGGAGAATACAAGAAGCAATTAAGAGTAACAAGTACACAGTCATCTGGTTCCTTCCAGAAGTCAGCAAATTTGTTATATAAATAACCTGATACCAGGCAAGATGCAAAGTGTCAGACAATACCAGTGGGAGACACCATCACACATTTCAGCAGACTGGAGAAGACAAAGCAGCTAGACTGGGAAGGAATTCAGGACAGGCAGATGCAGTGTTGCTGTCTCTGGACTACCTCCAATACATCCAGGTACAGACTACAGCCAGAAAGGTGACTCAGAAAGGAGACATCCTAATGTAAAAATTAAACCAAGAGATTTTAGCAGCATGCTAAAAAAGATCAAGGACACTGTCAAAAGGGTTAACAGCAACAAAAGGACAAGCTTCTGTGCTGGTCACACACAGAGAGAAAAACAATTTAGGAGATGGCAGAGCAAAGAAGCAGTAAGTCATGTGAGCAGAAAAAAAAAGTTTTGAACTGCTCTGCTGAAAGAAGGCAAAATGTACAGTGATGATAAAGGGTGACCACAAGGCTGTCAAAAGAACAATGATCGATGAGACACAGCCATTCTGACACGAGCACAAAGTGAACTCAAACAAAATTCAGGTCTGGAAATGGGAACCAGCAGCAAAAAACTAATGGATCACCCCACAAAAAGGAAGCGACCAAAGATGAGAAAGGATTACACGAGAATCAAGGGAGAAGCAGTGGAAAGATCACAGAACAGTACAGGACAGCAGATCAGAAGAACAGTAGAGGAGGACCGAGCACATGACATCAGGTAACACAGAAGAGGTTTGAGAAAAAAATAGTTGTTCCCGACCTCTCATCATTTAATCATTTGATAGTACTGGATAAGGAACCAGAGCATGAGAACAAAAGGATATAGGAATCATCAGGAGTGAGCTATGAATAGCAGGAAACTACTGAGATCATTTACAGACAGCACAAAGATCCGTGAAGCCAGTGAGCACGGGACCACCTGAGGTTAAGGAGACTGAGGAGAAGAGCAAAAACGAAGCTGCCGTGCACCACCACCGAGCAGGCGGGACGAATCGCTGCCAGCTCGCAGGAACAGCAGCGCCTTCCCAGGGAAAGAAATGCCAAATGCACTCAGAGAGTGACCTCTGCCGGACAAAGCACAGCACCGGTACCGCACGGGCTGCAGGACGCTCCCGCCGCCGGCAGACAACGGCACACAGAGACTCAGCCTCCGAACTGACTTCCTCAAATGGTTGCAATGGCAATTAACCTCCACTGGCAGCTAAGGCAAATAACTGTCATGGTAGTTACAAGTCAAAGACTTACTGCACATCCCAGAATAAATGAAAATAAAACAGGTTGGCAGCATAATAGTTGCACACATACTGATGACACCTGCTGCCAATGCTCAAGAAACCTTTAATATTCCAGCCTGCTTTCCAGCCACATCTTCCCCTCTGTGCCCTTCTGGGTGGGAGAATAGACAAACTGAGTATCTGAAACCTCTTCAAATACACTTCCTATTCACAATATAATACATGGCTTCTAATTGTCTAAACTTCATCAGCATACCAAGTAAGTATTTCCCATCCCATACTAGGATGTGAAATTCTGTATATGTTCTAAGTGTCTGGAGAATACCTTAAGTCAGCTGACCTATCTAAATTCCAGAAGGTTCAGTATCCCTTCATACTTATCGCAAAATGGTACACAAAAGCTGCTCTTCTAGGAAAAAGCAAACATGGCAAAAGCCACATTTTTATGCTCTATTAGTATTCTTTTTGCAAGTGAGTTTTATCTGTTGCTAGTTTTACTCCAATTCTTGCTCACTTACAAATCTAACGGGGTACAAGGGGACCAAATAGTGAAACCTAACCTAACTGCTGACTTTAGTCTGCAAAGGTAAGGCAGTCAAAGGCAGCCATTTGTTGTACTAGCAGAGTCAATTTACAAATAAAATAAATAAATAAGACCCCAAAACCCCCATAAGCCCTCAAGATATGTGATAGACAAACCCTACCAACAGCTTGGAAAAAATCCTCATCCTGTCTCATATTATCTATTTTACACCGTGTCCCAGAGCTTCACCTTGTTGTCCTTGAAACTATATGGGGCAAGACCCAGATTAGAAAAAGAGACAAGCCTGGTGATATCCCTTCCTTTCCCTGGCCTGGGCTCCCCAGAATCTCAGTATTCTTCAATTCCCAGCCTGTTCCCCAGAACCATTATTAAAACATGAACTCCAGCTGAAGGGCTCTGAACAAAACAGTTCTGATTTCAATAACTTTTATGATAAAAAATTCCTTAACACATGCCTGGCACTACTACCCCAGCATGAACCACAGAGCAGCAATGTCATAGGAATCATAGCAGCTGCCCCTGCAGAACAGGCAAATCTACACCAACACCTGAAGGTCACTTTCATCCTGCCCAGAGTCACCAGATGAGCAAGTGGCCAAGACTGCTGCAGATTTTCAGTTACATTCCGCCTGAACTTGAGTGAAGCAGCCCTAGAAATACACAAAACAGAAGCAAAAATACCTACAAAAATTACTACTGTTGCACAGATGATGCAGATATAGTATTTGTGGCTGACCAGACTGATCAAATGTGGTTTCTACAATAGTATGTCCTGTGGCTTAAACTCCTTCTCTCCCCCTCTAGCACAGCTACCCTAATTCCCTACCACTATTCATGTCCCATAAATGATCCTATTGAGCAGGAGGTGAATGTTATCTGTTTGTCCTTCAGCTAGCATCAAGTGACATGAACAAAAACAACTTGGTCACATCTACCTGAATTAATCCACCATGCTGAAGGCCAGGTACCTATGGTTCAGCCACTCACTTCCACCAATTAAAAAAAAAACATTTGTTAGATTTTCTATTGTATTTACTTTGATGATAGCCAATGGGCTCAAAAGACACCTGGGTTCGGATCAGACAACCTATACAAGCTAAGACTATCTCGAATTTTGCTTCTCAGATGTATACTAGATAGATAGCTTTAAAATTACTAAATCGTGGAACAAAAAACTCCCAGTAGAACATATAGAGAAACTGGCCCTTATGTCTACATTATGCCAAGGAAAAGCACAAACATGCACTTTCTCCTTTTGATTTCTACTGGATTGTCAGAGACCCTACAGAGGAATCATTCCAGTTTTGTCACTTATGCAGCACCTGGTTCAATAAGGCTGCAGAATCACAGCTATTTGGCTTCCCTGAGAGTTTTGCTTCCGATTTTGAAGTAAAAGAAGTTCTCGCCAAGCAGCAAAGGACAGACTCAACTGTTTCAGAAGTCACCTAGAACAGAAAAAGCCAGTTCAAGACTCCTCCAATAGCACAGCACCAGATAGCTGAAAAAAATTCAGCCTAATATCCTCCAGAAAAATCAATGTTGACTTGAGTACTTCTGGTAATGATTTAGACACGTAGATGAAGTACAAATGGCACACTAGAAATATGATAAAATCCATGGCACAAAAGTATTCTGAGCAGTATGATGGATTTAACTGATCAGTCCTCATACTTGCTGATGAAACTTCACTTAAGTTTTAATAGCTTTCTGGAAAAAATACTAAGTATGTTTACAAAAAAATATGCATATCCACTTTTAACATTTATTTATTCTTTCAGATAGACATATTTACTCTAAACACCAAAAAAAAAGAAGCTAGCAGAACACTCATTTAAATGGCAGAAAACTAGTAGAAGATGCTAATATGACCTTAGTGTAGCATGTCAAGTGTCACTGCCATCAGCTTCCCAGTCATTTTAAGAACAATCTGCTAAGGCAATTAATTACATAGCTTAAAAGATTAGGTCAACAGTGTCAAATATGAGAATATGAACTCGAAATTTAGCCTTTTAAAAATGTGTGCTGTCTATTTAAGTGTCTACCTCCATTTGTGAAAGAAGAGTAAGTTTCAGACTCGATGAGTTACTTCTCAGGACAAGCAGTGGCCTTACCTTCCCATGCAAGAAACCCAAACAGAGCAATTAGAAAGGCTGACAGAACCCCTTGTCTGAGAGAGAGCATGTACTTCAGCCTGCTGATCTGACAGCTACTTTAGGAGAAAGCAGTTAATTGAAGGGTGAGATTTAATAATGTAATGTAACACAAACATATAGTCTTGGCAATCTTTAAACTAGTATTTTGAAAACTAAATTGCTTTAAGCAAATGGTACACTCTGTATTTTTCTTGAATAGTTAAAGCCAACCTGGACACATCCTTCTTGGACACTTCTTATTACTGCATCTTTCCTCCCGCAGTCAGGTCTGTAGCTAAGACTCAGCTAGGACATAAGTTGGTTACTCAGCTTTTCAGTGTGGAGCTCATGCACATGAGCCTCCCCAGACCCAGATCTGACACAGCCAAGTTTACCATGATTCAAGTCTCCATGCAAGAGCTTCAGCCTATCTCCTCTTCCTCAGAGCAAGGCAGATACCTGCTGCCTGCCCAACCAGTTGTGTGCTCAGCTGAGATCATCCGTTAGCTATCTTAAAATTTGTAAGGCACCAGGTGGAAGAGCTGATTCACTGGCAATCTGAAAGTGTCAGATTTCAAAAGTTCTAGGAATCTTACAAACCTCTGACAAATAGTGAATTTTACAAAGAGCAACATTTCCAACTCATTTCACCCTTGTGCCAGGTAAGCAGCCATTCAGACAGAAATACCAGAGTAAATAATCAGCACCAGAGAGAAGCTTTGCCTGTCAGCTCTAAGGTACCCAAGCCTGTCTAATCACAAGAATTGTGCAGAATGAACTGCTATCTCAAGGTGCTTGCAACCCTCCAAAGGCTGCAGAGAAAGCTGCAGTGGCTGAGTACAATTAACTGCCTAGCTTTCAGAAGCTCAAGTTCAGAAACAGCCATCTCCTTGCAGTGAGGGAACACACAAAAGTCACTAGCTGGTGGCCCCACAGCCCAGCTCCACCAGTGGCTGACAACAGATGCAAGATGGCAGTATGCCCAAAGAAAATTCATCATAACCTTTCTCATTAGATTATTCTCCCAGCTTCAAGCTATTTGCAGCTTCATGTCCTTCTAAAACATGGACAGTGCTGCATGCTTAACAGTGATGCACTTTGGATTTTCCCTCCCTTAACTGGCCCATTAATTTACCCATCAGTTATCATTTATATACCAAATGGCTAGAAACTGTTGGTCATATTTGTAATTAAACTGAGATTTCTTTGAAAACTACAGTGGGATAAAACCAAATAGCAAGATGGCAGTCTAGAGGGCACTACACTATCAAAAGAAGGATCCTGAACAACTAATTCATAGTTTTCACAGCCAGTCACAAAATGCCCATAATTTTATCAATTTACTACCACAAACCAATTAAGTTACATATTAGTACTCAAACTGCAACCAGAGAAGTGCTTTATATTACCTTATGTGGTCACATACTACCTTATGGCTCATGCAGCAAGTAGTGTGGAGTTCAACACACTGAGTTTTATTAGTTTGTTTGTTTCTCTTCAGACCCATCTCAATTGGTAAAGATTTGCTTGGTACACCCTAAAGCACATACACCTTAATACACCCCTTGTCAACCCACACCCACTTTATTGGTTTCATTCCCCTTCCTATTTCATCTCTCCAGTTGAGTTTCAAGAAGAGGACTGGTTTAGAGAGAAACCCACTGGTACATGCAGAGAGCAGACAAGAAGAAGAACATCGACAAGACAAACACCTCTTTTTAGAAGATGCACAGAAACAGGGGTGAGACAAAATTCACTGCTTGAATTTCAACACCAAGAAGCAGGAATGTCTGCACAAGACAGTGGTAGATAAAACACAAAAACAAACAAAGAAAAAACCCAAACCCACAAAAACTTTTGCCTTGCAAAAGTCAGTCTGGTATCTCCCTCCACCAAGTTAAGTCTCATATTTATGTTGTTTTTGACATGCTATTCACCAACACCCCACTTTGGAGCTTCTTTACTGTGGGAAGCAGGATCCACAACCTGAAGGTAGTGTGAGCAGTATGACCAAGAGATAACCTTTTTTTGGACAGAAACAAGCTATTCTTTTTTTCCATGCCTGATGTTTACATTCAGTTGGCCTTGCTCATATATGTTTAGTTATAGATGTAATGCAGTGGAGTTGTAGTTTGCTTTGCTTTAGTCAAATTCATTATCCATTCACTAAAATGTAAACTGTGTTGTTTCTGATACAGCTAAAACTTTAAAGTCATCACTTTAATATAAGGACTTTTGAGCCATGGTCAGAAATGGATTTCTGGCTGAACTGGTGACAAGACTGAGAACTACAGATCTTCCAGTACATTGCAGGTCTGTATTGAAACTGGAAAGGTATGTTGAAAATGGCTGCTAAGTCACACCCTCCATCTCTTTACTTTTAATGAAGTACTAACCAAGAAGCACCACTCTAATAGTGTCATTGCACTCTGTATCAAACTAGCAGTGTCAGCTTTTCAGTGTTACTCGACTGCCTGTAAGGAAGTCCAAAGCCAGGAATATACTTACTTGTAAGCTTGTTGTGACTCAGAACCAGCTGTGTGATGTGAGACAGTGTAACTGTAAATGAAGAAAGAAAGAAGTTAGTTTATGGACAAGGCAACTGAGAGCTTGTATCTATTTCAGCTGAAAAATAAAGCAGGAAAGTTATTCTTTCCACTCCAGTAACTTGATTCATGTGCACTGTCACAAATAAACAAGAGAGCTCAAGAGTAAAGGACGAGTCCACCTACTCCTCTGCCCTTTTATTTCACATTTCTGTTACTGCATCAGACACAACATGGAGAGTTTTACTCACTGATACAGCAACCTGTTTCAGCTAATCCTTGAAAAAGCTCACGACTTAACAAAGGCAAATACAACCTGTTAGCAGAATGAAACCAGCCACCCAAAGGCACCATCAGATCAGATAGCTCAGTGTTTAAAAGAAAAAAAAAAAAAAAGCAAAAAGCATGACCACAGACCACAGTTCCCTGTGCAATTGCAGGCTGTGAAGGTAGGAAAGGCAGGGAAGAGAAAAGAAGATACAGCACACCCACCCTGTGGGTGACAATAAGTAAAAGTCAACATTTCATGGGCCCTTGATATTCAAGCCTACCTAATAAGAACACTATCACCAGAAAGGCAGCCCTACCATTGACATTTAAAGTCCTACAGACTGAGGTCTTCAGTTCTAAGGCAAGTGAACCTAGACCACAGCCAGACAAAATCTGACATCATCAACCCCAGGGAAAAAGAAAAACTTTTTTTTTCTGCATTTTACTTCAGAAACAAGTCATTCTGGAGCTCTGAAGCTTTACCTAGACTCAAGAGCATCAACAAAAAAAATTTGCTTTTTTTAATAAAAAGGAAAAAATCATTATTGTTTTTGATACTGTACAAAGTTGCTTCCATTTTACTTTGCTTTTAAAGCAGAGAAGTTAAACAATGTCATCATGTCTGTAGAAAGGAAGCATGGATCCTTACTCAAGGGCAATGAAGCTTTAGGGCTGCAGATTTTGGTCTTCTGAACATTGAACTCCTGATGAATTTAAATGCCATAATAAGTTCTGTGAATATTTAAAGATAAGCCTTTTGACTACACCATCAAGCCACGTGCACTACTGGCCTTTACCAACACAAGGTTAGAAGCATTACTCTCACTGCTCCCTCTCCTTTTTTGTCTCATCACTGTGTTCTTCAACTAATACTATTTTCAGAAAGGTTTCTTCTCTCACATCTATGCAGAACAGAACAAAGTCCACGTTAAAAATTTCAAGGCCAAAATCCCTAGGCCAAAGACATTTGAACATGTATTTTACTGTCCAAATTTGACTGAAGCCTAGACACCTTGTCTGAAACTCCACTGTCTCAGTCAATCCTGATGTATGACAAGAAGTCCCACGGCATCTTTGACCAGCAATGGCAGGCTGACATCTCCCAAAGGAGAAAGAAAGGCTGCACTCCTATACTATTTTGAAAAGAGCAAAGGTTTAGGTGTCTGAGCTCTGGACTACTTCCAGCAGCATTTTAGACATATTAAGACATAGAGATTCTTCACTCTTGAAAGGTCCAAAGCAACTACCAGTTCAGAGGCAAGTTTAGAAGCATTTTAACAAAAGGAACCAAGATACGAGAGCAGTATTTGCTCACTTCTTACACAGAGAGAAATTTGCTCACTTACATTAAGCAGACCTGAGTCAAACAACCAGCCCCTGGAAATAACATGTTTTCCTCACATTGCCATGTGCCTGCTCCTGTGAAAAGGACTGTGTTGTGGGAACAGCTGACTGAGATTTACCTCATCCTATAAATAAAGTCGTTCTGTAGAACAACTAAACTATCAAGTCTGGCAAGGAAGACATCTGTCTTAAGTGATTAACATCCCCAGGTAACATCTCCAAGGCTAAAGGGGCAATTGTGATTTGGATGTACACAGTCCAGGTAAGCACAACATACATGTCAGATGATGTACCAGTCTCACAAGAATGGAATGGAAGGACACTGAGATTCCCACTGGAAATTACTATAACTTCTCCATGATGCCACTGCAGGAGCTTCTAGACACTACCTTGTAACATTATAGTCATTAGCTTACAGGCAGTAAGCTATTGTGATTTCATGAATGCAACAGATATTCACACAGAATGATACCTACATTCTATAGGGGGATAATACCTATTGCCAGAGCAATTTACTTGCACAGTAATCACAAATTCTCATTATGGTCCCAGTCCCACTATTACGTCAAAAAAGAGCAAGTCAAGGGAAGAATATTTAGGTTCTTCCATTTTGGCACTATTATTAAATCTCTTCATATACTGCTGCCCTGCACTGCAAGCTGGCTTCACATAAAGTATCTGGACGATAATACTCAACCTAATTATTAAGGAAAATATAAAACAAATAAAAGCCCTGCCCATCAGCAAATAAAAAAAATCAAAACAAAAACTCCCAAACCCTCCCCCAAAAAACCCATCCAACCAACCTGACAAATCAACCAAAATGAAGTAAAATAAATTAGGAAAAAAACCCATAAAACAGGAAGACCCCAGTGACTTTGCTGAGCCAAGATAAGACACTGGAGGAAGTTAATGCAGGATGAGCATCACAGTATTGTTACAAGTAGCCTGCCTCTCCATCTTCTGTGCTTTTGTTATTTTAGGAATGAACAATTTTATCAACACTAACTTTCTGATAAAGAAATCTAGTCACACAAGTATGTACTTTATGCAAAATATGAATAGCTTACAGATGGAATGATAATGAGAACAATATAAACAGGATTGCATCCAATATTCCTTCCCTGACAACAGAGCAGATGTCACAAGTTATTTGGGCAAAATAATTCCTTTACTCGTACCTCCTCCTCCATATCAACTGCTTAAAAGACATAAATGAGACTGGTCCATACTCTAAGAATAATCCCATAGTTTTTGATGGTTGTTCAAAGTCCTATCAATAAATGCCCTATCCTTTGCTATGCTAAGGGAAAGGGCACATTACTCCCTTCTTGCTGGAATTGGAATTGGCTGAACCTGCTTGCTCAGCCTATGGGATGTCTGTTAATGCTCTCTACAATTACCTGTCCATAGTGGGTGCTTTATAAACAAATATAATCTATTTACTTCACAGTATGAAGGCAAAAAACCCAAACAAACACAATAGGACAAGACATTTTTTACACTATTTATGTAAGAAGGATGCACAAGAGATGTGCACACAAATGGTGTAACTGTTGTTTCATCATATGCTGGAATAATAAAAAAAGTCTTTAACACTTAAAACTGTTTCACATGGTATTTGCATGACAAGCTAAAGCACAGAACACTTAGATCGAGGGGTATTTTTTTGTCTCAAATGAAATTTCTTTTCTACACAACACATCTGAAAAAGGGCTCTCCTATTCCAGTTCTGAAAGCATAAAAATCCAGATACTCTGAAGGTGTGTAACACAATTCTACTTTAAGTCACTAGGAGAAAACATGGAAGTGTCTGGATTCGAGAAATATTCCAAAAATAGAACTCTACTTCTAATGACATTAATGAACTCCTGAGTTAGAAGTGCTTCAGGGACTACTTAACCTTTTTTTGTGAATCTGAACTCCACATTGTATATAAGCTGGTAACCATACTGTTTCTCTGCTAAACATGAAAGTGGGAAGAGATGTAAAGGTTGCCAAGCTTGTGGGTCTAAGCTAGCTTGCCAATCTCCTTCTAGATAGAAGTATTTCATTCTTAATTGGAAAGACACACTGGTATTTGACAGAAGCCAAATTTTGTCTGCTTTTTCTCTCCCACAGCTACTGCAGAGGATGGAAGACAATGCAAAAGAAAGTATGACTGACTGCCCTGTACTGCAGGAAGCCTAGACTGAAAACAGAAGCCAGAAGAGAACTGTATCCAAGACAGGGCATATATTTCCCTTTGCTCTTCTTTGTCCCATATAACACCACTTTTCTCTATCACTTACTTTTCTTTTTTTTTTTCTAAACACACATGACAAGAACTGGGTGACATGTTAGGAAAAGGACTGGCACACTGAACAGATGTTACATGGTACACAGCTTCCAAATCCTTGTGCCTGTATTAACCCTATGTGAATTAAATTAAGAAAGGTTAAATAGAAGCTCATTAGCCACTCTGCAGCAAGTACTCAAACATGCAGTAAGACATGGCTTGGTCCTTTCCTTGGAGATTTAGGACTAGAGGGAGCAGTTTACCTTTAAGGGGTACTTGGCATCTCTGGTAGGGGTATTCATAATCACTAAATAATTACATGAGACAAAATGCAGATCAGGGGCCACTGAACACAGGCATATTTCCAAACTACAAAACTCAAATAGCCAAAACTGTTCCCTCCAATCATTATCTAAACTTAACTCTCAACATGTACTAGTGGCCCTCCTTAAAGATGAAATTATGTGCAAGAAGAGTCACTGGGTATGAATAGTGATGACTGCTTTTAATAGAGACCTTTACTTCATGGAAGGAAAAAATAAAAATAGCTGAAAAGGCAAGCTTTAACACTGCCCTGAAAAGGTATGTAACACACAGAGAAGGAAAGGTACCAGGTCAGTCTACTTTAGCTTACATGCCAGTTCTGAGAGGCAGAGAAAACCAAAACATCCAATCTACATTAGAGAGGACCATCCATCTGGAGTCAGGTGACAAAGTTTGAAAACAAGTTCAACACTTCCTCAACCCTTCACTAAAAATTCAGAAGTAATACCTATTCATTACTTTTTATTTGGTGAAAGGTGTTCCTTCTCCTGAAGGCAAATACCTGCATGGTAAAAAAAAATCCAAATCAACTTATGTGTTCTGTCAGTGAATATAGTAGCTGAAAAAGCAATTAATTTAACAGAAACCAGTCTTCATTTCTCCCCTCCCTATCCTTCATCTCAAATTGAAGAAGGCTCCAAATCCCCATGCTACATCAAGTCACACAAGGTGCACCAAGAGTATCTGTACAGAGACTCCTCTGATGCTGTCTAACTAGGGTACCAAAGTCTATACTTCATGTAGGGAGCTCTCTGCCAAAGACATTTCAGATGCTTAATTAGCAACCTGGTATCAGGGAGCATCTGGGGACCACGCTGCCCTACCCTGGTCCCTGGCCCTGCCTGAACAACAAACCCCAAAGACTCTCTATGCAAGAAAAGCTTTTTTTTTTTAGGATTATCAATGTGCTTCAACATAATCCTTCTTCCACACTTTAAAGATCAAAACTAGTTAATTAATTATCTGTCTAGTGTTGATAGTAGGCACCAAGCCTACTTAACAAAAGGAACAGTACTCTGTTAAATGTTCTATTTAATGTGAATTCACATATGTGGTCCTTACACCACCATCTTCCCACAGTCCCATGCACCATGCAGAAGCAGGAAAACAGTAGTACAGAATGAAGACTTCAAGTACAGAACCTAGGTTCTGAAAAACTGTACTTAAGACTTCATCCTTTACTGATGTGAAGGTGTGAAGACAAGGTGTGAAGACACCTTGATGTGCTCCCAACTCTGCAGTTAATGGTGAGCTGGTAGTGAGCCATACCTCTCCCTGAGCTCCTATCTATTTTGTGAGAAGAGTTATGTACATTTGCTCCTGGCTGCTCTCAAGTTTAACAAACACGGTAAAGAGCTAAACTAGGATACAGTCAAGAATTTTAAGTAATTGGTTGACTGAGATTTTGCTTTTTTCCCCCCCTCATTGGATCATGCATTCAGAAACATGTCAGCCTGTCACACTACAGTCACAACTTTAACTCCCCGAGTATTGGCTATGTCATAACACCATGTGCACTTTAACAAGGCAAGACACCTAAGCTGCTCTTCATTTATGTGTTCTCCACAACCGTATCAGCATGTTGCAATTGGTATGCTGTATCTGCTGTGAATTTAACTACAGCAAATGCACCGTACCGACAGCAGCACCCTGTCATGGTTCAGCAAGCATGTGCAATCGTGTAACATCCAAAGCACGATGCTGCCGTATGTGTGACACAGTATTACTGCCCTCTCTTCAGAGACCAGTCGCCCGTAGTTGCAGGCTGGTATCACCCTATTCCTTTCAAGACCCAGTGGAGATGCTACTTGGCTGGTGTTTTGTTTCAGTAGCAGGACGAGAAGAGGGAAAGTCTCCGCAAGTGCCAGAACGCCAGCAGCGCGCCAGGGAACGCCGGGCCCGTGCGGGGCTCCCCTGGACACCCTCGGGCGCGGCTCCTCGGGGCGCTGCCGGTGCGGGGCGCGCGGCTCAGCCCGCGGATCTCCCCCCGGGCCGCCGTGCCCAGAGGCCGCCCCGCACCGCAGAGTCCCGGTCCCAGCGGGCAGCGCCCGGGCGCGCCCAGGGCCGGCCCCCGCTCGCCCGGGACAAATAAGGAAGCGTCCGCGTTTGCCCGCCCGCCGCCGCCGGTACTTACACAGGCCGGGCACGTCCAGCATGCTGGAGATGCCGCGGTCACACATGTCCACCTCGGGCTGGTTCTTCTCCCTGCTCTCCTCCACGATCTTCTTCAGGGACTTGGACATGGTCTAGGCGGGGCAGAAATGGACACCGTGAGCCGGGCGGCGGGGGAAACCCGCCGAGAGCTCCAACCGGGACAGCGCCGGGACAGCGCCGGCCCCGAGCGCCCGAGGGCAGAGAACCCCCCTGCCCAGCGCCGCCGGGGAGCCCGGCCCGTCCCGTCCGCCCCTGCCAGCGGAGCTCTGCCCGGGATGCCGGCCGCACTCCCGTCCCGGCGGGCGGACAGGCCCGGCCCTGTCCGAGGGCACTCACCGCGCGGCGCTGCGGCGGGACGCGGCGGAACGCGATGGGAAGCGGCGGGACGCGGCGGGACAGCGGGCGGATCCCCCGGCGGGACGCGGGCGGGCCCGGCGGATCCGCGCGCGCCGCCCCGCCCCGGCCCCGCGCGCAGGCGCAGCGCGGCCCCGCCCGCACCGACCGCGGGGGCGGGGCGGGACTCCCGGAGCGCTCCGGGGTTTGGGAAGGCGGCCGGGGACGGGACACATTATCGCCAAAACTACCCGCAGCAAAAAAATCCCGGTGCATTTCACCAGCGGTGTCCATTTCTTCAGGTGACTTCCTGGGTTTTCCAGTCGGCTCTATCAGCAAAACCAGTCACAAGGCTGAGTCCACGTTCTGAGCACTCGTAACCCGTCTCGATCAGTAGTAGGAGATGCCGTGGCGTTGTAGTTATGCATGTAACCTCTTTCACAGGATTTAAGGTGCTCCTACTTACTGTCATTCAGCAGATACGGAAGCTCAGAGCAATTAATCACTAAATCTATTAAGTTACCTAAGGCCGGGCTACCCATTGAGAACCACAGCTTTGAATTTTGCATATGTACTCCATCGTTACTTGGTAGCCTAAAAATGGTATCCACAGAAACCAAGAAGATGAGCATTTGCATAAGCCAGCAAATAAAAAAAAAAAAACTTTCTGGAGGTGCAACTTCAAGTTTACCTTTTTTAGGAATGTAAGGATTTAATACTGGACTGCAGAATTGTAACATGTTTATTCCTAACTGGAGTTTCCTACCTTGAGTGCTTCCTGAAGTTACTGACTGTTTTCAGGTCTTCCTTACAAGGTACTACTGAAGAGTATCTTCCTTTTAGCTGGATTTCTCAGCAGAACCCACTGTCACTCAGATGTACAGGACGATGATGTGCAATTCTTATTTTGTCTGCACAACGATGAATCTGGATCCCCTTCCCATCTAAGAAAATGCCCTGCTACCAGTCAGTTGTCCCAAAGACCTAAATGCTAACATGTCTGCTGTTCTTATTTCATGGCAAGTGATTGTAGGTGTCATTTAGTAACAAAGGCTCAGGCAGATTAATTGTAAATGTGGTCCTGCTCCTTTATTCCAACTAACAGCACATGTGACTCTAACAAGACACTTACAAAACAGTCTTCATGGCTAACACAAAGCTCACCTGGCTTCTCTCTACCCCATTTTTGCAGCCATTAAAACATTGCATGTGGCCTAGAACGCCACATTCTACTCCTACCATGGAAGTATTTAATTACTCCTCACTTAATAAACATGTTGTCATTACTCCCTTTCATCAGGATTGTGGGGTTTTTTTGCCACCTACCTAATTTCACTATCCTGTTGTTGTGTAAGGAGTTCATCTGTCATTCACAGCTTCTATGTGACCTTCTTTCGGTCCTGCTTGAGCCAACCTTTTTTCTGAGCATGAATCCATGCCCCAGTCAGGGATATTGGCATTAGATTTGGCAAAGGGAGTTGCTGTCAAGCCTTCCTTTTAAAGTTTCTCAGTGCCTCATCAAGCAGTGAATACAATTGTCTGAGAAGGAGTGTGAAGGAAGATAGACAAGCTACTCTATGCAAAGGTCCTTGATCATGAAAACTGATTTTTCAGATTGTCCCTTCAGCAGTCATGAAGAGTCATTTCTCTTAGAGGGTCTATGTCACTGCAGTCACCCATTCTCCCCTCTCTTATGCCCCCCTCCTCTTCATGTGCAGTCATTCCAAAACCCCTTTGGCCCCAGAAATATTTGGCTCCCTCTATACCCCCAGCTAGAGGCTGGCCAGCCTGTTCCTACAGACCGGCCCGTAGAGCCCTCCCCACACATACAGTGCCTGAGCTCACAGTAGAGACTTCTCCAATTTAGGTCTTGCTGTACCTTCCAGCTACTAATTTTTTGCTTATGAAACAATTATAAAATGGCTTTGATATCTGTCAGGTCTGTTCTAAATCCGTCACTTGGCTAAAATATTTGTAGAGCAGGTGCCTGAATTCATTGCAGAGACTGGCATAAGCCTTCTGTCCTTAGGCCTGCAGGCTAAAGCAGGTGACAGTGAGTAGATGTATGGCCATGACTGTGTGGCAGAGCTGCAGTTTCCCCCGTGGGGGTTGGAGGAGGCAGAAGTTGCCCCTGCAGTGGTGCTCCCAGCCTGCTCTGCCCCGGCAGTGATGGCTGGACCTGCCTCCTGCTGGTTCCTCTCACTGTGCTGGGGATCAGCAAGGGAATGAGTAGCTCTGATGCCTCCCTTGTTTCTGTCCTAGGTACTTCTACTAACCAGGGAAATGACATTTTACATGATTATTCTATTTTAATCTATTTTCTCCCTCCAGGAAAAGCTATGATAATGAGCAACATTAATGCAGGGATGTGTGTCATCAAAAGGATGCAACAGCAACATGCCCCTGCAAAACCAGTTGTGTAGTGCTGGGCACTGCTATTACAGATTATCCATCAACATTAGACTCACTAAGTGTGATAACTTGCATGCAATATTTATTTTTCTGAGTGTTGTAAAAACATCCTCCTAGAATTTGTCCTCTATTTTTATTATCATTTAATAAATATTTTAAACATGTATTTGTTATTAATCCAGTTGTTTTGTATTGGGAACAATATAGTCATAGTTGTTTTGTATTGGGAACAATAAGAACTTTAACTGCGTTTCATTTTAATTAGGACTGCAGAATATTTCTGCAGTTTCAGTTCTGCAGTTGACAAAAAGTAATTACACCAAATATGTTAATTCTGGTGCCTAGGACACAATATCCTCTGTTACTATGGGAAATTGAGACACCTCCTCCTTTGCTTAATGAACCAATTGAAAACTGTTTTTCAGTCAAAATTGCTTTGTAAATTTAACTAAAATCAGCTACTCTTTTAAATTGACAGCGCCGTGATTTCTAGCATTTTAGCTCTGTATCTTCTGTCTCCTTTACTTAAGTATCTATAATTGTAAGAATATCTCATTGTGGTATTATTTCTCATTTATAAAGAACAGTCCTGCCATGTGGGAAGGGCAATTAAAAACATTGTTACATACATTTTAGTGCTTATTCTTCAAATCCTAGTCTTCGGATGCTTACCATTCATATATAACTGCATCATAAAATTACTTTTGTATAAGAATAAATATCTGTAGTAACATGCAGAAGAAGCTTTACATGTAAAATAAAAACATGCAGGCTCTAGAAACTAAAAACCTGCACTTTCATTATTTGCTTTGTCATTGACAGAGGTTGTAGTCATGCAGTTATTACAGTACAGACGTGCAGCATTCACAACAATGACCTTATAAAATAGCAATGTGCACAAACATAAAAAAGGTTTTCATGGCAGTATTGTGAGATGAAGCTATGTTTCTTACTAAGTACAGATTTTGTCTTTTGAATTGTACACTGCAAAAAGCACATAGAAGTTTCATGGAATAATTATTTCCAGATTATCTGTTTGGTTCTGCTTGTTTGTGTTTGCTGTGCATTAATTTTCAAGTGTTTTAAATTCCTCCTTACCTTCCAAGACAGAAACATGGCTTAGCATCAGCTCTCTCCTCTAAGGACCTCCACTTTAATACTTCTGCAGTTGGTATTTTTGTTGTGGTTCCTCATATAAAATGTTGGAGGACTGCAATGGTTACTTTGTTCCTTTGTTTTTTTAAAGAATGGGTTTGATAATTTAATTTTAGACTTTGACTATTTTTGGCAAGAGTCAGTTGGGCTGGATCAATTAAACTTTGTACCAGCAGCTTCATTCAACAGTCTTCATGAGCACAAATTCTCTGCTGGGCTTTTTTTTTTTTTCCCTATAAATAGCCTCATGCATTTTGCTCATTTGTAAATAAAATTATACATAGGTATTAAGTATTTCTAACATTTAAAGATGCACCAAGCATTAGTTAGTTATTGCTAGATTAAAAAAAAAAACTTTAAAAATTCTCTTCCTCTCATTCATAGTGCTATTTATTTTTTCTTCTGCAGAATTTTAATGATTTTATAAAATTTGATGATGTGACAGATCTTACCAACAGCAAGTATTTATCCTATAAAAATGTCCAAAAGCATTTAATTGCTTTAAAGTGAAACATGCTTTGTGAAAGCAGCCTTTCTGAAGGATAGATTTCAGCAAATATATTTCAGTATAGATTTCACCATTTTAGCTGGAGGTCCCCTCGAGATCTCAGGGGCAAAGGTTGTGTCACCAGAGTGGCCTCAGGCACATGTCAGGTCACCAGAGCACATCCCTGTACCAGTCCCTCGGTCAGCAGGAGCCCTCAGTGCCATGAGCTCGGGGACTGCCGTGTCCTCGGGCAACTTGGTGTCCTTAGACTGTGTGACATGGTGCTGACACCAGCCTCCAAAAGCCACCAATGACCTTCATTCATTAAAACCATGTACATATACGCTGTCACCCCTGCAAAAAGGCCAATGTTTAACCTGAGAACTCATTTCTGACAGGGCTGATGCACTTTTAGCAGGAGCAAAGACCACATCACAGAACACTGGTGCAGTGGCACAGAGCTGTTTGGAGGGACATATCCTTCCCTTTCATGTGTGGCTTCCAGCTGAGCTGTGCTCTGGGCTGGTGAAGTGCAGAAAATGACAACATTCTTGCAAGCTGATTCTTGCCTAAAGTCTGATGTTTCCATGTCCAGCCCCCCAGCAGCAAGTGACGGCATCCAGATTTTGAGGAAATTCTCTGCCAGCTGCAGATGTGGTGCACCAACTGCACCAAATCCATGGTGATTCATAGGAAGGTCAGAGCCACAATGGACATTCATGAAGCCTGTGATGCAGCGTTCCACAGGGAAGAAATGCAGTCCTCCTTATCTCTGCAGGCAAACCACTCAGTCCATGCTTGATTGTACTTGGAGGTTCTCACACATTGCTGTTTTAAAATTTATTTAGTGGCTTTATCTTCAGACATTTCAGATGTTTCTTTACTGCCTGCTATCCCCTGTATGGAGTTTTAATAAACAATATGGACAAGGATTGCATCATCCTTTGACTGCAAGTACAGTGTCAATTTGAGTGGACTCTCAGTAAAAGTTTTCTGGACTACTAATCTGAAAATATTTAATTTGATTATATGGTCTTTTATGTCTTCCCATATTAGAGGAACATTCTGTTTTGCTAGAAGCTCAGTAGGACATAACTGCCTCCCAATTTCATCCCAATATAGATATTTCTGATTTTTCTATGTTACACTTAGCATAGAAGTTAGCAGGAGTATCACTGTACATAGGCTCAGCTTTTCTTAGTCCTTGGACAGTTACAAAATGCTGGCTTACATTTCATTCTGTTGGCCAGTGGGACTTCACTGGTTTCTCTTTTTCTAAGTTGCTACCTGAGGATTTTGGGTTGTATTGTACAGCTTGTCCCTTTTGTCTGCTTTGTTTTTTCTACATTTTATCTTAACCAGAATGTCTGCTCATCTGTTATAAAGTTTCGTATGCTTGTAGAATGATGGCTTTTTGGCATTCACTAGGAAATCTTCAAAGAGTTCCTAGATTTTGTTAAAACTGCCACTTACACTTTAATATCCTTTCATAATTAATTGCTTCAATAATCACATTAAGGAATTGTTTTCACTGTAAGTGACTCTTTGTAATAGTTGTGAGAGTTCCGATAAGGCCCCTGTTCTTTTCTGTGGTGCAAATTTCTCTTGCCTGTCCATCACAGCTGGCATTCAGGAAATGAATTGGTCATTTGTTCTGGATTGTGACAAAAAAATGCTTCATGGTGGGAATCAATGTCCTCTGTCCACCCTATCAACAACATCTTTTATGTATGATGTGTGTTAGCCTGGGGACGGGAAAAATTAATTGTAGTCAAAGGTCAATTGACATTTTTATGTCTGCCCTATTCTGAAGTTATAGCTGTTTCATAAATGTCTAGGAAGTTGCCGAAAGCTTGACTAGAAGGGTGACATAGTTATTGAAAGCCTCAGAAGTTTTTTATATTCAGTTGTAAAATAGACTTTGAAGCTTGAAAATATAACTCAATAAGTATAACCACAGATATCTGTATATACTGAACATAGGGCTCTGATCATGAAATTGCTTCTTAATCTAGTTAAGAGTTAGAACCACATCATGTCCTTGCTGTGTTAAACTTCAGTGAATGCTCAAGTACTGATTTCAGCTGGGTTCTTATAGCCAATGCACACTATTACTGAAAGTTCATCAGCACAGTTATCTATGTAAGTGGTAATAGGACAGGGACCATTTTTTAGCAATTTCTGATTTTAGGTAATTTGAATAAAATTTAAGCTGATGTTTTCAGAGATGCTTGGAGCAAAACCACATAAACTCTAGAGAAGGAATTAAAGACGGCTTCTTGTCTTAGGTTCTCTCATCAACTTCATGTGTAATTTTTATCCTGGGTAATTAAATTTTTATATCATTAATTGTACAATTTCAAAATTATGTAGAAGAATATAAAAAACATGTAGCAAAATCTCCTTTTCCCACTTGGGTAGGTAATAGTTTATTTTCAGCACAATGGGAGATCAATGGGTTTTTTGACAGAATTCCAAATTCACAACAGCTACATTTTCAGCAACTTTTAAAAGGCCTTACTTCAGTTGCAATTATCATCACTGGACTTCAAACCTCCTTTATCATCTAAAGTCTTTTCAGTATAGCAAGGAATGGGAATGTATTTCTCATAAGCTGTGCTTTAGCTTGTCCAGCTTAACTGGAATCCTGATGGTAAAGTCACATATTCAGCATGAAATTTTATATAGACTTGATGAGATGTAGCAGTAAATGGAGCGATATTTGTGTCCTAAAATGAAAGACAAGAAAAATTAAAAGACTTATAGAACATCAAGATCCTTTGGAAGAGATAGTCAGAAAGTTAAAACTGAGGCACAAATTGGATCATAGATTGACAGTGATCTCAGTAACTGTTCTAGTTACTGTTGTTGTGTTTCTCCCTCAGGATATTGCAAATATTTAAAGTATCAATACAACGAAGTATGGAGCAAGCTTGTTTGATGCTTCCCACTAGATGTCACTGTATGGTCTGAATTGGAAGGCTTCTAAGGCACCACACAAGCCTTTTGCCTTCACTTCCACTCATCTGTATGGAATTCATGTCAGAATTAGCGAAATGCTCTTGCCCACGAAACAGTGAAAACTCCCTGTAGCCACTGGAGTGGTCACAGAGGGAAGGCGGTACGTACCGTTCCGCAGTAGGGCCCGGCGGGGGCATGGCTGGCGTCTGGCCCATTGTAGAGGATCAGATAGTTGCTGCTGCAGTCCCCTGGGTCATCGATGCTGATGAAATCAAAGCTCACGGTGACAATTCGTCCCTGGGGCACGGTGAGGGCCCACTCGCAGTCGGTGTTGTTGTGGTAAGTCCCGGGGTAGCTGGGACTGGCTAATGAGCCAGTGGTGCCGTATAATGTTCCGCCGCATCCTGGAAGCAGACACTGTTAATTGGCCTGGAAGGCTTCGCTTCACAAGGTACCACTTGATGTGGTACATTAGTACACTATCAGCAGAAGTGCTGAAAAGCAGAGAGACTGTGAGCTGGGACAACTAATGTGGCTAAGAACACTAACAAGACATAAAACTGAGGCTCTAGCTTCAGGAGCCTAAGAATATGCAATGGGCATTAGACTACCCCTCAATATTAAAACCAACACCCCCCTCCCCCAAATTCTTTGAAACAGGAACTGAAGTTTTAAGTCTGTGCCTTAGTCAGTTCAGTTCCCAGCTACTCAACTGGAGATGAATTCACTGTGACTGTTCTTTGGCATGAAAAGTACTGAATCCTCGTGGGATAGAAAAATACAGAGAACAACTCAGAGGAATTAGGCATATTAAGTAAATCAAAGTCCATTTATACCAAAATTCAATCTTCAACAGTGGGCAGAAGCAGATGACCTAGAAAAAATGCAAGTTTATAGAGGAAGAATGTGCAGGCCATGATCCAGATTACCCTCACAATCTCCAAGAATTTTCAGCTTACAGCTCCCAGAGATGGCACCTTTCTATTTAATAATGTTTATCAGATGAAATTGTGTGGGTAGCCTTTGAACCCATGTAAATTTGTAGCATGCTATGGGAAGGGGCTCCATAGTTTAACTCCATCCTGTATCAAGAATTGGTTTGTGTAGTTTGTTATGACCCTACGAGCTCCTGGCTTTATATGATAACTGCTAGTTCTTCTACGTGAAAAACCAAGGAACAGTTGATGACTATTTATCATCCAATACCACTCAATTTTATAGACTTTAGTAGTTTCTTAACCAGATTGAAAAGCCTTAACATACCTCATACAGAAGCCACTTTTAGTGTTGAACCCTTTGTTATTGCTGATTTTTTATAAGAGGAAGAGACCAGAACTGTGCAAATTATTCAATTTGTGTGTAAACTATGGATTTATGTAGTGGCTGTCTATTTCTTTTCTCTTCCTTTCCCAACAATTTCTATCATTATGCCAGTCTATTTGACTGTTAGTAAACTTGTGTTTTCATGAAACCATTTTACCCCTAAGATCTTGTTGACTACTGAAAGTCAACTCAGTGCCTGTATTTTTGTAAGTAAAGTTAGGATTGTCTTTTTTTTTGACCACATTCTTTATTGACACTTTACTACACTGAGCTTTCTCTGCCTTTCCATCACTGGGTCACTCAGTACTGTATGGTTAATCTGCAGTACTTCTCATCTGGCCAGAGCTTTCCTACCTCCAGTAACTCAGGTCATGAACAAACTGTTACCCCACTGTTCACTGCCACTTCATAGGCCATTAATGAATGTGTCCATGATATAGTCACTACACAGCATTATAGGTAGTTTATTTTCTTGGGGAAGCTTCCTGTCCTCTTCAGGCTTAGCCATGCCTAGATATCACAAGTGGACTACTGGAGCAAGCTGAGTCACCACCAGCACCACCACTCTGTGGATCCCAAGGTAGATGTTCCTGATATTTTCTAGCCTCTCACTGAAAGAAGGAGATCTTCATCTTAAGTAGACTACATAATCTGAGGTTTCTAAAGTCAACATTAAGGGAGGGAATTGCTTCCATCTCATAAAATGAATCTTGCCCCAGTGGCCCTGAGGAGCAACTACTTCTCTCTGGTGACTGAATAGGGTGGACTGTGGGTGCTAGGGAGTCTAAAGTGGTAATAAAGAAGGATCAAAAAAGAGCTAATTCCACATTGCTGCATTTTCCTTTTATGTCACATTATTTTGTAGCTACAGCCTTACCACTTGATGATGAAGTCCAAGTAATTTCATATCCATCATGAGCCATTGAAAAATCGCTCTTGAAACGAAGGTAGACAACATGGTTTTGGGGGAAGATGGGACTGGGCACAGTGTTTCCACAGAATCTGCCAAGTAGTGGTGATTGCACATCACTCCCATTTCTGACCTTCAGGGAACACAAAAAATGCTCTCAACATTAAATTCCTATGCAGTTATACACCAGCACAATTATTCATGGATACAAACAGAACAAACTAGGTAGCAATTTGCATGCATAGCTGTCATTGCAATGCTGCTATATTTCCTACCACATATTCTTGTGTAGAAGGAAAAAGAGGCCATTAACTACTCTGAGTTTTATAAGTATTGCAAAGAAGAAGTATCAACAGAAACAGGCAGCTAAATGTTATAGTGTGTATGTCTCCTGACTGAAAAAAATTACTTTACTAGTACCAGCATAAGATGTTCTTATGCAATTCAAACCCGTGTTTTGCTTTTATAAGAAATATTAATATTCCAGATGAAAAGATTAATTCTTTATTCTGCAGACTGCTCTTTTCCCCAGTCACATTAAGACTCAGATCATATTACATAGCTCAGATTTAATCTGATTTTTTTTCTGCACTCCAATAATGCTGGTGCTTAGATCCATTTCTTGAGACAGTAAAGAGGATATGAAAGTAGAGCTAAATAATGATTCTGCCACAGACATCTGATTTTTGTCACCTGACCAGAGAACAGGGAAACCTGCATGAATGAGGATTGTGTAGGAGGAAGATACACTTTTCAATGACACAAAGTACTTTTGCAAGTGTTTTACAATTGTCACTAGAGTTTGTTGGTTTCTGTTTTGTTGGCTTTTGGGGTTTTTTTTAATTGCTTTTTTTAATTTTTTTTTTGTGGAAAAAATATTTCTTAAGAAAAATTTCAAGCAGATGGATTCTACTGCTGTAACAAAAATACTCAGCTTAATGGCTTTCTGTTCATTCATGGATGTTAGTATCAAACACAGACCATTCCAGATGACTCTGTTTACTGGGTAACATCAACAAGAGCTAGGTAAGGATAAATTAGCTGATAATTAAACTATTTATTTACTGGGTTTGGACTTACTAGGGTGTATTGTTCAGCCTCTTGCTATATCATCTAAGTACGTTTCACCATAAAACTCTGGCAATAATTAGTCCCTAATTCAATCAGTTCAACTCAGACTTGATCCAAACTTTATCTAAACATACTAATATCCTTTGAATTTAGCAGATTTTTACATAGGCTCACAAAGTATGTATACTTGCATGATACCTCTAGGAAATCATGTGAACAGTGGATGCTGTCTTCCAAACTGAAAGCGTGGAAAAAGAGAGATATTGTGTGATTTTGGGGAGCTCGAAGAATGATAGAACAATCCATATTATTGGGGTGTTGACCAGGCCATCCAGGGCTCTTCAGGTAACCAAACGTCTGGTTATACTCTCTGCTGCAACCTTGAGACAGAAAACCAGAAACATGTAAAGATTTCAGATCTCTGTATTGCATTTCAGTGTATGAAATAAACAAAGAGAATAGTAGATAGATTTTTTGGGATATTTCTTCAAGCTTACCTGTAGCTTGATAGGAAAATTTGACTCCATTGTTAATCATATATTCATCTGACTTGAAAGTCACAATGGCAGTGCGATCATAAGAATAAAATTCAGGGACTGGAAAAGTTTCAGTGCCACAGAACCTATGGACTGAGCCTTGGCTCTGCTGGAATTTAATACATCACAAGTTACTTAATGATATAATTCAGTTTTATATATACAGAACTTAAGGTAAATAAATCTCTCAACACTTTCTATACCAATTATGAAATTGCATTTTAAGTTTCTCCTGGAAATCGCTTAATAATATCTCAACATTTAATGTTAAATTATTATTAGGGAAAAACAGAATATAAGAGATATTCTCATGTCAAAATGAGAAATTATGAATGAAGGTTTTGAATATGAAGGACATAAATATTGGGGGTTTTTTTCTGGTGTTTTTTAACACTCTTCCTGGTATGAGTATTCATTTTTATTACGGTTCTTGGATAGGAGGAAAAAATGAAGACTTGCTGTGGGACAGTTTTTTTCTGCATGTTAGATTTGGCAGCACTGGTTCAGCTGTGAAAAACTGTAACATTTCCCCAGGTCTAACTCCATGTGTGCATAGAGTGATTCTGTGAGTGATTTGGTGTACAGTTACCACATATCAGCTGGGGCACACTCAGTAGTGCTTTGGATGTGCCCCTCACAGAGGATCATCAATGAATATATTTCCAAATAGTAGGTTTCTTCTCTCTTTCCAAAGAGTGAAGGGAGCTGAATGGAAATGGGGAATGGGATCCCTTGTAAATTTCTTACTGTTGGTGAATCCTGGAGCTCCAGGTAGTTCTGAGAGCAGTCCTGGCTGGAATGGAGGTGGAAGGCTTCTACCACCACCCTGACTTGCTGTTGAGGAGGGGCATCAATGACCCAAGAGCAGAGAGTAAATGGTGGATACTCATTTGGAAAATTAGGAGATGTTGCAGTCAGGGATGTAGAAGTTGCATTATAGATCCCTCCACACAGGACTGTGTAAAAAAGTAACAAATGCATCATAGAGTGAAAACTGGGTAAAAATATTTTTTGAGCAAAACTCAAATGGAGTTGAGTTTTGGACAGTATACTTTTGTATTTGCCTTTGAACCTCTAGAAAGAAAACAGAAAGCAAAATACATGCTAGTGGAGTCAATACATGTCATCAAACTCAAAGAAATGTTTGTTTCCTATTTTTAAACAATCTGTGAACATTTCTGTTTTGTACTCTCAGACTGACAACCACATAAGACCAAAGAGAATTGTACTGGGGCCAAGTACAAAGCATTTAGCTTGCCTAAAGATGCTGTGCTACTGTCTTTGCCCCTTCTTGAGACTTATGTCTAGAACAAATTTTGAGACAGTATTTAAATATGAATTTCCATAAAAGAATTATAACAATATATATGCATACATATATATGTATACTTACGATCTACTGTGGTGTAGGTGACATTGAAACCTGTTCTTTCCACATACTTGTCTGTGACAAATTTCACTGTCAAGAAATTACGGGTAGAAAGAAAAGGAGCTGGCACTCTAGATCCACAGAATGTGCCAACTAAATTGGCATTTTCATTATCTCCATCATAAAGCTGAAAGAAGCAAAATATATAAACCATTTATAGTTTAGACACCACAAACAAATAAGAGAAATAAAATTCTCTGACCCCTCCTTACATTACTATTTCTTTTACTTAGAAGCGCAGTGTGTTCTCTTTAACAGGATGTTCTTGATTACCATAATTATTCACTGCCACATTAACTAATTCTGTTAGGATAAATCTCATTATGGAACATTCTGGTCCTGTCTCAGCAAATCTATCAAAAAAATTATTACATTTTAATATGGCACTCTCATTTCTTTATTATATGTAATCTCGACGTGCTTTTCAGTGAGAAGATTGATTTTATTCATCAAAATGTAGACTGAATTCCTTGTTTCATTACGTATCTCCAATGTTTAACAGGATCTATAACATTCCTTGGTGGAGTTTGTTTAGCAGCATTCTGTTATCTGATGGCTTGTATGCTCATCTTCAAGAAAATAGCTTCTACAGGTGAGTACTGAGCACCAAGACTTTTGATAAAAAAAATATGAAAAATTATATTAGTTCTAGTCCTTTGAAGCAATTGTGCATGTATATGCATAATTTCCCTCTGCCTTTATCACTCCTGTCCAGAAGTCATCAAAAATAATTCACCTTTCCTCACTGCCTTTTCCTCAATTTTTAATTCTTGATTTCTCTTTAGTTGGTTCTGCTCAACTTCAACCTGATACTCTGAAGTTTTACTTTACACGTGTTTGAGTTTTGTTTTGTTTCTATTCTGTGAAATAAATACTCATTAAATGAGCAGCCTGTAGACCAGAAGTGCGTATAATGTTAAAACTCTTACTAGTTTCCAGAAAGACAGAATGACATCTGGTGTAGTAATCTGACCCAATGAAAAAATTTGATTATATTGAGGAATTCAATTTCGTCTTAAGATAATTTTCTATTAATTACGTTAGCCTCGTGGAGAAGATAATGGATTGTATCTCACTGGTTTTTCTTGTTAACATACTGAGCTGTCTTACTTTGACATAATCATATCGGCAAATCCGAGCAGATTGTGCTTCAAGCTCAAATGAATTGAAGGTAAGGTTGATCCGTTTGTTTACAGGTGCAGCTATGATCCATACACAGTCCAGATTTTTCTCATATCTTCCGGTCACATTGGAGACTGGAGGACCAAAGGTAGAAGCTGAAGCTGACAAGTAACCACCACAGCCATTCTGAGGTCCTGTTGAAGAAGCAGAAGCTTTTTAACAGCAATTCCTGGCATTTATTTAATCTTCAACTCTTTAACATTAAGCTAGGAGCTTTTTATCTATGCTACAATATTTTACCATCCTGTCTTGCAAGGACTGTCTGAATGATTAAAAGATTTTGAACACAAAGAGAGACATGCATCACAATTAGATTTCATAAAGTGAAAGGCTCATGTCTTCTGTTGAATGTAAAACCAGTATTTACTTTGAAAATGTATCAATAGAAGTTTTTAAAAGGGACGGTAAGAAAACAGAGGGCAGCAAAGAAACAGAAAAGCGTTGCTCTGAAGGCCTTTGAACGGGATCCTTGCTGGCCGCTGAGAATATTTAGTCAGTAGGGGGCACTGAACTGCTGGCTTTGAAAATGTGATCTAAAACTAAGTTGCTTATTTTGGCAATGCAGCCTCATCCTTAAGGGATTAAATTTGGCAGCCTGACACCGTATTCACGAATCTAGCTAAAAGGGACTTCTGGAAGTGTTTTGCTTGGTGGGAACTTACAGCCCCTCTGAAATGCAGGCTGCTTTTCATTTGGTTCCCACAGACAAGGCTAAGTCCTTGACTTACTGTGAAATTTTGAACTCAATAAAGTCAGTCACATTGAAAGAAATTACCTTTGGGGAAAAACAGTTATTTATCACATTGAATTCCAAAAAAGCAAAAATCATAGATTATCTGGCAGGTGTTTTTTGTTTGTTTGGTTGGTTTGGTTTTTTTTTGCGGTTTTTTTTTTTTTGGTTTGTTTTTTTTTAATAGTTTGATTTCCAGAGGTTGGACTGGGCTGGTAAATGTGATCATCAATTAATTTATTTCCTGACTCAGTCTCTATGAGGTTTCCTGGCCACTTAGTTAACTCTGGAATTTCAATTAATATTGTTTTACTTTTGCTTTGAGTTCGAAGGAAAGTTTTTGTAAACTGCACAGAGGGGAGGAGTAACTGCAAGCCTGTTGTCTCCTGCAGCAAATACATTTATGAGCATTCAATAACAAATGAAACTACAGCTGTGCTGAGCAACACATGCAGAACTTCAGAATTTTATCTGTGTTTGTAAAATATGCCTGTCTGGCACATTCAATGATTTCACCTTGACATGCTGATACATTTCTAGACAGATAAAACTGTGCCTTACTTGAGCTACAGTATTACAAAAGATCATACTGGTGAGAAATCAGCATCCAAGCATCAGGATTTCATCAGTAACCCGGGGCTTGCGAGACTGTAGTGGTTAAAGCAGAGTGACTAAGGCTGAAAGTTGTCCTGCTCTACCAACCAAAGCCAGAAAAGCCCCACCCTGTAAAGCAGTTCAGTTAAAACCAAAATCCACATAACACATCCACATTAGGTTTCAGGTTTTTCTATAGTTAAAAATGAACAGAAGAAGCTTATTACAAAGTGGAAAAGCCAGAAATTAATAGAGTATAGTCCAGTTTTGTGGGCATTTAATGAAGTCAGAAACTTGGAAAAGTGTTAGCATTCATTCCAGTGCCACTGCAGAAGGCGAGAACAACAGCAGGGGAAATGTGAGCAATAAATCACATTCTCACAAATAGTCTAGGAAGGAGGAAAATGTCAGCCAGGAGGGTGCCTGGGCCCTAAGAGTGCAGTTGCCCTACATTTTTCTCTGTGCTCTGCTTGATTTATTATGTTTCTCTGAAACAATGTTATTGGGACTGTCCCCTGCAAACATTTAAACATAACATTAAGCATATAAACGTCAGTCCAAGATCATAGTCTGACCATCCAGCCCTGCAATATTGAGTCTGGACTGAATATATGGGTCAGACCCTAACAATGCTCCCCTTCCCTTTTTCAAGGGTAAAATTGCAGAGTTGCCAGTCAGACCATGGCAACATGAGTCAGGGAATTGCCACAGACCCATGAAACAAGAAGGCTCTCAGTGCTGCAGGACCATCCTTTTTTTGAATATTAAATGTCTGTAGTTTTTCAGTAGTGACATTCACTGCTAACTGTACAGCTATAAAGATAGCTCTAATACAAAGACAAAAAATACACATGTGAGTAAGCTCTGGGTGGACAGCATATGAAAAGGACAAAGAGAGAAGCAGTCCAAATTCTCCTTATCAGAAAATTAATTCCAGCTAGTATAGTATAACCAGCAATATCATCTAAGGGGAGATACATAACTGAAAATGTGATTTATAGGTAATATAGATGAGGTTTCACAATCCCTGGTCTGCTCAGCTAGAATAGAATCAGATGCTTACAGGACAGTACATTATAAATAACAGCAAAACTGGAGGCTGACCAGATATCAACTAGTCCTACATCAAGCCAAATAAAGAGGACTCCTTGTTGAAAAATCCATCTATCTTGGTGCTTTTCAGTGCTGATCAAAGTTACATCTGATTGCAGGCACTAGAAGTTACACAATAATGAAGCTGTGTAGATGAGGGGAGCACCCACAAGTAAATGAAGAACCAACTGCTTAACAGGAGGGAACTAAGAGAAACACTATCTCACTGTGTTTTAGCCAGGACACAACACGTTGCTTTAAAAATCAGCACCACTTCTGAACAGAAGGCCAAAGAGTAGCCTTCTTCCAGTCTGCAGGTGATTTTTAAAGGAACTATGTTCATCACTGGCTAACACAGCCAGAAACAAATGTAGCTAAAATCCAAGCAAAATCTGGGACTGAGAAGTCTGTTAATTTATAGAATAGACTCCTAGATATTGGAAGCTAAATTTGATTAAGATAATGAGGAATGTACATTATAGAACAATTTGTATGTCATCAGATGGACCAACTACATGGCTGTCTTGTTTCAATCTTTGCTTTCTTATTTGAAATAAAAATTATAATGTCATCATAAATCAGATGGCAAAAACAAAAACAGCTTGCCAGAGAACACAAATTACCAGAACTAGGACACACACTGTCATCCCTAATTGCTTTTGGTGGGAAGCATTAGTGAAACTAAAAGGCTCCAGGACCATTCATAAAAGAAGGAATTGAAGGTTCCCTATGGCAAATAAAAATCATTAAAGCAGAGACCAAGCACATGTTTCTCTGTTAGGAGTTATACCCTCCAGATATGGAATGAAGATAAATCTTTGAAGCTTCCTGCCTTTGAAGTACAGTCAGGGGAAAGGTTCATTTATACAGGTATGGGTGCAATGAAAGGATAACCTACTGAATAGCTTGCAATCTATCAGAATCAACTACACCACAGATATTTCAAAAGACTACGAAGTGATTTTGGTGTCTTTCCCTCCTTTTACAAATGAGCACCCTAAACAATGACTAGAAGGCTGCAAAGTTAAAGAAATTGTCTAGTTCTGCTTGACAGTAATGAAAATTCCTTCCAAGACTTCTGACTCTCTTTTGTTTTCATCTAGAAGCATCCCTGGGAACTCTAGACTTCTCTCTGATATGAACTAAAGATGAGTATAAGCAAAGATTAATTCAGTTAAGACTAATTCTTCTTTCTTGACGGGTCTTACTTCCAGTGCATGGGAGTGGCTGGACTTAGTGCAGCTGTAACAATTAGCTCAGACCTTGTTTGTATCATGCCTTCAAACAGTAAGGCTCAGAAGGACAGGGCTGGAGTGAGGAATTGTACTCTTCTGCTTTGTCTCATGGCTGATATTGAAGGTTGGTGAACCTTCTCAAGATGGGCAGTTCCCATGTTTGGCAATCATTGCACCAACATTGTGATTTTGTGTGGCTGCAGGCCCTGTCCAGAGCCTGCAACATTTCAGGAGACCTCTGAAAGCACAAGGCCCCTTTAGAGTCCTAGTCTAGCCTTTATGCAGAAAAGCTTTTTGACTGTTTTGATAGCCTGGCAATGGTACTAGCAGTGATATTTAGGACTGTAAAGCCCCAGTATCCTGCTTTAGCCAGATTTCACAAATGCAGTCCGATGAAATTTGTATCCTTAAGGTTCTTTGGACTGATACCAAATATAACAGTTCAGATATGCTCTGTGCCAAGCTCTGATCTATATACTGTCCTATCCATCTCCTTGGTGCTTGTCTGGGAGACCAGAGGCTGACATGCAGTCTTGCCTAATTCCAGTACTTACTAATTAGTGTTCATATTTGGCACCATAGCTACTTAAGCCTTTGCAGATCTCTCCTGTGAATGAGAAATGTCTCCTCAACTCTTTTGTATGCACCAGAGCACAGATTTTCAGCTGAAGAAGTCATTGACTTCAGTCAAGCTAAGACAATTCATGCCAGCAGACTGCACCCACAGTTTTGTGAAATGGCATTAATCTGAATATCCCATCAACTTTCAACCATTTAGTCACTACAAATATATGTAATTATGTGTCTGAAAATAAGTTTTCCTCTCAATTTTTCAGATCAGACAAAAATTCTTATTTTAATGTCTGCTTTTCTTCTTATCTGTCCAATTTGAACATGCAAGCCCTTTTTATTTATTTATTTATTTATTTATTTATTTATCCTTCACTGAAGATAGTCAGGCACTGTTTGGATGTAATCCTATGCAATGTGCTCTGGGATGACCCTGCTTGAGCAGGGAGGTTGAAGAAGATGACCCACTGTGGTCCCTTCCAACCTCACCCATTCTCTGACCCTGTGATTAATTAACTGACATTTCTGAGAGACATTTGTAGACTATTCCTTAGCTCAACAGTTGTATTCTTTTCAAAGACACCAAAGAGATGTATTTCAACACCACAAATGCTTTCTAAATTTAGTGAGATTTCAAGCTGATGGATATTTGAGACTGAAAATACATTTAGAAACAGTCTGGGAATTGTGACTTATGATCATATATTCTGATCTTGTCACAGATGTTCTTATTTTCCTAGACTATAATAAGATCAAGAAAAGATATAATTAGCCACAATTTATTAACTTATTTTAATACATAAAACTAACCATAAGTTATCCATGACAGTGTAATGAAATGTGTAATATTAATGGGTACTATATTTGGCAAAAATTGAATGAACTGAAAGCCCAAAGAAATTTCTGCCAGAAGATTTGTGATGTTCAGACAATTTACTTCTCAGCTAGACTCTCTGCAGCACCAGGTTCTGAGTTCATGTTGGATACCTTGAGATATACCCCTGGGAACCAGTCCTAATGGCATGAGAAAACACAACAACATTCACATGCCACAGTCAAAGACACATTCTTCTAAGACTTTTTTTTTTTTTTTTGTGCAGGAAGAAAAATTTGCAGGATTCAGCTGTGCTGAATGTTATGTGCTTTCCACATAACAGCCAGAACTGCTGATATTAGTGCAGGTGCCTAGTGCCACCCACACCAGGTACCAACATTAATTACATAAATCCGTACAAGGAACTATTTCTGGTTGTATGAGAACTTAAATATGTCTCACAAAAGGACACCTACTCTGGCCTATTCAACAGGATATCCAAACCAGTATTTTACACCTTATATTGCTCATTCAGAATTGTGGGGGCTTTTTCAGCAATTCTGAACAACCCAAAAAGACTCTGCAGCAACTATGCATGCTGAACACTGCTGAAAAAGTGCACCTAGAAACCAAACATAGAGGAAGCTACAGTTTTCAGTTTACAGGACAGATCATGAACTACAATGAAATGAGGCTTTTTTTTTTTTTTTTGATACGATAAAATATCATTAAAATGCTGTGAAAATTCTACTGGACCAATTTTTTAAAAAGTAGACTTTAATTTCATTAGGGGAGAGCATAACAGCAAACCTTTTAGTGACAGGCTTTTAGTGTATTCAATTCCACACAGGAAATAAGTAATTCAATACACTGCAAATAGAATAAGAGAAGGCAGATACCTCTGGGTGATTTATCAGGTAAATTACAGATCATCTTATCAAGAAGAAAAGCATGTAGATTATAATCTATTTCTATTATATGCAAACTAGATTATTTATGCCAATTACCTATGAATGCACTTTTGTGGTATATCAGGGAAGATTAATTTTTTCCAGCTATTTTTCTTCTAAACTCTACTTGTTTATGATTATTTTTCTCATGTAAAATGATTAATATTCATTCAATAGAAATGATAATTTGTATAAAAAAATGGAGAGATCCTAGAGCGAGAAATTGAGCAAACTGAGGACAATGTAGAGGACAGGGTGTATAAGGAATTAACATTCCAACAGCCTAATGATTGCCAAGGGCTTAGGAGAAATTTCTCCTGCCCTAGAGCCAGCAACACTAGTTTTCTCATTGTGGCTGTCCTATTCTTCCTGTCTGTTTATATTCATTGGGTTTTCTTCATCTTGTGTTTAAATCATAATCTTTTTGTGACATTAGATTGTTGCTTTATTCTGCCTGTGCAGTGCCTTGTGCAGTGGAATTGTGGTTTATGAGCTCATAAGCCCTAAAATGATGCAAACAAGGGACCACAATGGTATTAATCCAGTACACAATGCTCATCTTTCACAACACATAAACTTGGATTTCTCCTGAATGCTCACAAAAGATAGTATAAAAAAGGGAGAGGAAAAAGCTGGTCACAGCTTGAGGTCAAGCAAAATTTAGGGCAGTAGAGAAAAAGCAGACAATCTTCCTCCCCTCCTCCATCCCACCTTCTCCACTGTCTCAACTGTTGCAGTCCTACCTGTATTATGTGAATAAAGCTCAGGAAAAGCCTTCTGACTCAACCCACTTATCTAACCAAGTGCAACACTTTTCTTCTTGTACATTCATGTGAATTCCTTAGAAAGCCTCAGTGAGCAGACCTGCATTTCAGAAGACCCCTCGATCCTACTCTGATGGTTTAGAGGCATTTTTCACTACTGGCACAATGGAGCTACGTATGTCAGCAGAGTTTCAAGGAGAAATTACTTCCTGTTAATAAGGTCACAGCTACATCTCCCAACAGGGATTTCTGACTCTTTAAAACAAGAAAAAAAACCCAAATCTTTATGTCTTCTTAGCTTTTCTATCAAATGCCTAAGGGGATCACAAATTCAGGTAAGAGGGTCACCCTATTACTGAATGGGAATAGGCAGAAGCTCCATTTGTCACCAAAGTGCTATTTGTGCTATAACAGCAAGGATGGCAGAGGTATGTGCAGGCTCTGTCCCTGCCAGCCAGAGTCAGTTAAAAACTCAGATCTTCCCTTAGAGCTTAAGAGATAATCAGGAGATCTTTAGCCAAGTCACAAGCTCAGTACATGCCGATCTCATTCTTTGGGGAGAGATCTTAGCTTTCCTTCCTTTACAGAGACATCTCATGTAACCAAATGCCTTAAGATGATATTGATTTCTATCTTCTCATCCTTTTATTGATTGTCTAGAGGAGCACATGCTCACTGTGGAAAAGAGTTATAATTCTCATTTTACAGACTGAAAAGAAAGGCAGAAAAAAGGTCAGTGGTAACTAAGGTAAGAGAAGTCTACTTGGAGCAGACTGCTGTCTTCCACTCAGTCCAGCTCTCCAGCTTAGCCTGAGAGTATGTCCAAGTGATTCCAAAAATGAGGCTGATAAGTGCCCAAACTTAGCAGCAGAAATACTGAAAAGATAAACCCTCTGAACCACGTTCCCCTGCCTCAAGCATCTCACGGAGTTATGACAAAGAATGCTGCCTGTGAATTGTGCACTTTTTATTATGCAGTGTATGGAGTAGCACAGGGAAAGAAAATATATTTGAGAAGAAAGATGATGTTTTTTCTAAATGGCCAAATTAACACTATTTCAGACTTTCTTTTTGTGTCCTTTTTCTGTCTAGTGGGGGGACCTTGAATATTCTGTTGGAAGAAGGATCAGTGATGGAAACTAATTGTTTTAATAAAACCAGGGAATGGTTTCTACAGAAATTTCAGGGTTTAACTCTTTGAGTGCCTGGATAATCCTAGTTTTAGGCAGTATTCCTTAAAGAGCCTGATATAGAAAGAAATTGGAAGAGCTTGTGGGGAAAGGAAATAGTTTAGTTTACTACAAACAGAAACAGTGTGTTGTTTCTTCCCAATACATAATCAGGGTCACTCACAACATGAAACAGAGAGCAATAATTAAGTTATCCAGTTGTATTTCCCTGGAGCAACTAGAGAATAATGTGCTTGTTGTCATCCAACAGAGAATGAGGTTTCTTGTTTCTCTACAGATACCATCTTCCTTATTCAAGAGATTTGTAATTATGAATTGTCATCTGATTGCATTTTTACTCTTACAAAACCACATGGGTTTTATCTTTTAACAGACATGAGTGAGCTTCTCCAAAGCACCATGTAGAATAACAGGCTTTTAGACCTTCTTGGTTTTATTCTTTTTTATTTGAACCATAATCTCAGACCTCATAGTACAAAGATGTGTCACAGATTTTCCTGGCTCTGTTTTTTAGGCAAGCCGAGCTGGAAACATTTATAGGATGTGACTCATGTTTTCCTTTTGTAATATGCTTTTCTCCTTTTTGGCTATTCTGTATTATCATGGGACTGCCAAGATCCTTGCTAATGGCTATGTGGTTTAGTCCCTGCAGCTTGCTTCCCACAATGAAGAGAGAAGACCTACCATTAAGCATCTCACCACCACAGGCTCTTTGTCACACACCCCTTGCATCTTTGCAACTCATAGCTCCTGAGTAACCCATACAACATCTTAACCTTGTTTGAAGCCTCCAGAAATGTCCCTCTAAAACATCTATGAGATGTCAAAGTTTATTCATAAAAGGCTTCTCCTCACTCTAGGAAATTATCAGGCATGGTACTGACTTGAAGAGTTTGGCTTGTTCTCTGTTGTGTGCTTAAGGAGAAGATCTGACAAGTTGCACAAATAAATCTAAAGTCAGTGGCTAAAAAATTGATTAAATGCCAACAGGAAGAGGAAGAGCTTGGGGAGTTCCTGATGATCTCACCCTGGAAATACTAATCCAGGCTGCAGGGAATCTGTAACTGATACTTCAGCGTTTAAAGACAGCAACATGTGAAACAACATTAAGTTACCTGGAATACCATTCACAAGACTTAAAGACCATTCACGATGTCTTAAACATTCTTGTAGCAATTACTTTGAGTGAAGCAAAGGAAGAGTTAATAATAGTAATAACTATGAGGTTCTGTGGGAATATTTTTCTTGGCAAAGCCTGCAGAACCAGTTATTTTCCTTATCTGTAAGTACTTTCTCAGACTATCAAATGAGAAAGTCACTGGCTAGGGATAGGGAGGGGATTCAATGACTCAGCAGAAGACTATGTTTGTTCTGCCACAAAGGCCTTTCATTCTGATCTGTCTAAGTGCCAGCTTTGGAAACCAGACAATTTCTTCTTTCTAGACCACAAAAGACGTGGAGTTAATTATACAGGAAAGTAGTAGAGATGACATGAAATCAATTTGCATGTAATAATAATAATTTGTTGCTTACCATCCCTAAACATTTTAGATAAGGAGATAAAAATCTCCTTTTACACCTTGATCTTTAGAGTACTGAATTTAAACATTTTTTAAGGTAATTATCAATTTTTTAAGGTAATTATCTGCCCCTTATTCTTGCATCCATTAAAACAAAAGGCATCCAGTGCCTTTTTACTGGGATCTTACTGCGATCCCATTTATTTTATGGCCAACTAATAAGAATGATTTCACAAATCAGTAGAAATCAGCACAGTGGTGCCTGGTGTGGAACCACAATCTCAGCTGACCTCAACACTTCAGTTCTTTAGAAAGTGTGAGGGAAACTGAAAGGAAATGGCAAGTGAGCATAGATTGAAAGGAGGCATCTTTAGCACACCACCAACCTCTGACTACAGAAGAATAAAAATTCTAAGGTGTTGCTGTATTTCTGCCAAAAGAGACGTCTTTTAGTGCTGCTAGGCTTTCAGTCACCCAAGAAACACCTTTACCTTCAGAGAGGCAGGGAAAAGGTAGCAAAGAATGAAGGGGATCAGTTCAGAACCAGACTGGAATGCAGGGATCCCATAAGCCTATATTTAGCTTAGTTCACTCAATTTTCACAAAATCAGAAACATTCTAGAAACATTCTTCTGCTTCACTCACCCCTAGAGAGGGAGGTCACAACTGCTCCTCACCAAAAGAAATTACTTACCAGCAGATTAGGAGTCTGATAATACACATACCTAAGGCCTCTCTGAAGGATGCTTTCCATCCCCTGTCTGCTCCATAGAAGTCAGTGCTAAACACCAGGAACAAGTTATTACTGGAGCTCTTAATATTTGGAGGCAATTCTGACCCACAGAACTTCCCAAGGAGAGGAGCATGAGTATCTGAGCCATCATACACGGCCACATAATCTTTGTAGCAGGAGGGAGATAGTTCAAGCTGGAAGCTGTTGAATCTGTAAAATACAGTTGGAGATTTAGGTATCACATTTTCAGTTCTTTTCCTGTGCTACGTGTGTTTTAGTGCTTGAGGAAAGACCCAAGTACTAGCAGTAGCCAAAGCCATATACAAGCCAAACAAGTCTCTTCAGGAATAAACCAAGCAACTATTAAGTGCATGGCAAAACTCTTCAGCCAACAAGCCTCAAAGAAATTGGGTCCCTCACCCACTGGGACTCCTGCAAGGCAAGCTGTCAGCACAACTCAGCTTTCTATGAAGAAGGAGGTCTGTACAAACACACCCTTCTCTCACTTCTGCAGTTGCTCAGGCTGCAATTTCCTTGGGCACGTGAGAGGCCTATAAAATGCAGGCACAGAGTGCAGGCCAGTGAGTCTTCCTCTTAGCTGGGAATTCACAATCACATGATAGAAGAATGGATCAGTTTTTAATTTGTCAGTGGCAAGATTTTGTGGCAATAATCTCCCTCTCTTAGGCAAGAGAGAAATACACTCAGAAGAACAGTATTTTGGGAGGGTATTATTACTTTGGCTGTAAAATGATTACTACCCTTGTAAAAGTGTTATTATTTTTCTTCTACCTTTGAGAAGTATAAACTTCTAAAAAGCAGACAGAATTTAACTAAAAAGCATGACCTGCATTTTTACAATTTCTTAGTCTTGTCTGTTAGCAAAGTGGGAACTTAAAATTGTGGGGTTTTTTTACCTAACAAGTTAAAAAGAAAGATGGAAGGGAACCTGAGACTGATAAAACTGACTTCAGTAACCATCTCTTATTTTAGTTTGGCTTTGACCTTGGAAAAGGAGTCACAGAAAATATTGTCAATAATTGATTCTTTAATTGGAATCAGAGACCTCCCTGTTCCCTTAATGACAACCTGAACTTGGATTACGTACTTCAGAGCCACTACTTTGCCATTTCCAACTGTGATATGGTATGAGCAGTTCATGTTGTTGTGATAATCAAGATGTGAATGGCCTGGACTGCTGATAACACCATTAGAGCCACTGAAAATGCCACCACAAGCTGTAGAGGAAACAGAAAAAAGAGTGATTAGTTTCTGAATACTAGTTTGGCCCTAATTCTCATATTTCTTTCAGGAGTTTTCGTGCAAGGAAAGAAAGACCCTTGATAAATTTGGAGCAGTGTTCATTGTCATGCCTAGAACTGTTAAATGTGAGGTGTCTGTTAGGCTGTGCTCTGCAGTGGAAGAATAATCAGCATTGCAGTAACAGGTTGCTACTAATCCATACCAAATGGCACTGGCACTGTGCAGGACAAGACTGACACTGATTTCAAATGTCCTGCAGTGGGTCCAGGGAGCAGCAGGGTGGGATGGGTGCCTCATGCAGCAGCAGCATGAGTGAGAATATCTCTGCACTCATTCTAGCTTGCCAAAAGAAACCTGGCTGATATGTGGCCAAAGACATTCCTTCATCCAGATCCTGGCCCCATGGAAACCTCTAATTAGCCACAACTGCACTCATAGCCCTATCTCTGATATTTCTGGAACAAATATAGGCAGAGCATCATCATCTGTCAACACCCTGTCAGAGCAGGAGCATTGCTGTGGTGTTTGCTCTGCACAGAAATGCATAGAGGAGTCTCCAGGTATCACTAATCCTGTTCCCCACTTCACCCCGGGCTGGGACTCACCAGCACTGTGGGGTAGCTGAGCTGCAGGATAGAGTATTTGCTTTCCAGCTGAAAAGCAAGTTAAACTCTGAAACTCTAAACTCAAGGCGCTGCTTGGCTTCTCAGGGTTTCTCACCATGGATGCAAATGAGGCCAGGATGTGGCTAATGTTTATTTCCAGCTTCAGTGCTTCAGGGAACAAAACCTCTAATCTCCATTGTTAGCTTCAGCCTTCATTTTATAATCTTAAATTTAGGAGGAAAAAATAAGTTTGCCCAAGTCTCCCTGCATCCTGTTGATAAGCTCAGAGCCACACACAGTTTTTCATGTTTTAAAGAAGATGCCATTGCCCAGGCCACCACCTTAACAAAGACAGTCTCATACAGGGTGCTGTTGCATGCAGAGCCCCTGAAGACTCAGGCTGGCAGCCTGGAGAACTGGCAGATAAAGGATGGCAGTTTGGAAGATAAAGAATCAGCATTATTCTACACTAGGAGGGGGAGCCTTTTTCATTTTTTTGCAGCAAACAATGCAACTACGGGGAAGAGGAATGTTAATTGGCAGAATCTGCTTTGTATATAACAACAAGCTAATAAAGCTCCAGTTATCCTACTCAAATGTCAGAAGTCACAAGTCAGATAGCAGCAACTGACTTGAGTGAGTTATGAAGGTCTTTCCCATGAGTAACTGCACATTGCCATTTTTCAGTGCCAGTCCCTCTTTCTGATCTGTAACAGACCATTCATTTCACATAAAGAATTTAGCTTTATGCTTTTGTTCTGTGGCTTTGAACATGAGGAATGCATTAAGGGAAATACCAAAGTTAAACACACTTTTCTTTGCAGTTAGAAAATTATACTTTCAAACTTAAAAGTGGTCTCTACCAGTTAAACCTAGAAAATATGAAAATTTGTTTTGCAAATAAAATCAATCTTCTGGGATATTTGTGCAGATGTAAATTCTAAACTCAGTTGGAATTTCTGTTTTGAATTCAAATTTCATCTTTAAAACATAAGACATCTCTTGTGAATGACAGAAGAGCATTGGCGAAAATAGTTACTAAAAAATAAAAATAAATCTATATCCCAAGTTTTATTTACATTCATCCCTGGCACTGCAAGAGGGTCTACAAATGGAGGCATACAGCTGCCTCCATTTACCTCTTTTGTTTCCTGTATTGTATCATGTCATTTTAGTATAACTGAGAATTAGACTTCTCCTCTAATTGATAAAATCTTTAACTCAGTTAAGTATACTAATGATGTTTCTCCTTAGACAATGAAAACAACCAACCAATCAAGCAACCAACCAACCAAAACCTGCTGAAAATGGTTGTATTTATTTTCTGCAGAAAAGGAAAAATATTTCAGTTCCTCACTTGGTCCTATGGAAAGTCTAGAAATGAGAATGGTGAGGTAACACATCATTCAGTGTGTTAATACACACCAAACAGTGGCATGTCCTTGTCCTGAGAACTGTTTTGAGCAAATGCAGTGGGAAAATGTACCATCTACACCCATTGAGGTATTCCCAAAATGAGGTACAGCTTTCCTACACGGAACCATTATCCAGAATATTTCTGCCATCTCAAACACAGAACAGTGTATACTCACCAATTGCTCTGTATCTGGCCTGGAATCCAAAGCCCACAATGTGGGAGTCAGTGTAAAAGTTGAGCAGCATTGGTCCAAAGACGCTGACTGGGTCAGGGAGCTCATTGCCACAGAGAGTGATGAGAGGATGTGTGGCTGTGCTCTTCCCACTGAAGATGCTCACTCCATCATAAAGACAAATTCTGCTCAGGAGTGCTGGGGCTGCATGGACATATAGTGCAGAAGTGTTAGCTGCATATTTTACATGTGATTTACTAAGCAACAACTATATAGACCCAATCCAGGAGAAGAATTGAATTTCATATTACTTTCCATTCCAGGGATCTCATGATTTCCTTTGCTTGCTGAGGAAGTAAATGTCAATTTTTAACATGCAGTAAAACTGTGGCAGAAAAAGGCAAAGAGACCTTGGATGTAAGACATCAGAATCGCCCCATTCAACACATCCTATGATCTGGAAAAGGCTCCAGGCCCCTTGAATATGTGGGAGTTCACAGTTGAGTGAACACTATGAAGAGGTAAGAAGAAGCTACAAAAGCATGGATGTCCTCTGCAGATAAAAGCAATGCACTTTTTGTTACAGGCAACTAGCTACCTGGAAATTCTTTCCCCTAATGCAGAATTCAGCATTCAGTGAAGGGAATTTTAAACCATTTAGAGTGAGATTTTTGAAAAATCAAGAAGTAGTCCATAAGCAGCAAGTTTCAAAGCTAAGTTATTTCTTCTGATTTTCCTCAAACTTTGGAGTACCTAAATTCAGGGTCTTCAGCTTGGCTCAAAGAAAAGTCAAAAGGAAATTTGATCTTGCAGTGAATTTCTAAAGCAATGTGTTTTGGGGGGGAAACCAGTGCAGGTATTAGGCTGAGTGGGGAAAAAAATGGAACACAAGAATAGGGAGTTCATCATTCTATTATTTTTTCTCCACTGTTTTAAGCTTCTCATTTGCAATCAGGTTTCTGAAGGAATGAGCCATTTTCTCTGACTCCCTGCCCTACCTTCAGGACTTTCTAGTCACCTCACTGTTTGCAAACAGATTTGACCAAGGTGAAAGATCTCAAAAATATGAAGGTCATATCAGTTTCACAGAGTGACAGAATACTCTGAGTTGAAAGGGACCCACCCAGATCATCAAGTCCAACTCCTGGTGTTGCACAGCACTATCTCCAAGAGTCACACCAAGTACCTGAGAGCATTGTCCAAACCTTTCTTGATCTGTCAGGCTGGTGCTATGATCACTTCCCTGGGCAACCAGTGCCCAACCACCCTCTGGGGGAAAAAGCTTTTCCCACTATCCAGCCTAAGCCTCTTCTGACACAACCTCAGGCCATTCCCTTGCTTCCTGTCACTGTGCACCACAGAAGAGATCAGGGTCTGCCCCTCTGCTTCCCCTCACCATGAAGTTGTAACTGCAGTGAGGTCTCCCCTCAGTCTCCTCCAGGCTGAACAGACCAAGTGACCTCAGCCGCTCCTCATGTGGCTTCCCCTCTAGACCCTTGACTATTTTCATAGCTCTCCTTTGGAAGCTCTCTAAAAGCCTAAAGTCTTTCTTATACTAAGAGTGCCAGAGGAATGTTGCAAAGTACAAGCTACACTTTGAGGGGGTGTTAGAGACCTACCAAGCACTCTGGGAGCTCAGAGCCATGTCACCGCCTCCCTGCCCAGCTGGGAGCCATTAGCAGGGGGAGAAGTTCCTGGTACCCAGGCTGGCACCACCAAGGGATATATGGTAGGAGCAAGAAGAGAGCCATGTGGATTTTGCAAGAAAGCTGAATTAATGCTGTCAGTGAAAAACACAACACGTGCCTACTGAAAAACAAGTTTCATTAGTTGTTATACCTAGAGGATAACTTGATGTTTCCTTTGTCTTTTTCATAATTTATAAGCTTACTGGATGCTGGGTTGTCACATTTATTAAGTTACCATGTTTAGTGGCCTGTAAGCAATAATGGACAGTTACTTATACTGCAGAGGATTAATGGGGAATTACCTAAATTTAACAGGAGAGACACTGAGTTTACTCTTGTATCAGATTTATTCCTGTTAGATCATCTCTGGAGGTTTAATTTTAAAAATTCCTTCTGTCTCAATGAAGACAATGTATGCTAACATGCTTTGCCATTATATCAGTACAGAAATATGGCATGGTGCTTGTCTGACTCTAGTAAGAGTAACTAAGCTGATAACGACCAGCCACATCAGATAGCTAATTACACTGTTAATAAAAAAATGGATTAAAAATATTCTTCATTTCCTATCCTGTTTTGGAATATTTGATACTGTAATAAATTTTTAAAAAATAATAAATCTTTAAATTCAAATAAAACAAAAATAAGTTGAGATGAGTATTTTAAAGATGAGAAAAATTTAAGAAAAGAACCTAGATAATTTTCTGAAAAGACTGGAGAAAGAAATAAAGTGAAACTAATTTCTCAGCAAAGCCAAAGTCCCTAATACTTATCACAAGTTGATTTGCAATGCTGCATTGGAAAAAATAAGATGGTTGACAAAGGATTGTTAAAAAAAGTCTTAATTTCTAGTTTTGAATCCTTATTATTTGGGCCAATATGATTTTTGACTCATAAATTCTAGCCAGACTCGTCATTATTTGATCTCTATCCTGTACCTCATTCTCTTGTTTACACTTTTCTTAATTTCTCACCAATCTAAATGCATTATTCTGTAAATATTCCCCAGATTCAGATTCTCCTTGTGTCATACTTTCAGCCTGTACACATACTCAGCATATCATCCACAATTTTTCTCTGTGGTTTTATTTCCTCTAATCTTATAATCTTAGATATTTTCGAGACCAGTTTCTGTCCCTTACACTACAATGAAATTGCTTTCATGAGTCTCCAGAGATCTGTTCTTAGCCAGATGTCAGACCAACATCCTCTTTGAGATGACAGACACTTTTTTCCCACATAGTCAGCACCATTTTTCTTCATAAAACTTTGTCTACTAAGAGCTTTTGCTCATCCTTCTGGTATTACTGTATCCTCTGTTATGATTCATCCATGAGGATTCAATGAGATATCTTCTGTCTTGCCCTCCTTATCTCCACATTAGCTCTGTATAATCTCATTTGCAAGGACAGATGCAACTGCTCTCTCTGTGTTGGTGACCCCATAAGTTTCCAGTCACTATCTTTAAGATAAACTCTTTCCTATCCTTCCCCTTTACCATTCATTCTTCTAGCCTTGACAATATTTCTTCCAAATACTTCTGGAGAGATCATTTATTTGGCCTGACATTATGAACATATCCCTGTTTCTTTGAATTGCTGCATGCATTTGCTTTCAAGGCTCTTTGTTATCTATCTGTGCTCTATTTATCATCTCTTGGCACCATTCAGCATTGATACATTGACCCTTGTGTCCAAAGTTCACATAATAAGAGCTTCAGTTGTCCTTACATTCCATTTTGAAATACGCCTTTGGGTTGTCTCCTTTCCACTTTGCAGAAATTTCTGTCCAGTCTCATTATTGTCCATAAAATCATTTGTTTGATATGATGCTGGTACAAAAACCTTGACCAAATCTGGGCCCCTGACTATCTGATCACTAATATCAATGTTCTCTTTCTATCTCTCTGTCTTTAGCCATAGATTTGGTTTCATTTAGTATTGAGGCAGCACCTGTCTTTTTGTTTAAAGGCTGTAAAACATAAAATTATAAGGCTTTTTTTCACAACAGCAGTTTCTGATATAAATGGCAATACAATTAGGAATTACTAAAGTAGAAGTTTTACCTAGAAACATATCACTGTGCAATATATCAACCAGCTCTGTAGCACAAGATATTGTTTTAAAAGCAAGGAATTAAAATTCTTTCTCATATATATTCTATTTCAAAATAATCTATTGCTAAACTTTCTGAATTGCCTAGTAACAGTTGAGAAAGCAGAGCAAACTCCAAAACAAAGCTGTGACCCTATCCCAGATTGCAAAATTGCAGGCATGTTTTTTTAAAAAGCAGAAATAAGTTTTTAAAACATTTTACATCAACGTGGTATAAACACAAAGCAGTTGTCTTGTATGGACAAAGTATAAATATTACAGAATTCTAAAAGCAGATACTACAGGAAGCCTACATCCATTTTCCCTATTTTCCCATTATTTGGGTCTCTGACTTTATTGTGTGTTATACTCACTCTTGAAGAGTAGTACAGCCACTTAATAATACATTACTGTAGCTGTCCTAGAGGACAATTTGTCAGGATGTTCATATGAATAAATCTAATGGACAAGAAATTGAATGTTATTAATTACTTCTTAGATAATAAGTCCAACAAGAAAAACAAATAAGGAGTTTTTACTAATTCTAATGTGTGATTTTTGTAGACTTTTGATCCAAGGAAGGAGGGCATATGGAAGAAATTTATCACTGCAGAAGCTGGGCTGATGTTGTATTGCTTGGGTAACAAACTCACCTCTATTTGTTTGGTTCTTTATAAAATAACCAAACACAACAATGCAAGTGGTAGTACAAGAAGCAAATGGCAGCTTATGCAACTTCCTGAAACTGGCAAATCAAAAGAGAGGTTTCTATGACCATATTCTATTTGGCACAGGATAAAAACATCCTGAACACTGCTAGGAAATCACAGAAGCTAAGCCAAACTCCATTCATGGGGTTAATCTTGCCTATATTTTCCTGCTCAGTTCTCAAGTATCTTGTGGAAGCTATTGTTTATGGCTTCCTGCAATAGCCAATAGGTAAAGAGAGAGAGGTAGGTTTCCAGAAAGTAATTCACTCCACCTGCACAACACAGTTGGTTCTGAGTTTATCTCCACCACTAGGATATAAATATAGTTGAATGTCTAAATTAGAGGTATATTTTCAGGGGCTCAAAGGGAGATAAAAATTGTTCTACCTACCAAGAAGCAGACACCTTAGATTAAATTTTGATCACAAAATCAACAAATGCAGTTTCCCCAAGTTCTCACTTGCTCTGCTTGTTGCTATATTTAGTGCTTAATACCTATTTAATACTTAGTAGATGCATGTCAATGTTTGTTTGGTTCCAGATACTGACACCATATCACTGCTGTGGGTTACCAGCCTCAGGCATTCTTTAAAATCAGAAGAGGCATCTCATCATAACTGAAAACATAACTCCTGTAGGGCAGAGATCTATGACTAACCCATTAAGTCATTCCATTTTGTAGCACTGTGTCACTGCACTATACACTATTAATTTCTGCCTTCTAATTTTCTGGAGAAGATATCTGAACCTGTTCAAGTCAATGACATATGCATGCTTTACAGGCATTATTTTAAATATTTCATTTCTTTACCCAACAACTATAGAAAAAAAACCAATTAGGTTTCTTTTGAGAGGTCAAATAGTTAATAAATAATGTTAATTAGACATGCAGCTAAACTTTAAAACTCAATCTAGAACATCTATAATAGCATGTTTAAAATTTTAAAGGCCACTCTCAGCAATACAACAATCTAAGTAGGTGCAATACTTCCTTGCATATGGAATAGATAGAAATGTTTTTAACAGATGCTGCCAAACATTGTCCTGCCTTTGCAAAAGAACTAATGGTGCTCACACTGGAAACCCTTAGGCACATGTGCCAGATATATTCAGTGTGACTGCTGAATAATTTTTCAGTTCTGCAATGTTAGTTTTCGAGATGGTGGTTTCAATCTTCTTTACAATTTAAATCCAAGTGATTCTTCTTTACCGCAGGGTTGTATTTTAAGATTTTGTGAAAAATATTAGTAACCAACTACTGGAGAGTGTCATACTTCCTCTTTTCTAACCAGATGTCCATTAGCTCATATCCACAGTTCTTTCATGTGACTCAGGACTTTTAGATGGTATAGCCTGTAAGGAAGCCTATAATTGAAAGGGAACAAATTGCTCTGCAAGAAACAGAATATTTTTAGTATTTATTTAATTGCTCTGCAAGAAACAGAATATTTTTAGTATTTATTTATGTCTATGTTTATTATTATGTCTGAGTCACTTACCTCTCTGATTGAACCCTCTTGATAATAAAAGCGTGGATCCATTTAAAAATTAACTGAATGCACAGACAGAATGCAGATTAGTAAATGTACTCAAAAACTTGTCAAAATTGGCACCATCTGATTCAGCCTAATGTTTAGTGTCTTCTGTGTGAAGAAATTATATAATTTCTGTAGTTTATATTTTATTTTAAAAAAACTTAAAGCAGTGGTTTGTATTAGGGGATGAAAAAAATATTTCAGATAAAATCATAGTCAAATTTTTATCTCAGACCTAAATGAAGTCTCAATCAGACTACTTTTGATTTTAAAACAGTCTGGAAACTTGAAAAGAAAAGAATATTGTTTTCTGCCTTTATTGTTGGGTCTGAAGAAAAATATAAATCACACAACCCAATTTAGTATCAAATTACTCAAAATCTCTTTGACTGGTGACTTCAAGGGAGCCAGATTAAGATTGCCTCAAAATATGTGGTGCCACTCAAGCAGTTTGGACACACTGATTCCACTTATCAGTTATCATGGCATGTCCACACATAAAAGTATGATCTTATCAAGGTTGAGAAAGCTTTACCATTCACACCAATGTTATCAGGATACTATACTTGTTATTTCTTGGCTAAATGCTGCCAAATTTGATAATCACAAGAGGGACTTTTGTTACTGGTATATGCAGGGTAATCACTTTTATGCATTTCCTGTTGCTGTAGTCTTTCACCTAATTTCATATTTCTGTGTTCTTACATCCTTGTAAAATATCTGAGTACATTTATATCTATTTTATCAGTTAAGAAACAGATGCACTGAAAAGCAAAACAGCTGGCCTAAGATCAAAAATATTTTAAGACTCAATGGCAAACAAACAAACAAACAGGCAGGAACAAAGACCCAGATTAGCCACAATCACTTTTATATTCCAAGAAAGTGGTAAGTTCCCAAAATCATTGCTGCAAGATATTCAACAGGTGAAATCTCTCTTAATTCTTCTGGAAGACTTCAGTGACTCAAAACCTAACCCTGAAAACTATAAATGTCCATCTGTAAAGGATTTTCAGAATGAGCCAGCAGTGATTTTCAATGATAGAAGACTTGTATGTTTTCAAGGAAGAAATTACACTTCATAATGCATACTGAAATTATGAAGAGCCAGTTACCTTCCAAGTCAAAAGTCTCAAATTCTAGGATCACCAGTGACTGTGGTCCCTGATCTATAATATAATTGCAGTTCAGGTTGTTATCATACTGACTAGGGTAGTTTGGAGAGACAATACGACCTTCAGGCCCGGTGAAATTTACTCCACATCCTGCAAACAAATAAATAAAACACAGTTATAATCCTGGTGATAATACTATTCTGGGTTTGCAGTAAGAAACCCAATAATGTACGCAAGGACCTCATCTCTCCTGGTGAAAAAAGCCAGGGAGAGTATCATATACCAGGATGGCAAAAGCAGGTTTTACACACAGAGCAGTGTTTTTGGGGCGTGTAGGGCTGTCCCACCGAGAGTGTCACACTCCTGTGTCAGACCAGCCCATAGGCCCGCAGCGCCTGGCCAGGAGGACTCAGCCCTGCTGTTCTTCAGGTGTGCAGCCTGCACATTTTAAAATCACTTAGTACATACAAATGTGTCTGAATTGGAGCAGGGGGTGTTGCTGGGGCAGAGGAGCCTTATTTGAAAATGCCCACATTAGTGTAAGTGGTGCCGTTCTTGTTTCATGCCTGATATCCAGGAGAATGCAGTCTGCCATCGGGCCCCCTCTGGATTGCTTTGCTATATGCAGAGGCAGGAAAGGTTTACCACCCACAAGTTTTCAGGCACACAGAACAGTTTATTTTCATGGAGGTCCTTTGGATCCTAATGACTTTCATGGCCTTTGTTTCTCTTTTTTAAGACAAAAGCTTAAAAGAATGCAGTGTACAGTGAAATGCTGGTAGATTAGGAACAGGCATATGAAGGCTGTGACTGTCTCCACTAAGAGATTGTTAGATGTTACTGACAACGTTAGTGCAAACATTATAAAAACAAAAGTGGTTTCAATTCAGAATTCTGAGTGCTTCAGTGGTGTTTCCCTCAAAGCACTTAGCTTCTTGCTGTTTTCATTTGAATGCCATGAAGGGCAAGTTGTTTTCTTTGGCAGCGTCCTGCAAAAATCCCAAGCAACCAAGAGCAGCTGAGCAGTACCTTTTCTACTTCTGGTAGGTTTTACCATTACAAAGCACATACCATGGTTAAAGAAATGTCTTTTTAAGAAAATTAAAGCGTTAGTTTCCAAGCAGTTTAACAACGAATTTTTAAAATTTAAAGACTATTCATTCTTTTCAGCACATTGAAAAGGCAAAGGTGGCTGAGAATAACTACAAAATAAGAGCTGCATCTTGGAAAGTCCAACACTAGAATTCATTGCACTCAGTATGGAAACTCTTGGTTTACATATCTGGGCAGAAGCTTCAATGTTTTGTTGGACTGGGGTCTGAATTGCTACACACAGGTCAAACTAATCCCAAATGGACTAATTAAGCAGCCATCTGGCTTTAATATTACTTACTGCTTGAGAAAGATGCAGAGAAACCTGGAGCAGGAGCATCCTGAGACTGAAATACTGTAGTTATCACATTGTTTGGAGCAACAACAGGATCAGGAGCTGAACTTCCACATCCTGTTGCTAACAAAGCTGCTGCTTCTTCATTATTTCCTCTCCACACCTGACAAGGCCAGATTGGAAATGGTTTAGTGCTTTCAACGTCTAAGTAGTTTGTGGGAATCCAACAGGAATTATATAAGCAGTTTTTCTTTACATTGACTAAGGGTAGGATATCTAAGATATCTAAGGGTAGGATATCTAAGAGTTCTAAACTTGAGCTAATTACTGCAGTCAGTGGAGACAAAAAGGTTCCTCCAAGGAGTGAGCCACAGTGAATAACTTAGGTTGCCAAGGACCTCTGAAGGGCATCTAGAGGTCATTCGCTTGAACCCTGCTGGTAACAGAACAAGCATAGATCAGGTCCAGGGGACAGGAGAAAAACATTTCATGCATATCATTAATTACCTACTTACATTTTATCTCTGCTTACTTAACTCCATACAACCTATAAATATGCATATCTGTGAATACAAGGAACTATAACATGTAATCCTTATGTTATTCAGTAAATAAAAACCAAAGGTGTCATGCTAGGGTAATATATGGGCATCAGATAATACCTAGAGTTGATAATAATTTTTTAAAATTTATTTTGCATTCACTTTTTCAATGACAAGTATCAAATCAAGTGAAGAGTTATTATAATAACTCTTTCTAATAAAGAAAAAAAAATACGATGTTTTAAAGTATTACTTCAACTGTACCAATATCCAATTGAAGCTCAACCAAACCATGCATCCTAAAAAGCACATGCAAATTTAGGTAGGTATTTAAATGAAATCCTCTTCAGGTAATTACTTAAATATGTGCTTGAGGCACACAGTTTAAGTGCTGAATTTCAAGACACATGTAAAATGAAACATAGGTAAAAAAGTTTGATGTTTCTATGCATTTAAATATTTTCCTTAATCAGGGTATTTATTGACAGGATTTAAAATGTCTGTTTAAATAATGAATTGTTTACTCTAATAATAAAATTATTTTTGTTGATGTTTTTGAACAGTTTTTTACTTGAGTTTATGCCCAAAAATATATACTATCTGATTTTTAAAATAATGTGTTTGAAGGAAATTGAGTGGAACCAAATGAAACTGTGATTTCTCCAAGCAACCATCCTAGAAAGGAAAGGGTTAGCCAAGGGTTAGTCTGTAAGTGAATCATCTCATTCATGTGACCAGGTGTTTGAGGCAATGAATGCTCAAAGGATCAATTTATAGTCTATAGCCTGGCCGAGGTTTTGCAAAGTCACTATTGATTTTGGATTACTCTCTTTTGACTGCTCAGTGTGGAATAAATGGAAAAAACTTACATCATTCTACAGCTTTTCAGACACCTTCGTACATTTCAAATTAGACTTTCGGAAAAGGAAGTGGACATCAAAAATTTCAGATCTTTCTCTATGGAGAAAATCTCTAATTGACATAGTTTTGATTACGTCATTCAGGGCAGTTTAGGAATTTAAAATTAAACACTTTTACTGAGTAGCATTAAGATTTTCATATTAGTGAAATGTATAGTAACATTGAATCAATTAATTGCTGGAGCAGGTCATGAAAAGACAAATCTAATCCCTGTGGGGTTTTTTTCACAGCCTTAAAAATGAGTGCAACTGTAAGTTGGTTGGTATAGATCAGATGTACAGCTGCTCAAGTCTTCCTACATGTTGCAAAATTATGTTTGCCCTTTATTTCAAGTGGGAGTTGTATTGCTGTGGAGAAAATGAACACAGAACCACTGAACATATGCCAAATGCCTGAGAAAAAAATGACACTGAAAAATGCAAGACATACCCACTCTATTCTATTGATTTGAAAACAAAAGTCTTGACAATATATGAAAGATCAGCTTTCTATTTTTGTTTCTGGAAATTAAAAAAAGAAGTGCAACCTGGTCAGTCTAAATACTTATAAAGGAGTTTGGTAGAATTATAGTGTAAAATTCAGTTTTTTTCTTCACTGGAGTAATTGAAAAGAACTTACCTTCATGCTTTATTTTCTCATTATTTTCTGGTTCTGTAATAATATATGCCTTTTTGATAGTTTTCATTTTTGGGGATGCATGCAGGCTGATGGTTCCACCTCCAGCAGGGGGGTGGAACCTCAAGAACTGATGAAAATTAAAATTTTATACAGGCCAGTTCACAAAACACACAGAAAATGGACTGTATCATACAAGGACTTTAGTTAATATTTCCCAAATTTTGAGCCTTGACAGTCCAAATCATAACAAATGCAAAATGGGATCTGAAATAATGACTTTTTAAAGCACTGCTCTGCTGATCTAACCTCAACAATTATTTTACCTTCACGTAACTGGTCTGGCAGCTTCCATTGCTATCTGGAATCTGGAAGTTCCTGTGGAAGTTCACCTCCAAGTGTTTGCTTTCGTGCGTAATGATGGTCCATGTGCATCTGCTGTTCATGGGAAAGTTTTGAGGCCAGTGAGGGGACTTGATTGTACCATTATCTGAGTGAATGATTCCACCACAGCCTGGAAAAAATAGCAACAGATGGGAGAAATGTTTAAATATTTTCGAGTGGTGTGTTAGGCTTTGAATGGTTGTTTGCTTCTGTGGCTGCAAAAGTGAGAGAGGAAAGCCCTGATACTCACTGAAACTTCATTTACCCCTCTTGATTTTCTTTCCCCCACCCCTGCAGCAGGGAGGTAGTTACACTCTAGAGGTGTCTCTTTGTATTTTACTTTATTTTCTTCATAAGCTCATTCTTGCCACTTCATAGCCTTTTACAAGGTCCATCTATAAACTCCTGGCAATTTGAAGTGAATATTGCTTTGAAGAGTGCCGGGGTCAGGAGTACATCTGAGGCTGCAGGTTCCCCACACCCCACAGCATCCACATTGTGACAGAGAGCCATTCAGAAAAGCACTCTAGGGAAAAAAAAAACCAGTCTACTGATCTATCCTTTCTTCTTCTCACTCTGCAATATGCAAATATTGCAATTCCCCATGTGAATCTATTCAAGCTACATCCGTTTACCCAAAGCAAAATGGTGACTTCCCTGGCCTAGGCAGCCCTGTGGATTCCAGTGGAATTATGGGATGGGTTGAAAAACATGCCTTTAAAAATTGCTAACACATTCATTTATAAAGGAGGATAGCTAGTCATGGTTCTGTGGCAGCTCATGATTTTACACAGAATAAGTTTAGATAATTTGAAACATATTTGCAAATACCATGCCAAGAATAACTTATTAGGGCTATGTGCACAGTACTAGCAACCCCTTATTATTTCAGATACAGTGTAGTAAAAGGATTAATAAAGAACAAAGTTATGTAACATCCTAGCTTTTCCCCCTTAATTTAAAAAATATATAACAGCTTTAATAGGAAGATGTTATTTTTCTTTCTTTTCTGTTAGAAATGGCAACTGTGTTTAGAAGGATGCGAAGCCAGGTTTTGGTCACACATACAGAATGCAGGACTGGAGATTCTCAGTGATCAAATGAGAAGAAAGCTGAAGAAAGCAAACTAGATACACATAGAAATTAAAACTTTCATAGAGAATACTGCCTATGCACATGGCACATGTAGGCTAATGTCTACTACAACATTGAAGAGTGGGCTTCATTGCACGTGAAATCTCAGGGAACAGTGTCAAAAACTTGCTAAAATGACCGTGTATATTCATGCAAGCTCAGACTATTGATATGTTTAAGAAGACACTCCATCAACTAACTGTGTGAATACAACTACATCATTAGTGGACAGAAAAATGATCAGGATCAGCCAGAATGTTTGCTGTGACACTAGGAAACATATTCCAGCTCTGTACTGAGCTGGCATTTCTGTCAGCTGTAATTTCTACTGTAATTTCTGCCCTGCCACCATCTGCCACATCTATACTTACCTTTAGTCCTTTAATGACTTCCTGAAGTACACTGCACAAATGGTGAGCCACAGAGTGGTGATAATTTCAAGAAAAGGAAGGTAGCTTTGAGAAATGTACCATTCAATCCTGTGTGTGCACCACTTTCAGAAGTGTGCCAACATCTCCATCACAGTGCAAGAGTTCTAGGCTGTTGTCACATGTGCTCTTTGAGATGTTCTGTCTGCCTCTCTGTTTTGGAACTCACATCTTCCTAGTTTTAAGTGTTTAAACCAAATCAAACTGTGGAACAATTGTTATTCATGAAGTGAAATGTCTCATAGTCCTTGGCAACAGATACCACTGCTGGGAGGGTAATGGTGATGGTATCAATTTACAGCCATAAAGAAACTGCCAGTAGGAGGTTTAAAAAGTACAAAATCAATCCAAATTTGAATTCACTGTGTAAGATCAGAAAGCACTGGATAAATACTTCATTTTTTTAGTACTGGCTTCTTTCAAGGATCCTGAAGATGATGGCATGCCTTTCTTTTGTTCTCTAATGCAAACTTACCTAAAGATTCTGCTGTCCATGTTGCATAAAAGCCACCTCCTTGAACTGAGTGATCAGAATTAAAGATGATGACTAGCTTGTTGGAACCAGACCGAATAGTCCCAGGTGAGGTGTTTCCACAGTACGTTCCTATGACAGGAGACCCTGGAGAGCCTCCATTCAGGATAGTGACAGAATCCCACTTACAAAGGGAATGATTTTCAATGTGGAAGGCTGTAAAAGTAAGCTGCAACACACAAAGGTGACATTCAGGTGCTAAAACCAGTCACTCTAGGGGAGGGTTTAGAGCAATTCCAGACAGATCCTATAGCCATCGTGGCACAATGATTTCTGGGTATACTCAGAAATCTGACCCTCACTTCATGATGCTTTCCTGCAAGTATTGATTGGAATCTTGCCACTTTAAGTAACAGCAGCCACTTAGCTTGAAGATGGAATTGGAAGAGGAATTCATAGGTTCAAAACTGGCATCACTGTGTCCTAACCATATTTAGAAACTAAGTATGTGCTTCAAAACAGTGCTGAATATGTACAGGTGTTGAACCACTTTCCTGCATGCAAAGTTTCTGTTCATGAAATACAACTAGCTCTGCAAGCAGAAGGCCTTGGATTTTTTTTTCAAAAGCCTTGGATTTTTTTTTTCTTCCTATTATTTTGAATCAATACACTAACAGTTGCTAAAAATAATGTTTGTTTCCACCAAAAGAGAAAGAGTTCTGTGGTTTGTTCCCATGGGCCTGGATGCATCACATAAACAGACTGGGCTGGACCGGCAGCTCCTGACCGTGCCTCCCTCCCACACAGATACCAATTGTCCTTGGAGAGATATGCTCACACCTGGATTTCTAGTTCAAACATTTAGATTGCTGATTCTGTAGACTCCAGGATTTGTTGATGCTGAAATATTGATGGACACTAGTTACTGTCTGGCCCTGTTTCCATCAGTTTTGGGATTTTTAAAGTAGTTTCAGGAGCAGGATCCTTGTAGAAAAGTTTAGCAAACATATAGAATTTTTTCCTGTACCTTTTGTGTGTCTTCACTTCCAAAAAAACCTAAGACATATTTAGCTGTAATAGTTTAAAACCTGAACTTTGCCAGCAACTGAAACTGGCAGCTTATAGTGGAAAAAATTAGTCTGCCCTCACTGAGCATGCTGCTATTCAGTCCTTTCAAAACAGAAATCTGCTTTCATCTGATTAAAATTAGTTCTGTTTTTAACTAGTTTGTGGATTAAATAGAAAGCTTTCATTCTTTCAAAATAATCCTGTATTCTCTGAAATAAGTACAGAGGCAGTGGTCAGAATATCAAGCAGCAGAAGAATTTAGTACTGTGGGCTTGCATTTACAACCTTTGTAATTGTAAGCAAGGAAAACATTATAGGGAAATTAATGAAAGACATTACATATGAAAATCTGCAATGTGTTCCCACAAAACTGCTTTTCAGATATTTTTCTGACCCAAACCATAAATGTCATCGATTGTATCTGTGCTTGAAAGAATCAGTCAAATAATTCAGTGAATTAAGTTTTGTACTGCTTGGGCATAAACGTGCTTAAATTGGTCTGTCAGGAGTTTAACTCAAGAAAGTAGCACCTCAGGCAGACTTTCAATACTTATTGGGAAATTGGAACAACATTTCATTGATGTTATTTGTACCAGAAATCATATTATATTCCAGACTAATCAGTAAGACACAAAGGTAACTTTCCAGTGGCTTTAAACTTTCCTGCAGAGAAGTAAACTTTCCTGAACTTTCCTTCAGCCTCATGTTTATTCTCATAATAGTGAGAATATCCACGAACATCTAATAAAATGAATTATTTCAGTTTTATGAAAATAGTAAGTAATTGTTTAAAGGAGAAGTCAGTACTATGTTTTGAGGTCAAGTAATACAAGAATCCTTTTGTTTTTCAGAAAGGATAATCTTCAAATAGTTTTCTAGTGTTATCTTTGTTCCCTCTTTTAGTTAAAATCAATGGGAAAATATTTAATTATTCCACATTTCTGATTTTCCAAATTCTCTCAAATCTGTTCTTGAAAACTCAAAAGGTACTTTTCACACTGTCTGCTGTGCATACAATTGCAACATGTTACTCACAGTGATGGTTTCACCTTCAGGGGCTTCCAACACCCAGGAGCAGTGGTTCAGATTGCTGTAGGGCTCTGGGTAGTTAGGGCTTGAGATAACTCCCCATTCACCTGACTGTACACCGCCACAGGCTGCAGAAAAAAAAGGTACATTTCAATGCATTTTCAGAACACAACACTGTAATCAAATGAGTGGAAGATTATTCAGCTTGTAATAGTAATAAAATATATTTAAGAAGTACTGATAGTTACTGAGTTAGATATGAACAATTTATCTGGGAAATTCCAAGTTTTAAAATCTTAGTCATTGAATACTGAGTAAAAGGATGCAATGACCTTGAAACTTTGTATTTATTCTGATGCTTAATAGAACTCTGCAAAACCTTTGCCAGCTGACACATCTGCCTCTTCCACCTTATTGTCCATTTTTCTTATCTCACTCTTAAGCAAACTAGTGCCATCCTTGGGCCAACACAATGAAGTAAAAAAGTTTCTGATGTGTCTAGATAAGCCCCAAGGCTAAATTCAGCTGTGACAGGAAGAGGAGTTGTTCTGGCACATAAATGGCAAAGTGGTGTAATTTGCACTGATACGGCTTCAAGTGGATTTCAAAATAAGTGCAAAGGTTCAAGCAGCAGAATGCATTTCAGCTCTGCTAGCACTCCAGAGACCTATCTGGAGTAAGTCAAACTTGGCTGGTATTACCTGTTACATCCCCATTCCCAAGAACAACCAGCTGCTCTGAGTGTTGCAAAATCTCAAATGTGGTTTGGGGAATGCCAGCCATGAGGCAGAAAATAAATCCGAGAGTTCGACTGCTAGCACATGCTTGCTTTAGAAGATATAAATAGTGGATAGCACTGTGCAACTTTTGAGGACCTCTTTGAGAGTTGATCCCACCATGACTATTCTCCATATCACCAAATGACTGGCAACATTCCCCAGAAGTGCCTCAGTCAGCCAAGGCAGCAGTGTATCGAGCCATTTACCTTCAAATGTATAATGGGCCAAGAATCCTTTATCCTCTGTGTTTTCATCACTGACAAATTGTACCCAGACCTGGGGGGCAGCTATAACTAGTGGCACAGATGGTGCAGCCTGACCACAAAGTCTGGCTATTAGCTCTCCATCAGCATTCCCTAAGCAAAGGAAAAAAAACACAGCACTGTTTGAGTCCTGAAAGAGCTACAATAACATAAAGGAATAGTACAAACATGCAATTCATTCTGTTTTGACAACAAAATGGAGACTAGTACACATCACACTTAGTAACTGATTATTATTTATGGATATAAGCGGAGTGTTGCAGTTCAGTGTTGGGATCTAAATCTTGGCAACAAGAAAGTTTTCTCCACAGATATATCAATGATCCTTTTAATACTCTGGGCTGTTTTTCTCCCCCTCCTGCCATCCTGCACACTTTCATATGTCATATCAGACATATCAGACACACAAAACCCTCACTACTCTGCCCCAAAACTACAGACTTGTTGGAGCAGAACAGTGGAAAGAGATGGCCTAAAGGCTGTATCACATGGACACTTATTGAACCTTTGTTTTTGTGACATCCTCATTAAAGCCAACAGGGACTTTGAGTTTTCTACTGTATCGGGATGTGCATCATCCATGAACAAACTGTCATCACTGTCTTAATAGTGGGCATCTCTTTGCCAGGGAACTCAACATATTCTCTGTGTGGCTAAAAAAAAAAAAAAAAAAAAAAGCCAGCATTTGCCGAAATCCTTGAAGCCTAAAAGGAAAGCATAACACAGGCCTCTGTACTTGAGTGACCCTGAATGTTTGCTCAAGCTGGTGAGCTCCTATCCATCACATTGCTAAAAGCAGTTTCTGTTTATTACTGATAAATTCCAAGGAGAAAGAAAGCAAGCATAATAGCATTCCTCGTGACATCCAGGCAATGCCATTCATATGTTCACTTCTCTAATAATAGCAGGTTGATGGTCTTAAAAGTCTCCATTTAAAAGCAACTCCTAGCTCTGCACAAAGTGGCTGGCCATTCTTGTGAAGAAGGCAGTAGAGCAAGAGGAGGAAACTTTGGGTGCTCTTCAAAGCCTTTTCAGAGTTATTCCAAATCATGGTTGAGTAACTTCACATTTCCATCATATGCAAGTGACACAGACACCATTTGAAATGCCTTGAAGCACAAGGATGAAAAGGGATATATAACAAAATTCTATCATGCAAATTACACAGAGAAATGGTAAAAGCTGTCTTGATAACGTGCACTAAAAATTATATTGAGCTGTAAAAGCAGAAGACATTAATGATAAATTGTGTTCAGGAAAAAGTAGTAATAACTACTTTTAGCATTAGTATGTAAAATACATTTTCATTTTTGCATGAAGTGATTAACCATGTGATAGATGTCACTCAGGTTACTCAGTCCCTACAGTAGTGAAAAGTGATACCACAAAGTCTTCCACAAAAGCCAAAAGTTAGGAGTATACTTCACTGTAGCAGTATACTCAGCTGTATTACCATGTACAACCTACATGCATATGCATGAAAATTTAATAATTTAAAACCTTTCCCTAAAAAATTTGAAATATTTATTTTATCTATTTAGCTCAAATATTAGTCAGTGAACTACAGTCAATTCTGCTTTTAATTTTTTTTTTATTTGAGTACCATGAAGTATGTAGTATGGGCATCACAAAAGAATTTTGCACATCTCAGCTCCATTTGGGGTCTCTTGAGTCAGTTAAAGCAGACTTTCCCTAAGTATGCATCTGCTGTGTCAAGAGTCTTAAACAGCACCTGCTTGAGTTTAGTGGTACTCTAAAGACTGCATCTCAGTGCTCATTAAATGTTACCTGTCAGCATATACAGGTGAATGAGGGCATTCTGCTTTTGACACCAGGCTAGCTGTGGAATTGGAGGTCCATTAGTAGTGCTGAAAAGGGCATTGGATTTAGATGACAAAACTGTGTAGAACTAAGCAAGACTACAGTTTCTTCCCTTTTCTTTGATTGTATTGCCTGGAGGTCTGAGGTTCATGATAAAGTGCGAGTGGCAGCAATGAATAACAAAGCAAATACATTTTACTGTTTCTTTCTCTGAGGTTTTTTTTTTCTATTATTTCCCAGCTCCAGTGCCTACATGGAAGAGAACTGCTAGACTACAGAGCTATGCAAGGTCTGGCTCTACACAGGACAAACCAGTGCTATACAACCAAAAACTCTTGCTCAGATGAGTGTAAATAAGGATGGGACATATTCCTGCTCTCAGCCTTTTCACATGTTTCAGAAAGCATTTTCTGGCAAATTAAAACCTGCTGTTTCTGGGACTCACAGGTACAGCCTTTCTATGAAGACAGCTGCAGCTTTCATACTACATTTGGCATTAGCTGAGCGACTTTCATGTGACATTTCCAGTTGCTTGCTCTTGTGGATAAAGATGGTCAAATATGCAGGGATATCACTGGTGCATTAATCCTGCAATTTCTTTTTTTCATTTAAAATGCTCTAGTCTGTGTTTTGCAATGTGTTCTCACTGGAAATAAAGATTTCTTTTTGGAGAGTGATCTTATAGCACACAAAAATGGATATGAAGTGGGTATGCAGTCCAGAGGCTATGAATAATTTAAACATTCTTTTCTCCATTCCTGCTGTCTCTGGAGATATTTCAGGACCAGGGAGAGAATGGGAAGTGGACCAAATAAATTATTTTGATGACTGCAAATACCATCTCTCAAGGCAAATGAAGTGAAACTCATATTGTCCCTTGTAAAGAGATAGTCAGGTGAGTTTTGCAAACAGCAAAACTAGTTATCTCCCCAAGATGTCTTTCCAGTTTTACATTTTCTCCCCTGAAAGAACACATGACCAAATCCATACATCCATTTATTTGGTAGTGAAATCCCACTTCTTATCATGGATGTAACACAGAAGGCAGAATGTGAGCACTCTCAAATGTACAGATTCTATAACAGCCACTCCCTGCAAATATATATGAATGAGATTTGGCACAGAGTTGTACAACCAGAATCCTGATAGGCTTCATCCATTCTCCTGCTGAACATACAAACCTATTCGTAGCTCTAGGTAGTCATACTGGCAGCTCTGGTGATGTTCCAAGTGGAAATCCTCAAAAGATATATACACGGATGAATTATAGTGAGAGGGATTTTCAATTATCCATTCACAGTTCAGGTTACTTGTATAATTTCTGATGCCATCATAACCAGGAGAAGAGAAATTCCCACCTGCATGTGCCATCAGGATTCCACCACAAACTGCAGAAACAAAATATGGTTTATTTGAAAGTAGTAATAATTCTTGTATGAGGAGAAATCTTGCTCCTCTTCATTCAGATATGCTCACATCAGAAAGCACATGCTGATTAAACCAAAACCTTTTCCATCTTCTCAATTTTTTATAATTTACTGCACTGTAAAAGAGAATTCTTCCCTGTTTCCCTAGAATTTATTAGCAAGTCTTTAAAAACACACATGTAAAGCAAAGAACAATTATTTACAGGATCAAATAAAATATTTCAGCAGCACTGAATAAAATATTTTGCCATCAATACAAAAATAGAAAATAAAATATTTCAGCATCAATACAACAAGCATTATTTAATATTTTGATAAAATGTCACTACAGCTTCAGTCCAGTATTGCTCAGCCCTACTCATTACCTAATTCTAGGCTCAAGAGAAACATTTTCATAGAAGATACCCTCATGCCATAGTAGGATGCTAAGCGTGGGAGCTGGAAAATAAGTTTAAAAGAATCAAGGCTGTAGTAATAAGGCTCTGCTAGCTGCCTCTTCTCTGGAGGTTCAGCTTGAAAAAGTAGGCTAGCTGCACTCTTTCACAAGCTAGAATAAATAATTACCCTCCTGAGTAATAAGGGAGCACTTGAATTATTCAATTTGTCTATAGCATTATGCTTTTTGAAACCTTTCATGGAATAAGGCCACTTCAGACAGACCATCTCTTACTCAAGACTGTACAAAAAATAAATCAGTAGGGACAGCAGGGACTGTGATCCATACAGAGGCACATGAAGTCCATTGCTCACAGAGATTCTCCATTTTTTTCAAGTTCTTTCAGCTAATTAAAGATAAATATCTATTCCCATCCAGAGATGAAAGAAAAAAAAAACAGGTATCAGAGATTTGTTATCTGTTTAGGTAATTTTTTTTTTTTATATGTGCCAGTACTCTAGATATGAAATGACTCGAAATGACTCAGCAGAGATCAATCACTTAAATCAAAAACATACACTACCTGCATCCTCACTAGATGTATATGAGACACTGAAGCCTCTGGCTGCACGGGACATATCTGTCACCAAAATGACTTTCATTGTGTTTCCAGTGGATTTCACCTCAGTGCCTGGATTTACCTCCCCACAGAGCTTGGCCAGCTGGGGAGAGTTTTGCCCAAGGCCATTGTAAACCTGTGGAGTCAAAACAAACTCTTGTGACATCAATATACAGTCTTATGAGCATCTCCTGTATCATTTAAGAGTGTTTACAATCTTTAATACAAATTTCACTGATGTCCCTCACAAGGGGTTAGTTCTCAAATCTACTCAAACCTTGGAAGAAATTTTGATTACCTTGAATGGACGAGGCCCTGAAGTAAACATCAAAAATAACTTGCTTATTTTGGTGAAATACAAACATATTCTCTCCCTCTCTCTCTCTCTCTCTCCATTTTCAAACAGAAATTGAATTTTTTTTTTTTATTGAGAAGAATACTTTGGTTTAGCTCAATATTTATATGTTCAATCACTTAGTAATGCCAGCTATTGATTGCACTAAATATCATTTCAAATCATTATCTTTTAAAGCCAACATGAGCTTTATCAAAATGTTCTCCAACATACAGAGTGCTGGTAGGCATTTCTAATTATTTAAAACATTTCACTTTTTGATGATCAAGGGATATTTTGCTCCGTTTCCTTTATACGGCCTTTAGCCTAGGAATTAATTTCCTTTTTTCTACTCTGCAATGCAAGCAAGGAAGAAATGATGTTTCCCACCGAGACTTGGAATATATTAGAGCATTGAAGGCATAAGAGCCAGCAGGAAAAATTTTCCTTTAAGAGATCATTATCTGATAAAAAGTCAGTTCCCAAAGGTTTGTCTATGGCATCTGTGAAGAAAAAGAAGGGAAACATCATCTACAAACCTCAAGGGATGAATAACTACTTCAGCCCCCATGCTTGTGCATGGATTGGCTTCTGATCATCCTACAGTTAATTCCTGTGTTTGCACTGCTTATCTGAGGAACTGGGAAGCTAAACTCTACCTCACATTCCTGCAATTTCATAGAGGAATCGTATTTTTGAGGCATTTGTACATCTGCCCAGGTCCAGGTATCAGAAATCAAAAATAAACATGATAAAATAACCAATATCTACCTTTTTTTCCCAAGATGGAGAGTGATATACAAGTAAAGTTTCCTGGGGTTTCTCTATCTTTAGTTCAGAGTAGCCATTTGCTGCAATCTCTGTCTTTTTCTACTTTTTTCCCCTTTTTTAATGGACAGCAAAAAGTAACAATAGCAGTAGATACTTCCTCAGTCCATAAAAACTGGAACTGACTTATGGATTTTGTTTGCACAGAAAAGAGACATTAAAAGCTCTCAAAAACCCATGATTTTTTTTTTCATAGATTGATAATTGGTAAAAAGACAACTTCAGTAATTCCTTTAAGCTTTCTACTCTGCCTGGGCCACAATTTCAAAATTTCCATACTCCAAAACAAGGAGATGAGTTTAGGTACTCTACAGAAAGAAATATCTCTCATTTATCTGCTTTACCCAGATTAAATGGTGATTTGTCTAAAAATCATATATAAACCTCTAAGTGACTTTTCAGCTTTATTACATACATTAATTGTTCATAAAGGTATTAGGAAGAGCAATTTCTGACTCTACACACAATACTCACAGCCACATAATCTGATGAGCAGCTCCAGTGCTCTTCAGTTTTCATGTCATTAAAGGTTAGGGTGACACGTCGGCCTTCTTCCACTGTGATCCTCCATTCACACACTCGGTTATGTGGGTATAGGTTGGGATAGTTGGGTGAAGTAAATGTCCCAACAGGTGCAGTAAGATCCCCACCACATTCTGAAATATCCAAATATTGGTACATGTCTCAGAGTAAAGCATTGTTTATAGAATTGTAGAAAAAAAAATGTGAAAAAAGAGATCCTGAGAGGTTGATTTGATCCCCCTACCATGTTTGTCTAAACAGCCAAGTTCCTGCCAGTCTTTATCACTCAGTCATAAAAGGAGCTGAGTAGTAACTGACCACAGCAACTCCTTTTAGTCTAATTGTTAGTATTTCCTTCTCTGAAGACCTCATCCCTTCAGAAGCCTGGGTGACCCACAGGCTTTGATGCCATATCATACAAGCCTCTCATTGTGGCAAGACTGAGACATTTCTGACTATGGTCTGTGGTGTAAGTTGCTTCCTGAGAGTCTATTTCAACCTTACAAATCCAACCTTCAGTACTGGAATCAAAGCGCAGACTGAATCCCCGGGCGTTGACTGATCCATCAGTGACAAACTTGACATAAGCAAAACTGTCAGAGGTGTCCACAGCATCAGGGAGAGTATTACCACAGTACCTGCCCAACAAATTTCCTGCAAAAATCACAAAGAGAAAGAGAAATTTATATCAATATATTATTTATATTTATATTGAAGGGTCACTTTCCAATTTAACTGGACAGGCAGGAGTAAACTAGTGGAATTGAGTTATTGCTAGCAAATAGAAGGGGTTTTTTTGCCTTACTTTGCATCAGCAAGAAAGACAGACACAAGCAAATACTGCACATTGAAAAACTTCACTTTATACCCAAAGGGAAATGATTTCAGGATCCTCTAGTAATGCTTCCTAGTTGTGCTAGGGAGGGGAAGAGAAACACTGAAATAATTCTCAGACCAGAAGCGTTGTATTCTCGGATCTCCACGAAGTCATTTGTGCACTCAGAAGAGTTTTGAATATCTAGGCCTTCTAGTCTGATGGTAAGATAGTGGCCCCTGGGACCCTGCAGAAACCATTCACACAGCAGGTTGTCTTGATAATGAAGGTCGGGATACCCTGTGCTTTTGATGACACCAGTTTGTCCTATAACTGTCCCACCACAGGGAGCTGCAAAAGGAAGAATATTACTTGGTTGACAAAAGAACCTCAGCGAGATGATCTTTCCCCTAAACAAAACTTACAGGTAAGGTACAACTGACTTGTTCTCTAACTGTGGTAATAAGACAGGAATTGCCTTCCAATTAAAAACCTTCCATGATCACAATCCAATTCAATCAGTCCTGGTTGCTGCTTTATTTTTTTCACCCCCACACCCACACACACCCTGCCATTGCAAACATCCCTTCCTCTCTTTCATATTTAATAATTTGAATAAACTCAAAGTTTTCAATCTAATCTCTATCTATGTCCATATTTACCAGAAAACCTCGCAAAGATGTAATAGGTAAATTAAAAATAAATGAAATTTGCTAAGTGTGGATCTCAATTCTTTATGAAAGATAAAAGTTGATTTCTGGTTTGGGTCAACAGTTTTTTCAGACTCCTTTTCCTTTTATCCCTTCCATTCACTCCTTGTGATGCCTCAGTGAGTAATCACTGCACAGTGTGCAAAACAGCTATTAATTTTTAATTGTATCTCTCTAAACACTCATATCTCTGCAGTACCTGCAAACATAAGTTTGTAGTAGTAAGGCATACAGCAAACGTGCTTACAGGCACATGGTGTGATTCTTGGGGGGGTCATGTGTAGGTCCAGGGGCTGGACCTTGATTATCCTTCTGGTTCCTTACCAAATCAGGATATTCTATGATTCTATGATTCTATGAAACAATATTCCCAGGTGGAATTTATTGTTTTGTTTTTTATTTTTTTTTTGGTTTTTTTTGTAGTGGATTCTGTGTCTGTTAGTTACAATCTTTCCATGGCAGTAACAGTTGTGTTCATACTGGCAGTTCCATGAATCATTAAGTGCTTTGTTTCAGGATGACTGGAATTCAGCTAAAATACTGTAAATCTATTACAATTAAACGTAAATTATGGCTTCATGTACTAATAAATATATGTATATATGCAAGTTTCTTCAGTTTTCACATTCAGAAATATGATAGCACTCTATTTTGGATTTAGTGTTTCAGATCTAATACAATGAACAAAATTCTGTATAAAACAATATAATTCACTACTTTGCCTTTGAAAAATTAACAGTCATAAACTTTCCTATATAAGTGATATAACATAATGGCTGTTATTCTTTGAAGAATATTAACATTATCAAACCCAAAAAAGTATAATAATTCTGAATCTGATCAAGGACTATTTTTTCTTGAAATTTAACTTTTTCTAGTGCTTTATAACCCTGTTTTTGCAGCTTGAGAACAAGTAACTAAAGTATTTCCCAGATGACAAATAATGGTTTTCATAGCTCATTCCTTTTCCATTCCATTATTATGCTGCCCCTGTTTATCTAGCAGCTCTATTATAGATTGATTTACATTAACATAGAGAAGCTCCTCATTTGTTCTTCTACTGCCAATTCAGCTGATCTTCACATTCCCCTTCAGAACCTTGTTCATGAACGTGACACTAAGTTTGCAGGCTGAAGATCAAACCATGTTACATGACTTTATCCACAATAACCTTTTTTCTACTGCTCCTTTGACAAGTGGCTTTGACAAGAGGTTTCCAGTAGCTCTTTCTGCTACTGCTGGTCTATGAGCTCTTTCCTGTTAATATTTCCCTCCTTTTCAGCTCTTGCTATGTGCAGAACATGCTGATACCTTAACTCTAAAACTGAAAGAGGTATGCTCCTGTCAGCCCATCCCACCGGTCTGATTTAAGCCCTATTACAAAAGTCTAACACTTGAAACCAAAATCTTCTTTAAAATAGTATAAACTGATAAATGCAAACATTACCAATGGAGTATTTAGCATTGAATCCCACGTGTGTGGCACTGTTGTCAGACCTGAACCTCAGGTACATGACAGCTCCTGAGGATCTCTGTGAGCCTGGCATCAAACCTCCACAGAGCTTGGCAATGAGGGGGGCACTGGAGTCAGCGCCGCTGCGCAGCTCTAGGTAACTGGAAGTGCAGCTGGAAAAGGAGACAATTCTCATTTCAGTGTATGGAAGTAGTGGTTCAAAACCATTCCAGTATGTGCACAAAGCCATGAAGCTGCAGTGAGTTAGATTGGTTTCCATGCAGTGTGACCAGGACAGAATCAACAAGATCATAATCCATTGCAGTTATGTAATAATTGAATCAAAAGAAGTGCTAGAAACATTGAGAAAGATTCATCTATAACTCAGTCTATGATCAGATAAGATCTGGCAGGAGCAAATTCTGGGTAGGGATATGAGCAGCACTGGTGAAGTAGTTGTGATCATCTTGAGTGCATTTTTTTGGCAGAATTCAGATTCAGCAGATATTCCCTACTAGTCTCACTGAGAAGTGTTGAATTAAGGAACAACAAGAAGAGAGATTAAGGGAATAAAAATTCAATTCTGGAGTCTAATTAGGTGGGCATACAACGACCCAAAATATCTCAACTATAAGCTTTGCCTTCAGAATTGTGCAGTGTCCTGAAGGCCAGAAAGGACACATTTGGGATTCTCCGTCCTTCACTATTTTTCCTGGACATGGTTTCACAGGCTCATCTTTGCCTTACAGCCCCTATCCATGAAGCTACATCAGCTGGAAAATAACCTTGTTTTGTGGTTTAGGCAGGGAGTACAAAATGTGTAGACCCATTGCAAACTGTGAGGCAATGGAGGAGGGAAGGCAAAGTGTCATGGTAGCAATCCATTGGCTTTAAAAGCACTCAAGAATCCAAATTACTGACAAGCTGAATATGAAAAGACTATGGGGCACAGATTTTACAGAAAGCACCTTTCTATCATGGATGTTTCCACTTTATCTGTCATACTAATTTCTGTTATGCATTGCAATGTCCTAGGAATGTAAACCAGTGACCCGACAGCTTCAGTGATCTCTCAAAAATTTCTTAACCCCATTTGATTTTAAATATAGAAGTGTTTGTTCTTTGGGAGGAATTGGAAAAAGTGACAGAGAAAGAAAAATCAGAATGGAGTCTCTGAAGAAAAATAGGCAAAACAATGTGGATGTATACTTTGGTGAAGGTTCAATGTAAAACTGATCTTCAAATTGCAGCTCTACTGCATGTCCATTGGGAGCAGTTATGGTCCAGACACAGTCAGCATGCGGAGGGTAATTGCTTGGGTAGTTGGGGGAAGATGTATATCCACTGGGGTTGAAATCATTGATATAAATGTTCCCTCCACAGGCTGGGAAAGAAAAGATTACCAATAAAAACAACATGAAAAGGAAATGGGTGAGGCATCAAAAATATCACTTATCACTATATTCCAACACAGTTTCCTTCTGATGTCATATAGTCACATCAAAAAACAAATGCATTTTATTGCTTACTGTGGGAAAGCACTTTAATGCAATAGAATCCTCTACTCTTTTGCTCCTGTTTACCTAGTCATCCTCATTTCCAAATGTTCAGGGACCTGAATTGAACTGCTATTACTTCTTCCTTGGATTGCTTATAGAACAAACAATAAACATATTTCTTGCCTTGTTCCTATGCCAATTCCTAAGAGCTAGGAAGTCCACAAGTCAGACCCATCCATATTTCTGTGAATCATTCCCAACTTCTACTTTCCAAGAACTGAAATATCTGAGATAATAATGAATGTGTGAGGAATGCCAGTCAGAGCAAACATGAAGATTTGTTCAGGTCCTTTACCTGACAAAAATATTTTTATTTTGACCAGAACCTTTCTTCCCAAACCCCCTAGAATTCCTAGAATATTGTTATATTCTAGCAATACTGGTTTAACCTGGGGCTTTACTCAAGTTCCCTGAATTGAAGTGGTAGAAATGCTATTGTACAGCTTCACCTCTTCCCCTCATGAATTCTCTGAAGTAATGCTTCTTTGGGGCAGCAGGGAAAATAGGTAGAAATCAAGCACTTAAAGATTTGAGCTGATTGGCAGGTTGCCTTAGCTGTTTAGATATTCTGTTTAATAGGTCTCCAGGTATGCCAAGTGGTGTCTGTTATGAACACTGGGATAACTGCAAATGCCAAGTTTGTGATTTCCTCCTGGGACCTGGGTCTCTATTTTGTTCATTCTTTCAAAGATGTTAGCTTTGGCAATTAATGTTACTTTCTCAGTTGGGAGTAAAACTTGTGAGAAATGTTGCCACCTTTCTAGACACACTACCCTGAAAAGTTCCTAACTTCATTTAGCGCTTGCACTGGGTACTAAATGTTGAAAATAAAGTTCTTGTTTCCAGGAGTTTTTTCTTTTCCAGTATGAATTTTTAACATCTCTTCTTAACAGTAGAGTAGATGTTACTTCCCTACTAAAGGGAAGTAACTCTTTTTTTTTTTTTAATCTATCTTTAATAGGTACTGTGACCTGAGCCCAATACTCTTTATAAAGGAGAAATCTGAGTGTTAGATCAGAAGTCACACAGTACAGAACATTTTTGCAGACATCTAATTTTAACAGGGTTGGGACTTTGAACAAAAATATCCTTTAAGAGGACAAACTCCAAGTTACACATATGTATAAGTTGCAGAATTTAAGTTTGTTACCTAGACTTACCTAGATTCTTAGCCTCATATTTCAGTTTGAATCCTTGACCCTCATTCCTACTGTCAGAAGTGAAGTGGACAAACAGCTGATTGTCTGTGGTGTACATGGTAGAGATGGGGCTGCTTCCACAAAAACGTCCATTCCCTCTTGCAGACACCAAAGGTGGGGCAGCATTATCTAACCCATTCTTCAGCTAAAACAGAAATTGCTAATGTTACTTAAGTGAAGAGCCCTGGAATGCAAACTTTGTGCACACAACATCTTAATACTTCCAGCCACAGGGGAAATTAATAAACTTGTGATTAATTAATGCATATTAACAAAAAAGAGAGAGAGTGAGATAGAGAGAAATATCATCTTTGGTATTTCTCTTTTAGTGGTTGCACCCTGTGACATTTTGAGCTGCTCTATTGACACTGAAATCTGTAAGATTCAGTAGCTTTAATAGCTTTGAGGATTTGGTGACCCAGCCAATAACCTCACCTCCACGTAATCTCCAAGGATGCAGGAAGTATCCTCGCTCTTAATCTGGAAAGGCTGTTCAAAATGAACAGCAATGATAAATCCAGTGGCTACCACTACATGCCAGGAACAATTCAGATTAGGAGAATAGTTTTGAGGGTAGTTGGGGGATGTTATCACACCACTGCTTGTGCGCAAATAGCCTCCACAACCTGAAAAAAAGATAAAAGTTGAAGCAAAGAAAAAAACCCAGAAGTGTCAAATATTCACCTATTCATTTTGTGAAAAACCCTGTCTCCTAAAAGATGTGATGGGTTAAAATAAATTTTTGAATGAGTGTGTGAAGAGCTGAGGGGCATATAGCAATGCACATGATGAATGATCTCCCAAATTGCGAGCTTAAAGATTTCAAGATGATACACCAAAATTCCTCACTGTGAGACTATCCTCAGACTTAGCAGATGAATAAGCAGGCAGAAATGTCAAGGACCTCTCATTACCCTGTCTGAAGACATTGCTTCTAGCCATGGACTAAACCACTGCCATCTACTCCAGCTGCCAGTCAGAAAAATTTCCCCAGCTGTCACTGTTGCCCTAACACTTTCTTGGTGCCTCAGCCCATTCAGGAATCTGTCATCATTCCTGAGTTCATGTGGGAGGACTGTTGCTGGAAATTGCTGACACTCCTGCTAGAATTTATAAAGATTCCTGCATTTGTCTCTTTCTGCTTTGAGTCATTTATTTCTTTCTCTTAGTTGAGCATTCTTTCACCCTTCTGCTGAGCTGTTATAAACTTAGGCATATGCTTTTCTTTCTTCTGGGAAGTGACTGGTTGGGTTGAATCATGCTTTGTTGCATTATATTGCTGGGAAAATAGCAAATTTTACCCTTGTACAGTGAGAAATTTATTAACACATATCCATGAGAGGTGAATAATTAGATGTGTGTATAATTAATTCAGTTGTAGGCAGCTCTTAACAATGCCAGAGTCTCTTACCCCATTGCTACCAGCAAGGCAGAGATTTATCTGGGAGAGAAGAGAAACAAGTCTTACTTTTGTGATAAGAGGCATTAAACCCAGCTCCAGTGACACTTGCATCCGACATGAAGTGGATCAACATTGCATCTCCAGTTGATCTTATTGGTCCAGGAGATTCTCGTCCACACAGAGTAGCCAGTACTGGGGAAAGACTATTGTCTCCTGGGATGAAAAGAACACATTTGTGTTTAAACTGAATCAGTCCACATCTGCCTGTCACTGTGGCTCATACTTTCAGGAATCTTCATTTCAAGACCTTTAACCCCTTACGAATTTTGAAATATTTTTATAGATCACCAAATATTTTGCTAGACGTTGCTAATTTTATTTTAACTAGCAGAATGTCTCAGAATAGAGGAAGAGTACTGTTTTAGGGCATGTTCCCATTGCTATCTGGATTGCTTAAGCTCAGTGGAGATGAGAATTTGAGGTATTTGGACCTTGGGTCTCTACTAAACCCTTTCAGGGTAGGGCAAGATTGGCTTCTCACCATCTTTGATAATAAGTTTGTCATAGTTGCATGAGCTGTGAGATTCTATGTCTAGTGCCAGGATATTGAATTCCACAGTGGATCCAGGAGCTCTGATAAGCCACATACAGTCCTCGAGATTTCTGTAATTCATTGGCCAGCTTGGGGAGAAGAGGAATGAAGGTGTTTCTTCAGTTGTTACAGACCCTCCGCATGCGCCTGTCAAGGACAAGATGACAAAAAAAGAAAGCATCCTCTTTTTAAACTCAATACACCCCTCATGTAATATAAGATGACACTCCTATAATAAAGCACAATGAGGGTACAGTGATGATATATGTAGTTACAGTAATGCAGGAATTCTTCAACTTCAGTTTGGATTGGAAGTATAAAACTTGAAAATTCTCATCCGTAAGCATGTTCTTGTGCCAGCTGCTGCAACAATGTTGTGAGCTATTTTATCTTGAGGAATAGCTAACAAAATACCTAAGAGCATCTACTACAGTTTAACATAAGCTATTGTGCTTGTTTCGTATCACAATGGCCAGTGATTTAGAATGGTTTTTCAAGAGGGATAATTTTCCATGAAAGCATAACAAATGTTTAGATTTAATTAAATACCTGTGTAAAGAAAAATTATCCTCTAGCAACATGCTTATTTTTAGAACACTGTAAATTAGTATATCTAAGAGTCTCTAGAAATTGTTTTTAAAAGATAGTAAAATGCTTCATTAAAATATCACTGAAATCTTTCCCTCATTAATAACTTGGGCTTTCTTTAGTGGGGAAGTTTGTTTGGAATTTTTTAAGTAAAGCTGAGTGTATCACTGGCTGTATCACTTGTAACTGTGGAACTCACTGAAAACCCACCTCTAGCAATGGTATGTGTAACAGCAGAAGCGTCCACTGCATACCACTCCAAAAGAAAGCCTTTTCCAGTCACAGATGAGTCTGACTGGAACTGGATTGTCATTGAACTGCCAGAGGATGCAAAAGAAGCAGGGTCTTCACCACAGTATGTTGCAACAAGACGAGAATGAACTGTGGGCCCATCATACACCTGCAGAGAGAAGAACAGTGCTGTTCCTCACAGACCCAGATTTTCATCTGCCCCATACTCAGCAAATTTCCAAGGAGAAAATTACCCTCTTTAAATGAGTACCCTCTCAACAAATCCAAGTTAGAGAGAAAACCTCTCTTATAAAAAGGGAACAAAATTTCCCTTTCAATTATATGCAGTTAAAAGTGAAGCTTTCACAGAAGAAGGATCTGAATGGAAGTCATCAAATTCACCTCATTCCCTATCATAGGGCTGCTCTTTAGGAATGTAGAATGACATCCCTTTTTAAAACAAGTCCAAAGGTACAATTTTTATCCTTGATGGGAAAAAAAAACCAAAACAAAACATGATATGCAGAGGAAAGAAAAGGAATTACTTTTCTTTTTTTCCTTTATCTTTTTTTCTGCCCACTGAGGTATTTTGAGTTCTATCAGATAAATAAGCAGATTTATTTTTATTTTATGTATTTATAACCCAAAATCTTGCCTGGTTACAAGATGTTTCTCCTTTTCCATCTTTCAAGCTTATTTTTTCTTATCATCTACCACCCAGTAAAAATGTCCAGTAGAGAAAGTTAGAAATTATTAAATAAACATTAATATTACATTAATGGTCTGATCCTTGAGTCAAGTTAAAGCTCAAGCTGATTTACACTCACTAGATGTCTAGCTGGTTTAAGAAACTTATTTTGCTTTCAGACGGACAAAGAAAGGCAGGCTGAGTTAGGAGAAAAAATGCTGTTAATATATGACATGAGATGAAAGAAAAAGATTTATTTCCTTTTTAAATTAATATTACATTTGAATATCAGTATAATAATGAACCAAAAATATTGAACTTGTATTAACTTTGTAATATATAAAAAAAGATAATTGATGAACTAACTGCTTTAAAAAAAAAAGCAAGGATATATTTACCTTATTTAAGTGGTTATGTTAGCTGAGTTCAGAATGAAGTTGTATTCTCTACTGTTTATTTTGCTTAGCACCATGAGTGGTGTATTGAAGAAGCCCCTGCTTATTGCTGGGGGGTTGGACTACATAACCTGTAAAAGGCCCCTTCCAACTCCAAACTATTCCACTATTCTATTTTTTAACCTAGCTAGACTGTATTACAGGGGGGTACAGAGAAGCAATCAAACTGCAAGAAAAAGGCACCTTTCTACTGCCAGCAGCCAAATTACTGATGCAAAGAGTAAAAAAGGTGCAAGTAAAGAATTGCTGCTTGTAGGAATTTAAAATAACTTTATTTTTAGAAGCATTGAGATGTTACTATCCCTGTTGTCCTTAACTGAACCAGCACGGAGAAAATTTCAGTCTCATATCTGACCTGAGATTCTAGGATAGTAATATTTAGGATTGTACCATTGTGGACTTATTTTCAGTAAATTTCAAACTTACAGATTGGAAATATCTGCTAGGGAGCCAAAGAGTATGTAACTTTTCCTATAAATAATAATCATTGAAAGGACAACACAGCAAAAAGAGAAAGCCACACCACACCCTCAGAAATGCTTCCCATTCATCATGTAGGTTTATCCATTTTACTAAAGTTGATGGAAATAAAATAACTTCTCAGAATGAAATCACCTTTAGATTGTCATACTGGCACCTGTGATGATTTTCGATATCCATCTGCAGGATACGGCCGTGGATAACCTGGGAAGCATTAACGCTTATCCGCCACCGGTAATCGGAATTGTGGGGATAACTTCTGGGCCACTGTGGTGAAGCTATTTGTCCTCTGTCTCCCACAATGTCATTTCCATACACTGAAAAACAAGAAAGAGACAACTAATGCCTCTAATTCTCATAGAGTAAAAGAAACACTGGGGGGTCCATGTGACAATTTACTTTGGACTAGACAGTACTGTAAGGCTGTAAGATATGTCTCAGACAGTTCTAAGATGCACATCCAGCAGTGTTCCCTTTTCTGAAGGAAATTACCCATTTGAGCCTTATCAGTCTACATGTAGGGGAAGAAGGAATACGGCACAACTAAACTTCTCCCTGACTCTGACTACTTTATGTTCATTTCTACCTAAAAGCATTAAAGAATTTTTTTTAAATGCCTATGCACATTCTGGTGAAAAATGGTTCTGACTTCATTGAGGTCTGAACTATTGACAACTCATTTTGGAAAGGAGTTAAATCTCAAAAGAAGGAAAATTATTAGAATTTAACTTGCAGAATCAAAATAGCTGTGGATGTTTAGCTTCAGCAGTCTGTTCATGCAGTAAGTCAGACTGATGTTGGCAGTGGTCCCTTGAAATTTTGGATGTATAAATTGGCATAATTTCCTTTTTTCTAATTGCACTCCCTGGCTGATGGCCTCTAGATCCAAACCAGAAGATGGACACTGTAACACTCAAAAAGCAAAATGGAAAGCTGGGAAAGAAATACTTTTTTCTTAATTTTCCAGTTGCCTAATAAATATATTTCTGGCATGCTTAAAAGCACTCCTTTACATTCAGTAGATATTTTACAAAATCTTTTTAAAGTGAATTTACAGACTTTTTGACATCAGCAAATATTTTTGAATAGACATTAGGGGGTCAAACAATCACTTCTTAGAATAATTTCAGAAGTATTATGAAAGACCAATAGTTTTCAATCAAATGACATCTACTTACAGTGAGAGAAGGTGGCCCTGAAACCAACATCTGTGCCTGAGCTGTCCGAGACAAATTTGACCCACAGGATATGTCCAACAGTTGATGTATAATTTGAAGGGAAGGAGCTCCCACAGAATCGTCCTGTCAGTGTGCCTGTATCACTCCCTTCACGAATCTCCAGGTAATCTTTGGTGCAGCCACTACTATCCTCCAGCTGAAATGCTCTGTTTCAATAGCAGTAGAAGAGCATTAGCACACATAGGACTGGCACACACTTCAGATTGTGGCCTGCCAGGCCATTAGTCCCACTGTAGTTGGTGTCCTTCCGTGAGAGTCAAGGAAAGGGCAGCAACAAAACCCTCGGCACCTGCCAAGGCCACCAATACAGGGCACTCACTTTCCAGCCCCTTATTTATAACAGAGCTTCAGTGTGTAGAGTTACACATTTTAAAGAGTCCTCAAACCCATTTAAAATTTCTTGGTTCTCCAAAACAACCATGAAACTCAGAAACCCCTGGGATATAATCCAGATTTTTAATGTAAATCCAGTGAGTGTCAGGTGCAGAGAATATTTTAGTCCCTTCCCTTTAGTCTATTATTTCAGCACACTCTGTGGTGAGAAAACAATTGCTGATTTACTTGTAGTTAACACCTCAGAGGTCAGAAATGCCTTAGCAGTTTCTCCAGAATTGCAAAATATTACTGTTTCTCTGGCCTCTCTGACTTTTACATATCTGGGTCTGCAAAATAATAACAAGAATTGTTATCAACTCTTCTAAACTACTTTTTACCCTAGAAAAGGAATAAGTAATGAAATTATAAATTCTTAATTATTGCACCAAGCTGAATGATAAATCTGTTTTAAAAATCATCAGTTATTCTAAGTGAATTGCTTTTATACAAACCAACATGGTTTTCAGAAGCTGGCGATGAATACATAGCAAAGATTCCGGAGTGCCTTTAATAACCAATGCCTTAAATATTCATGCTTTCTGATACTCTGGTAACAGCTTCTCTCTTTCAGATTTGAATATAGCTATATCTGTTCAGCATACCATGCTGTGAAATGGTTCCAACCATTCATCTGGATATATTTCAGAACAATTTAAATCTAGCCCTAGCATTGCAAGATAGACATTTCAGTTCAGACTGTGCTGAAGAAAATTAATACCTCATGCCAACAAAACTTTATAACCCCCAACATTAAATGAAATTTTTAAAAATAGTGCTTTCGAACACAATTACTACATGCTTTCCAGTATTTTAGCTTGCCTTCCAGCTATGTGTAACTGTAGAAAAAGAATTAACATCTACTCAGTGTCACCTTATATAAGTGAATGAATGTTCCATTGAAAGTTTCTGCTTCACACTAGAATCCTGCGTTGTTTCTGAAAAGTTACTGCTTATTTTGTAACATTTTGAAAAATATTTTCAGGCTTTTGAAAAACATTTTTGAAAATGTTTTCAGGCTGCAGTGATTTTTCTCTGCTTCAGTGAGTAGTGGAGGAATTAGAATGTCCTTTTTATTGCATTAGTGAATCAGCACATGCCTAACAAGTTGTGCCTTATAAAGTCAGTGTGTTACCAGAAAAATTTTCCTTTTATTCTGATTAATTGCAAATGCAGGTTTCAGAGCTAGTTTTCTTTTCTTGCTCATTCTTGGTAAGCTTTGCTAAAGGTCAGTGCCCTCTTTCTTGGCAGCAGCCACTGTTTGATGCCCGGAAACGGGGAGGCTCAGAAATCTACCTCATGAGTAAAGAACGACCTAACAACCCTGGTAAAGGACTCCACATTGTTCTCCACATGACTTTCCTGTCAGAAGTGTTCAAAGGAAAGTTAGTTTACTGAAGGGAAAAAAAAATTCACATATTCTTCTGATTTCTGTTGTAGTTCCTCTGCTTTAACTGTTGGAGAAATTTTGAAGAGTCTAACATCAACTTTAGAATCTCAGAATAGAATCATAGAATGTTTTGAGTTGGAAGGGATCTTAAAGATCAAATAGTTTCAAATCCCCTGCCATGGACAGGGACACCTTCTACTAGACCAGATTGCCCAGGGCCCCATCCAGTCTGGCCTTGAACACTGCCAGGTTTGGGGCATCCACAACATCTCTGAGCAACTTGTTGCAGCGCCTCATCACTCTCACAATAAAGAACTTCTTTTTTAACCTCTAATGCAAACCTGTCCATTTTCAGTGTGAACCTATTGCCCCTTGTCCTGTCGCTACAGTTCTTGATGAAGAGTCCCTCTCCATCTTCCCTGTATGCCCCCTTCAGATACTGAAAGGTTGCTAAGAGGTCTCTACAATGTGTGGGATATCTAGGTCCTTTATATTAATCAGCTACATAACATTAAAATGAATGTTTACATTGTAGGAATTTCCTTTGTAAAGAAAAGGCAGAATGCTGCTAAATTTCCTCGTCTTGTTTATAAGTGAGTAAGAACTGGCTTCTTCACCATCTCATGCTGCTCCACCTATTTTTATAATGCTGAATATGCCTTAATAGCAGCAATGACTAAGACAGGGAAACACTGATTGCAAGCTGCCACTAACCCCTGCTGTGTTCTCTTTCCAAGTTACTCTAAAAATATATTTCAGCTTTATCGTTGGGTAGTTACATTTCCTAACAAACACAGAGCATCCTTCCTTCAGGTCTGTTAAAGGCTGAATAATAACCCCTGGCAATGCATTTACATGAAGGACAGCTGGAGCCGGTTGCCAGGGGAGCTGAGGATTGTCCAGACACACTCGCTGTTGAGCGGATACGGCTCGGGATAGCCAGGGCTGTTGAAAGCTCCTCTGTCCATGTGGAAAGTACCTCCGCAGGCTGCAACAAGAAAGAGACAACAGAGGCTTGGAAAGGATGGCATAAACAAAAAAACAAAAAAGCTTGACAGAGGCAGAGCACTTGCTAATCAAGAAAGCATTTCTCCTTGTCTCTGTTCTTTAGCTTATTGATGTACTTGCTGAGACCTTGGCCAAAAAAGAGGAAGGCAAAAGGGGAGGTTCAAAAATCAAATGACAGAGAGAAAAAGAGGTAAAGGATCTGTTCTTTTTCTTAAAAGTCAGTAGCATAAGGAAGTAGCACATATGGACTTACATGATGACGATGCAGCATAGGTGGCATGGAAACCCCTGGCAGTAACATCTTTGTTGGAGATGAAATTCACCACCAAGGCATTACCAAAAGAAGTGATAGGATGTGGCATAGTAGTGCCACAGTAACGGCCTGAAAGAGAGCAGAACACAGAGGGGAAAAAAAACAAGTGTTCAGCATCTAATTACTACTGTTAATTTAGTATTTGACGTTAATGCTTGAAAACAAGAAGGAGCAATGTTTGTTGCTTACAATTGCAGTTGTCAATCCAATCTACATAGAAAAGAAATACTCCATGACATTTGCCCAAACCTCAACTCTTGTGACAATTTTTTTTAGTAGAAAAAGGACCTCCTGCACCCCAGATACCCTCAACCCTGATTATTCTATCATTGAGTTTCCTCAATGAAAAGGAAAAAAATTATATAACTGCCTAATTGGAAATAAAATGTAACAAAACCTATTAAATATATCTGATGGAGATTTCCATTTCACTCAACTGATTTCTGATGAAACAAAAAAAACCCAACTGAAAAACAACAGACATTTCTCTTGTAATGGATTGTAACAGGGGATTAGGAATGTGAGTCATGATCTGTCAAAAAAGTATCTGTCAGTAAAAAGAAAGATAGGAGCTACTATCATAGAATAATTGAATACTCTGGGTTGGAAGGAACCTTTAAAGGTCATCCAGTCCAACCACCCTGCAATGAGCAGGGGCATCTTCAACTAGATCTGGTAGCTCAGAACTTCATCCAGCCTGACCTTGAATGTTTCCAGGGCATCTACTAATTCTCCAGGCAACTTCTTGCAGTATTTCACCACCCTCATTGTAAAAAATGTTTTCTTTATGTCTTGTTTAAATCTATTTTTTTTTTAACTTAAAACCATGACAATCTCAATATGCCTTTCTAAAATCTTTTTCCCCATCTTTCTTACATGTCCCCTTTAAGTACTAAAAAGTCCTTTTGGCAAGTGAAAGCCAAGGATAGGAGATAAAAAATTAATTCTGGTCCTAGCTACAAACCATTTAAACTGACTGCAGCCCCACTCCTGACAAAGGAGCATGTACAAAAGTTAAGTAAGGGAGAACATGATAAGACAGGGATATTCTGAATTTTCCAGAAAGGAATTAGAGGCATCCCTAGGGATACAAGCAGAGTTGGGACCACCCTGTGGCCAGGGCTTTGAATTTTTCCACTTCAGGCTGCTCCTGGCACTTGAAGGGGATGGTACTGTCCCGAGAAGTCAGAAGAAAGCTATCTAAAATTCAGGAAAGAGCAGAAGAGTCAGGCTTTCCATGGCTTGACAAAGTAATTTTCCACTCCCAGAGTTTGCAGCTTCCTTACCTGTGTTTAGCATGGACTGTGCTTATTTGTTATGTTATGCTTTTGTGCAGTTAACTGGAAATTCGGTTTAAACTGAATTGCTTGGTTCCCTACATTGTTCAGCTGAGGAGGAAGGAAAAGGCAGCTGGAGTCAACACCAAACTGCAGGTTAGTAGGAGCATAGTCAGAGCCCGGGAGGACTCTGCCATTCACACTGAAGACTTATTCTCCATTCTCATTTTCCTCTGGCCAGAGAGGCCAAGGAGATTCTGTTATAAAAGGAAATCCATGGAGCAAGAGACCATGAACAGAAAACCTCCTACTTACCTTGGGTGTAGTTCTATATATATAAAATACACAAGGGAAAGGTACAATACCTTGAAGAGGAGCCTCATAGTTATTCCCATCCAAAATCTCCACAAAATCAGTTGTACAGTTTTGTCCATTTTTTTCAATATCAAAGTCAGTGAATGAAAGTGTGACATGGTTGACTGGCAAGAGCAAAGAGTAAAAATTGAGGAAGAATTTAGTAATTTCACAGATAAATATTTACATGTAAACAAATGTTCTTTTTTTCCCCCTGAAGTAAATTATTTCCTATAAAGCATACCTGAAGTAGTTTTTTTCATTATATATTGAATGAATTTGATGTAAGTGCATTAAACTTTAGTGCAAAGGTCCTGGTAAATCTCTTCAGTACCTTTCAGTACTTTCTAGTTCAATCAACATTAGAAGAACAGGACTTAGCAAATACACATGGATCTAAGTTTCCTTGTTTCTGGACAACTTCATTATATGCTGAAAAAATTAGCGAATAAAACATGGAAAATCTACAGACTTTCAGAAACAAAACTTATTTCTACACACCCATGACCTGCTGTCCCTTTGCAATCTATACCATAGATCTGGACAAATGTGCCCTGCTCCAGGCTTAGAAAGAGCCACTTCTTTCATCATATTGCAGCAGTCCACATTCATCAATTGGACTGGTCAAAGGATCATTAACTACCCTCAGCTATACTTGTACAGAATTGGATTTTCCACACTCTTGGACTGCAGGCTATATAATGAAAAAGAGGATTTCTGATTCAGGGTATTTTTGACTCTCCTACTACTCTTACTTGTCTGATCTAAACAAAGGTGAAGTCACAGCTGGCAGAAGAGAAGCTGTCCTTGACACCAATCTGGGACAGCAGTTATTACTGGCCTTAGGGTTCCATGCAGTTTGAGTGGGTCAGAAAGACCTTCATGATTTAGATGATAACTCAGTTTTCTCCCACACTGACTAAACTGATTTTGACACAAATATTTTGCTTCTCTCTGGGCCCCACTTAATTGGCTTGAATAAGCTGAAATGACAGCCATGGAGCTCAGGCTGCATTCAGCAGGGTGCTGCTGACTGGCATTCAGCTGCAGACACATGTTCCCCCCGTTCCCCACTCCTTTGTGTCCCGCCTGGTCAATCAATTACGGCTGTCAATGCAGGTCCTCAGGATACACAGCAAAAAGGAAAAACACAGTGGGTGGCCAGAGCAGGAGACTTGTTGGCCTTCCCAGTAAAAGCAGAGCAGGAACTCTGCTGTGTCCTGCCATTGGCTAAATCTATCAGACATGTATGTAATGCAATGTATGTATCCTGTTTATCCGTGTAATGTCATAAATAAATAGGAATACATACAGCGTAAAGAAACCACATGCAGCTGTAACATGAGGCATGGGGTGGTCCTGATGGGAGAGTGGAGGAAGTCACTGCTTCTCACATAGCATTTGTATGGTCTCTCATGCTCATGTAATTTAGGAGACAGCAGTCATGTATGAGTTTTCAATATGGACCCAGGGAAAGTTTGTCTTTAAAAATAAATGTTACATAGGTGATGAACAGCTCAGATGATGTCCTTTTCATGGGCATCCTATTTGTATAAGTAACTATGCTCAAAAAATAATTGTTTATCTCCTGATATATGTTTTGGTATTTTCTTGGCAAATTTGTATTTGTTTTATAAACTAGCAAAATAAATTTATAAATATGATAGAAGCATTCTAGGATTTATCAACAATGTCTAAATATAATATGTACAACTGAAGTAGAATAGTTGCTATTTAAAATTAGGATACCAGGACATTATTATGGGATTTAACACATACAAATTATTTTTAGGAATCTTACGCAATGTAAAGCTAATAGAGGGTATTAAAGGTAGTAGCAGTATCTGATGGAAAATATTCAGTGTTTTATGATCAATCATTAATCTATGTAAAATTATGAATAGCTGAGAGCATATCTATGCACATAACAACAGCTTATTTATATATTTTTGTTTGTATTTGAAATTGAAATTTCAGTGTACCTTTTCTCATTATTCAATCTAATTTTTTTAATGTTAACAGCATAGATTTTATGTAACACAACTCCAGCTTGAAAACTCCAGACCAAAATAAGGTCAGCTAAATACAAGTGCTTTAATATATGTAAAACCTTAGATTTTCTCACAAATGAGTCCAATTTCACATAGTATTCAACACCTCATTTATAATTTTAACACTTGAGTCACTGTAAATTGGCTAAGATGACAAAGTTGTAAATTGTTTTCCTCACTATGCATTAATCTTTTACAGTGAAATCTGACTTGTGACAGACTGGGAGAGCCACATTCACAGCTACCAGGATGCAGAACTTCCTAAAGAAATAAAGGAGGAATTTTGCATTGTTATTACAGAAAAGAAGATGAGGATGTTAGTCATCCTAACTAACTATAAAAGATGTTTTTACTTACATGGTTCCTGAGCCTGAATAATCCAGCTGCAGTTCTGATTGTTTGGGTATTTGGCAGGATACAGAGGAGAGGAAATTGCTGCCCCAACTGAATCTGACTCTATGAAACTTCCACATGCTTTAGAACAACACACAAAGACATAGATACATATATAAATATTTATAGATACAAATCACCTTGCTTAGATTCTGTAGTGAAAATGAATGCATAAAGTGTAATAAGGTACATCAGCATGAAATGAGGATAAAATTTGCAATAGTATTTAATCAGAAGAAGAAACTTAGGGATTAGTTCCCAGCTCTGGCTGCCCTTTCTTGACCTGGATTCACATGCCATGCTGCACCTGGCTGACCATCTGCAAGAAGCCAGAGTGACTTTAGACCTGATGGTTTTCATTTCTTCATAGCCCAGAAGGGACACCTTGGGGCCAAAATAACTTGGTTTAAGGGTAGTGCAATATACCCATTTCTCTGGTCATTTGTTTATGTTGGCATCTAGGAAATAAAATCGTAAGTAATTGTTAACAACTTTCCAGCACCCAAGGGCGGCCCCACATTGCATTGGCAGGATCCTTTTGTCAGCTGTGTCAGCAAAACTGCAATTGTGTGAGGTGCTGCACACCCACGGGAGCTTGACTGACTGCAGAGCTTTGGCTGACAGTGCTGAGAGCTGCCATGCCTCATCTCTAAGCTCACTGGCTGCTCATAAACTGCCCAGCTCAGAGTTCAACACACACCTGCTTTCAACTGCAGGGTGAGGAGATGAGTGCTGAAGAGTGAGGCTCATTTATTGAGCTGTGCTGCCTAAAATACCAAACAAAAGATGGGGCTTAGGTAACTGAGTTTTCTCAGGAAGAGGGAAGCTGGGTTGCTAAAATCCTAGGCAGGGAGCACTCACTCACCAGATATAGTTTGTGCAGTACTGAATCCAGTAAATGTGTTCTGAGGAAGCTGAACAGTTTAGGCTCTCACAGCTATTATCCAGAAATGCCTAATTAGGCATCTAACTAGTACCTCAGTAACTGGGATTTCTGAGTTTTTTGTTGATATAAAATCCTCCTTTTCTTTATAATTTTTACAATATTTTCAAGAAATAAACATTTCTGGGAGAAGCAATAATTAACAGTGAACAGAATCCTGAGAGGAAAATGAGAGAAACTGATTTTCTGTGCAAAAGTTAAATGTCTGTATCTTGGGGAAAAACTGTTTCCCAAATTATTGAGAAAAAGTAAAAGAAAATCACCAGGTATCAAATAGTATGTAACTTCATGAAAAAAATTCTGCCCACTTGGTGTCATTTTTCATTAAAAAGGAAACCATGTAAAATACCAATTAGTCTGCCACAAATTGGATAGTAGATGTTTGGCAGGGTATGCAGGCCTGCATCCATGAACTTCATCAACAGCACCACACAGAATTCTTTTATAGCTTTTCAGATTCACGCGCATGGATGGACATATAAAATGTTATTTTGTCACTAGGTCTGTGGACACTGCCAGTTGCACTTTTTTCTCAGGACAGTTATGGACAGCTAACCCTCTGGGGAGGAAGAATAAGAGGTAGCTGATGTGTGCTAGAAACCCTGCTATAAAAAGTATGATTTCTTTTTTCCTAATTGAAGAATCTAAGTTGATCCTCAGACTTTAAAGTCTTTTATCTATAATTTGGAAAAATTTGTTCCTGATAAAGGTACACACTGGTGTGCTGCTTGGGTAGAAATGACACTTTCCATGATCAGCTGTGCTAAAAGACTGTGTCAGATACAAAGTTGTGATGAGATAAATGTGCATTAATGTAAATGATGGAATTACCCTCAGTGAAGTGAGCACTGAAGCCCCTGTGCTGGATGGTGTTATCGGAGTGCAGTCGGATGTACATCAGGTTCTTGGAGGATGTGATAGGAGGAGGATGCTGTGTTCCACAGAGCTTTTCAAGCAGTGGTGCTTCATTGTTAGGGCCATCAAATACCTGTTATGAAAAGATCAAATGAAATATTTGATTTCAATGGCAGTATTGAGAAGGCTTTTATTTCATTCCCTCTCATGTTTCATACATTTTGGTCATTATGTAGTCCTGCTATGGACAGTGCAAACAAACTGTACGTTGCCTGTCTTAACTGGAATTTCCCAAAAATGCCTATATTTCAGGTTGAAGCTACTGTGACCCTTGTAACTAAATGCAAACTAAATGCCCCGAGTAAACATCTTCTTTCATGTGTACTGGGTATTGAAACAACACTCATTTAACAATGCAGATGTCCCCATATATTTGCTGTTTTCTGTTAATGGCTAACATGAGCTCCTGTGTAGCTTTCATTCAGTTAAACCTTACATCTTGTCTCAGTAAAGATTTCCAAACTGGCCCTAACATGCAACTGGTGCAGCAGTGAGAGCTACGACTCTGGATAAAAGGTCACTAGGATTATGGTTTTTAGATCCAGCACCAAGGATCAGAGTCCTATATCTATGTCTTAGAAAAGCTTTAGGGTGCTGTGAACTACACATATATACATGAAGTGCTATTTAAGCAGAAGATAAAGAAAAGTAAAAAAAAAAAAAAAAAACAAAAGAGGAAGAAAGTATATAGGTTTACAAAACTTCACTTTTAATTTTACCACAAAAGGCTTCCTTCTCTTTTTTTTCCCCCAACAGCTGATAATTTTGTTTCCTTCCTGTTTCACAATCAGGAAGAGAAGGACAGAGAAGTTATAACCAATGAGTTCATAATTTAAGCAACATCAAAATTTTGACAAGAGAAAGTACAGAGAGAGAAAAATGGCCAGTCTCAGTCTCCCATTAATCCTTCCTAGCACTCCAGCAGAAGTGATTTGTTGCTGCTGTGTATGGAGCCATGGGACAGTCTCAGAAGTGCCTGTCTTCAGCAGCAAGGAGTGCTGGAGCTCCCAGCACAGTTGCATGACCACAGAGGAGGAGCCTTTTGGCTGCAACAGCAGTTGAATTCAGTTCCTGTTTCAGCATTAACATCCTGCCCTGCCATGGGCACATCATTTAATATAATGGAGAAAAATATGGATTAAAATCTATATGGGAGCACCCAAAAATGAAGCCAGGTGGCTAAAAGCTATATGAAAGCTATACAAATGCCATTAGATTAGAAGACATGTGCATTTTATTGAGAATATCTTTCTTTATTTCAAAATGCCTCACATTCTAGCAAGTCTGTGCAAGGCAGCACCAATGAATTAGAAAATTTTAACTAGACTGTGTAACACAATGCAATGTTTCTGCCTCCAGTATTCAAAGGCTTTTGAACACACTAGTGAAAAAAACCCAAAAAAAACCAGCAGCTGAGAGAAAGATGACCTGTCTCAAATAAACCTCAGAGCTAAGAAACAAGGGACAAAACTCCTGCTTAATCCCCTGACATACCCTCCATAGTCAATGCTGTACTCATGAATTAAACATTTGCCTGTGGTTCTGCGAACACTGGGTAGCTGTGTGGGATCTTGTGATGGAGCATTAAGACTGCAACGCCTGTTAAAATGAGTACCTGGTAAAGACACCCAAAAACATCCATCCACTCAACCTTTTCTTCTCTCTTGGCAGCCTGCCACAATCACCCTCTAATACACAGTGTGCAGTGTTTATTCTTCCTCTGCACATACATTCTGTATATAAATCAGACAGCCTGGAGTTAAAACCACGAACCATGGAATGTGAGGGGAAAAAATAACCCTTAGGAATTAAGGCAATGTCTTTCCCTAGACAGTAGTGAGAGGATTTTATCTGAGAAGAAGCATTGCATTGACAGGGCATAGAGAGAGGGCCTGACTACTCCTGGTAAATGCTGGCTTTGATCTGCATGCCTCTGCCCAGCTAAGGATATGACCAGAAGGATTTCAGGCTTGCAGTTAGATCAGAAACCACAATATTCACACACTAGCTCAGGAAAGAGTTGAATCTCTTCAGTTTCTTAAAGCTATTTTAAAAAACATTTGAAAAATGCATTTTTGTGGCTGCAGGGCTAAGGAAAACCAATACATCTGCTTACTTAAAAGCCAAGTTTTCAGTTGCACTGTGCATAGCAGCAATTCCCTTTGCACAGTGAACATAACTGAGTGACTCATTGCCTTCTTCAAATGTGTCCTGACTTTTGCAAAAACACATGACAAAAAGATGTCCATTTTTGCTTTCTGAGTAAAAAAAAAAACAAAAAAAAACTCCATATATTTCTAACTGTTCTCTCTTGAAATATGCTCTTTGCCAGTACCTGGAATAAATTAAGTCATACCTCCTCTCTATCTCCCAGAAGCTTACATTTCTACATTCCTGTGTTTTACTTGTTACACTGCAACAGGAATGAAAAAAAACATTTACTTAATCAAACTCAGTGGGCAGAATAAGCTATTTCTCACTCTCCTTTTCAGGACCTCTCCTTTTCAGTGCAGAATCACTGCCTTCTGAGCCATGTTCTCCTCCGGTCTCCAAACACTTGAAACTCTTGCTGACCTGAGCTCCTGGCATAGCATCAGATACATTATTGGTTAAACATAGTCAAAAAATACAGCAATTGGTGCATTCACAATTTCTTTCTGTCCATTTGCCTTCAAATAAACAAAATGTTTTGTGAGTCACACACTCCTGACAGAAGTACACAGGGGTGGGTACACAGAGAGAATTTTAAAATTTACTCAAGTATGGTGACAATGACAACAAAAAACTCTTCTCAAAGATCTTATGCTCTCTACATAATATAACTGAGATAGACTTGAGATTAGAGAAAGACTATGCATGCTCATTTAACAGATGAAGAGATGGTCATCCTTTCAGAGAGCAAATAAGAAAACTGAGGTGCAGAAGCAGAGGATTCAACTAAATTTAGAAAGCTAAACCAATAAAATATGTGCTCTCTGCACTCCCTCCATTGGCTCTAGAGGGAGCTCAGGGCAGTTATCCCATGATTTACCATCACAGGCTCAGAATACATTTGGTTGAACCTAGATCTGTGATGAGACTCACATCTGAAATCACTGAGCAGAACAGAAAAATGCACCGGGCTTTATGGAGTTGCAGCATAGCCAAGAAGCAGCAGACACAAGTATTTTCCCTCCTCCCACTTTGTTCACATAACACACGAGCAATGGAAAACCTTAGAGGAAAAAAATACATTTTCATGTGTTCCCCATAGAAAGGAATGTATGGTAGAAATATTTGAAAAAAAAAAAATCTTGAGTCATAATGCAGGGAAAAATGAGTGGATCTAGAGTGGGGAGGGCAAAGGAAAAGACCATTGGTACATTCGAGGGTGGAGGGAAGCCCCAAGAGAACTCACAGAGCAAATAAAATCCCTATAGATAAGTAAAAATTCAAGAAACAGAAAAGGGTGGAACCCCTGTGCTATTCATATATGGTAGTTGTTCCTATATTAGGGAGAGAAAAACAACCCACCTGCTTCCTTAGCTGCCTGTATTTTCCATTTACACAGCTTTTGGAATGCAATTCCTAAACCATTCACAGTCAGACATCTACTTATATTTTCCAGCCCCTCTCTGTCCCCTCACTCTGCTCTCCTATGTGTGAGGCATATAGCAAGTCTTGAAACAAGGTGAACACAAATTGCACCTAGGTGTTGCTAACAAGAGAATCTCCTATTACTGGCATACCAGGAGTGAAAGAAACCTCATTTACTCCTTTCTTGCCCTGCTGGTTCCCCTACATGAGCACTGAAAAACTCTGCCTCATACACCAAGGCCTCAGATCCCTTTATTATCTCTTGGCTTCAAACCAGCATTCCCCCTCATCAATTTTCAGACCACACTCTACTTTGTGGGCAGTGATTGATGTCTGCATCAAATTTAATTTTCAGGTTTGTTTGCACAACTGGGGCTAATGGGCAACTCCCCTCGAACACTCCCAAAAAACCAAAAAGCAGAAGCAAACAACAGATACTCCTGTAGCTTTGTAGGACAAGGGGTGTCACTGCACATGGTCTGCAGACTCTGTTCACACAAAGAGCTCTGGCACAGCCATCTCCTCTGGCCACTGAGGGAATGACTCATTTCAGTGATTCAAAACTCAGTGTTCTATCCAGCCTGTAAAGTTTATGGGAGAATTGTGCTTGCAGCTGCAAAGAACTCACAGAAATGAGCACTCCACAAAGTGTTAAGATACGTGCAAACATCTGTTGGCATCAGGTCTAGACGAGAAACTGGAATATTAGGCCTTTTCAGAATTTACCCCCTAATTTTTTAGTGATTTGTTTGCATTAATACAAATTAATCTCAGATAGCACATTGACTTTCTACTCCTATGTCATAGCACAGGAGATTTGAAAGTTCCTTTTCAAAGGTCCCCTGATGTAGTTAATAATTTAAATAAAAGGACATCACCATATTTCCTTATGCTTCATAACCAGGAGAAAAAAAAAAGGAACAGTTATTGTACAAAGACGCTTTGTGGGCAAATGAAATCTTCAGTTCTGCTGAGCAAAATGGGGACACATTTCCTTTTTTTCTAGCTCAGTACAAAAAAAGCTTTACGAGGCAATGTTGTTAAAACTGATGCTGTTTTCAAAAGAGTTTCAGCTCCTGCCAAATTGAGTTCTTTGTGAATGACAGTTTATCAAGGAGAGGAAGGCTGGATTTTGGGCTACAGTCACTGTGCTTTATCTGACTAGTACTGATCACACATGCCTTTGTACTGAGTGAAGTGTGATCTGACATCAAGGGCCAGGATTTCATGTCCCTGCTTCCAAAAGACCAAGAGGAGACTTGGAGAGGTTTTCGTTGTTGTGTACTGATTGAGCAGCAATTTGAGTTTCTCTGACACCAACAAAAGTTCACAAATCAGCAGCAATGTGAAGCTTTAAAGAGAGCAGTGTGTCTAACAAAGCAATTAAACAGACAGCTGCAGAGCACCTGAATAAACAGTGCATACATAAAGAAAATCAGCCAGCAACAATTCCCTCTGGATGGAGAATCCCTCTCTCCTGAGTTTGTAGCAGAGTATGGACAAATTGCTGTATATGTCAGCAGTTCATTCTATGGCTTGGAGCAAGCTGTGGTAACTGCACTATAAATGGGAAATCATAGCAGTTATCTATTTATAAGGTTATTTTGCAAGAATTTCACCAGATTAATTAAGGAAACCTTTGAAATTTCTTTTGTTACTTACCTCAACATTGTCATAGTTACATGAATGGTGATTTTCAATGTCAAAATCCGTGAAATTCAATAGGACTCTGTGGCTTTGGTCAACTTGGATAACCCAGGAACAATCTGTGTTGTTATGATAAGGTTGAGGATAGTTTGGAGAATGGATTTCCCCGCTGGTAGCTTGGAAAATACCACCACAGCCTGAAAAAGACACAATCAGTTTTAATCACAAGCTCTTTTCTTTTATACTTAGTGAGAATCCAGCTCTATTTTTAAATTATGAACACCTTCTTCTTTATATTTCCTACATTAAGCTTTTGTAAGATGAGTGCTACAACAGTTGAAGTGTGCAACAGAAATCAATGGAAATGCCTTTTTGGAAAGTATAACATTATCATTATAATTGAATATGTGACAACAGTGCTGGGAGTAATGTAGCCCCAAGCTGGTGGTAGATGTAAATGCTGAAGCACTAGTGCTGGTGTTCCTCAATCCTCAATACTGTAAAAGCAATACAAAATACTGTTCATATGAATGCCAGAGGCCTGGCACACTGAGAAAGCAATAACTAGGCCCAGCTGAGCATAGGGTGAGAAAATTACTTTACTGAGAGAGCTGGGAGCTCCTCATTGCTCATGAGCAGTGCAGCAGCAGTAAACCTCACATTTTTACTTCTCTACCCATGAAGTTGAGGGCTTCCTGAGGACTTCACCCTCAGGTGCTTCTGGTCAGAACAGATCTGGTGCTCAGGAATATCTAAATAGCCTGGAATGATGAATTCTGTGTGGGAAGTACCAGGGATTTCAACAGGACTAACACAAATAGACTTTTACATCTTAAAAAGATATGGAGAAGGGAAAAAGAAAGACAAGGATAAAAAAACTATACTGTTATTGCATTCTGGTGAGTGGGTATTTTAGAGGCTAGAGGGGGTCAGAGTACAGCAGGCAAGACATTGTAAAGGGATAAGAAAGCTTCAGGGGGCCTAAGTAGAAAAAAATAAGCTGCCAGATCTCAAAAGGGATTAATTCAAAGGACTATTGTAGACTTCTTTTATTGAGAAAAAAATCTTGTGCCTTTCTCGTAAAACTTGTGAGAGAGAAGTATAAACCTTGACAAGCTAATGAATCAGTGTGCTTAATCAAGCAAAACTGCAAGAATTAAAATTTGCCTCTCATCATTTTTCATTGCAATTATTTTCCAATAATTGGCCTTTTTATAAGAACTCACATGTAGAGACGTGGTTGAGTCTTTTAAGCCCATCTCTTGTTTTAGTGATTACCAGTAAGGCTGTGAACAAATAATCACACTGGGGGATGGATGAACCTTATAGAGATCAAGTATTTACTAATCACTCCAAATATTTTTGGGGTCCAGTCTACTGAGTTCTTCAAGCTAGTGTTCTCAGCTATTTTTCAGTTTACCATTTAAAACCAAAAGCACTATTCAGTGAATAAAGGACTCTGTATGGGTGAGTGAGAAAGAGTGGTAGCATGAAAAATCCTTTGCTCATTGCAGGAATGTCTTCATTAATTATGTAGAGAAGAAACTGAAACAAAATACATTAAAAGGCCTAGATTTCAGATAATTAGACAATTTTAAACTCTGTGTGTTTTTCAGCATCTCTAAGTCTTACCAAATTCAGTATCACCCAAATTCTCTTTCAGCTTTCAATCCTATGCTGTTTGACTACTTTGAATGCTTGCATGGCTGATGCTCAATTTTCAGACTTCCTGAATTTCTCCTGGTATTAATCAGTGTACTCACCACCTGGATTCTCTTGCCATGAAGCATTAAAACCTTTCCCTGTCCCTGCTGCATCTGTCTCAAAACGGACAACAGCTGAATTGCCAGTGGTGGAGATTCGCAGTGGGTTCTGTGCTGATCTTGAAACACACAGCTGGGCTAGCCTAGGAGAGAGGAAATCTGGGCCACCAAAGACCTAGAAGTGGAAGAAATATTGTCAGTTTTCCAATGAGAGTATCTGCCACACAGAGTACATGAGAACTGTTTAATTTTTAGGAGGGAAATAAAACCCCATCTATAAGTATTGAAAATGATTCAACATTTTAGAATGTAAAGCAGCTTAGAGTCTTTTTCTCTGCAGACTTACTTGTATCTGAACCACCTGTACAAATCAAGTTTAAAATTCTAGATTATTTGAGAACAGCCTTGCATTAAATAGAATTGTCTGTCTGGGACTTGGCCAGCTTCTTCTTCCCTTTCCCTTCAGAATTAGCACCTTGTTTCTCTGGGCACATAGACCCAGATTTTTTTTTTGCATGCTTGCTTACTTCCTTTTTGAAGGAACCTGTGCTGATGATTTGCACCACTGATATCTAGAGGCATAGTTAAAGACAATTTTTAAACTGGGGGCAGATTTCATAATCTGATAAAACAAAAAAGCTTTGCAACTTTATTTACTTCAAGGGCAGCTGGATTTGGGTCAAGTAAGCTACATTTTAATAATGTTCTTTGGAAGCAAGGATATATAGCATACATATTTGCCACAAAAGTCTGGTTTTGGCTTTTAAGAGTAATTGTTTCCTACTCAGAAGAGTGTGCCTCAGGCAGTCATAAACCAGAGAACCACTACTCCCTTAAGCATCACAGCATTATTATGTACTTACAATGCATTTTTAAACTAAGTGAAGTGAATTATGGGGCAGTGCTGAAGTTCCGTTAACCCTGTTTCTTGTTTTCCAGAAGGGATGTAGGATTTTAGTTTGAGCCCATTTGTAACTGGTGGAAATGGCTCACCTTCCCTAGTATTCCCAGTCAGAGCTGAAGAAAACACTCATGCTCAGTGCAATGTCCAATTGACATGTGATTTTGGTGCCTAGAGCCCTCAATGATTGGATTTGCTTGGCTTTCTGCATGCTAATGAAATGGCACCCAATACTGACAGTCTACCACCTTCACTGTATATGCCTGGTACGACTGCAGCTGCAAAAGTCAGCTTGGCAGTAACTTTGGATGTGAAAACGCTAAAAGAAATACACCAAATAAAGAATGTGCTGCTGTCTTTCAGCAACCAAACAATTAACAGAAAGATTCTAAATCTATAAGTATGCTTTTTATTATGTATAAATCCCAAAATTAAACTAGATAACATCAAGTTCTGACAACACAAAACTCTAACCCAAAACAACAACAAAACAAACAAACAAAAAAAAGCAATCAAAAGCAAAGACTATAAGGCAACAAATCCCATCAGAATTTTCTAACAGTAGCACCTTAAGTCCACTCCAAAAATTAATAGTTTGGTTAACATGAAAAAAGTTAAAAGAAACAGTCTATGCATCTTTCTCAGAAAGAAACAGTACTGTTAGAAACAGCTTCATATGTGTCTTTTTTTTCCTATGATCATTTCAAGATGAGGGGAAACTCAGTATTTTAATAAGCAGACTTTTAAAACCCCAGAAGTAGTTTGGGTTCTGTCCAAGGTAAATATCTGAGCAAGTCTAACAAAGAGCTGAGCTAGTCCCCCCACATTCAGGGTTAAGTGAATTGTTACATAATTTGATTAATTGTGTGCTCACTAACTAGTCAGAGGGCCTGACACTGCTCTGATGTTAGAGATATAACAGAAATAATTTGGTTTTTAACTGGAAAAAAAAAATTCAGTGACTCCAGGTTAATGTGAGACCTCAGGAACTGAGGCTTGCATCCCCAGAAGGAATAAGGAATTAATTTTTCTATAAACATCATAGACTGTTAGATGTTCAAAAGACAGTATTTTGCTTTGGTGGCTGATAACACAGGCTTAATAGCTTAAACATTTTTTATTTTGACTGACATAGCACTTTTTTGCATTCTGCAGGGAGGCTGCATGACTTGAATGGATAATGGCTCCTCTGTCCAATCGATCATCTCAAGGCATTCAAAAGAAGTCAGTATGGGTGAAATCACAGCTCAGATTCAGAATCTGTAATGAAGCTGTCATGGTCTGGGGAAGAAGCCTGTTTGTCTGCTGGAAGCTCAGTGTCTTCAGAAGAAATCTTACTGCTTGGCTGCTTGTGAGGCCCAGTGACTGCTGCATTTGTCAGAGGTCTGTTCAAATATGAATTTTAAAATGTGTTTGTGTTACATTCCCTGAGTCAGAGCCACAGCATGAGATCTAGCTGGAACACATGCTCTTAATTATCTAAACCAGCCTAGGGAAGCTATGTGGCAGAGAAAACAGCAGGAGTTTCTAATATGCATCTAATAAGTCTCATGGACCAGCCTCTCGTATCATCCCTGGTGCTCCCTGGAGCTGTCTGCCCATGGGCAAGGGAACCAAACCCAGCTCTGACATAAACCCTGCTGATTTCTGCAGCATCTCCTCAGAAATTAACTTGGCCCAAGCTGAACATTTCAAATTGTCCTATTGGGAAAGAATAAAGGATGGAGGAGAAATTCTGATGGAAACCTGAAGTTTATGGGTGTCCTTTACATTGTTAAGTGTTCAGCAACAGCTTCTGAACAGTTTCAAAATCAAAAGCAGTCAGAGGCATGCTCCTTATAGTCATGAGTGTATTTTCTTTTCTCCTTTAGGCCAGCTCAATTAATCAGATGCTTTCATAAAGGCTGGAATAAAAACAAGTTTGAGTGTTTCCATGACAAAAAACAATAAAATATTATATTTGGCTACAAAAAGAAAAACCAATAGTTACTTCATGAAAAAAAGAAGAGGGAAAAGAGAATGGATGGAAAGAATGAATTCAAGGGTGTGGTTCATAAGGAATGATAGGATGTCTGAGCTGAAAAAAAATATATAAACATCTAGTCTGACCAGACATCTGATCCCAAGATAAGGTGGTATTGGATGGCATAGCAGGGCTGCAGGACACTGCCATAAAGCCCATGGTTTCAATCTGTTCTTATCATTTGCTTCTGCCCCATTAGCTTCATTTAGCAATCAACATTCCAGAGTTATGAGCAACAGAAAGCTGGTTTTATGCAGTTGGTCACCCTGATGACACAGATTTTCTGGGAATAACACTGATCCCTGCTCAGATATACTTTCCAGCTTTGGCAGAGAATTAAGAACAGTAGTAATACCTGATATTTAAATACCTTTATATGTAAATGAGAAGACCAGAGCATCTGATTTGGAAGTGCAATAGATTGACAGTCTTCCTTTTCAGTTCAGAGCTACATGTTGCTGAAGCAGCATATATTTATAGTTTGTAAAAATCTGGTCCATGCTAAAGGAGAAGATATCATCATTGATGTGTCATAATTTATTCAAAGCAGGCATGGCAATTTTCCTCTATGAATATAATTTCAATAGAAGCCATTTAAAAATTATTTCAATTATTTGAAATAATGTCTTCTATTTCCATGAAAATATCTTTAAGAACAATTTAAATTTGCTTTCTGGATATTTATAAAAGGAATGGAATTTGATGAGGAAGAACAAAATACAGACTGCAACAGTGTCATAAAAGAAACAGGGAGAAAGATTAAAGGAGAATGACTTGAACATGAGCCATGGGGGTAACCTGAGGATTTCACATTAAAAAAAATTATTGCACAGTTTTGGTGAAACATATGGCAGTCCTGGGATACTGACATGGAAATGACAGCTTGTTTAAGAGGCATTGTCAAAGGAAAGGGAAGTCGCTGCCTTTTATGAGAACGAGTATGCTTTAGACAAATGTGCAAAGGTGCAATATTCAAGAAATTATGGTATAAAAATGAAGGTAGCAACAAAGGTGTTGCAAGGAGAAATATCTCTTAGAATTTTCCTAAATTGACTGCCAGGTCAAAGGGATGAGGGTGTCCCTAAGAAAAAGCTAAATGCATCCAGAAGAACAATTTTTGTGATTGCTGGGAAATATTTATTACAGGACATCTTATTTCAGGTATCAGGCTGAATGGGACATGGAGGGACAGCAGAGTGCAGAGCTACTTTACTACTGATTTTGACTTCCTATTAAAACTGGAAAATCATTTGAAATCAAATAAAGGAGAAAGCAGTAGAAGTTACTACTCAGAGATAAGGAAAATGTGAAATCAGGGGAATAACCATGAGAAAAATTAGACTTCAAACCCCAAAGATACTTAGACAGGATATTTTTGGGAAGACAATGTGAAAGACCTTTGGAACCTTAGTGATCACTGAAACACACAGTATCAAAAGCACACCACTAATCTTTTTTTTTTTAACACCCTGCAAACTTAAATGCATGTGTGGTTTTCTGCTTGGACATACATAGAAACTACAGGAAAGAAGGTGGCAAGATAAAGCAGCTTCTGAAAATGACTAGCCATGTTCTTTTCTTTTTTCCACTAAATCTGAGTCATCACTTGTTCTGCTCAGACTATGTCAATCAAGGTATGAATGAATTTCATAACAAAAGCAAGAAAATATGTATGTGGCAAGGTACATAAAGCTCTACTGTGTGCCTGCAGGGGAAGTTCTATGCTGCCATGCAGGACCTTTGATCATGCACTAAGACATGAACCAATTGTCACCTGTAAGTTGATTTATGTTAGATTATCTGTCAGCAGATCAGAGTCAGGTGTTGGGAACTGGATGAACCAAGATCAGGAGACAAGTAACTTGAAGCATGCCAATTCTGAGGGCAGGAAGGCAGAGGAGTTCAAGCAGCAAGGTGAGCATCTGTGCAGATGAATCAGTGTGGTTGGAAAGAAGCAGAACATAGCAACTAAGCTGCAAATAGCAAAAAAGGAAACTCAAAACCTAAGGTGAATACCTCGCTCAGGAGCACAGAGCAGTAAACTGCAGGGTCCTGTTAAACTGTGTCTTTAAGCAGTTGATGTCTGGCAACCCAGTCAATTGGTTTTAGGCCAGCTACCTTCCCAGTAAAAAAGCTCTCAAACAAATGATTGCAAGCCATCTGTACTCTTGCTGGATCATGATAGCTCCTGAGCAACCATCTGCAGATGTAGGTATTGTCCTTGGACTATTCAAGAAATGGTCATCCACAGCAAATTTAGATTTGGAGGCTGTTTAATGGATTCCTCTGGGCAACAGAGGCATAAGGAAGTTTATAAGCAGATTACCTTCAGTCTGGTAATTCTGGGCACAAAGAACAATGAAGATGCAACACAACAGACTTCATCAATACTCAAACCAGCCAGTACAGGCCACCTACTCATAGTCTCTGGTGTCAGCAATGTGACATACAGGTACACTTGCTAATGCTACTGATGGAGAATTCATGGACCAACTTCCTTACACTCAGATCCCACAGTAGTCAGAATGTGGGAGTGGGAAGCAGAGCTTAAGTGTGGGTACTGGACAGAAAGCTGTCTAACTGTATGCTGTATCACATCACCCAGAAGAGGAGAAGAAAGGCTGCAGTAGAGTGGTACAAGTTCTCTTAATCAGTATTTTGCATTCACTGCAAAAATATTGAAAAGTCACCCATGTATTATCATTGACAAAAGCTCACAAGTGTACCTGCATTAATGATCTCAAATGTCTCTAGTGAGAGCAGTTGAGAAAGTCTATAACTCTAAAGTTCTTCCTGAAATTATTTCCTATTCCTTCTTCCTGTACTGGAAGTCTATTCAACTGTTAGCTGAGATTGGTCACCTGGTTGCTTACCAACATGAGTGTAAAGATGTCATATATAATAGGGTCATCTAGTCTTATGGATCTCTTAAAGGTCAGAACATCCTTAGAGAGGCCTCTTTTCTCCTTTTCCCACCACCCTAAGATGACTAGGATATTGCCTCTTCTTTTATTTTTTTTTTCTGAGTGCAAAGATTCTTCATAATTTTCATCACTCAGGGTTATAAATCTCCCCACATCCTTGGAAGGTCCTACACAAGATCTCACCTGAGTTATCTCTTGCAGTGATCCATCATCCTCCTTTGCATCAGGAAATTATCTTCATGGTACAGCACCCTACACTTAGTTCTTTATAAAAGGTGGGGTTTTTAAGACTAAGTTTTTCAAAGCAGTTTTGTCTTTTATTAGGAAGCATACAGTGTAATGTCATAATTAATTAAGGTATACAGTCATTAAAGACATAAAAGCAAAAAATAATAAGAACATTGTAGCTTCTGTAACAATACCTGTTGAACATAACTGTAGCCTCATCAGAAACAGGAAATTGTGGTAGAATTGTTTGTTCTGCGTCTGCAGTTCTTGGGATTATCTGTTTCAGACTGAAATTAATATAACTTGTGTATTTTAGAGGAGTAAAACTAATGCTCTTACCTCCAAAACATCATAGCTGCAGTTTGGGTGATATTCAATGTCGAATTCCTGAATGGTGAGTTGAATGCTGCTACCAGGTGCTGTGTGGATGTACCAGATGCATTCCCTATTGCTTGGGTATCTGCTGGGGTAGCCAGGGCTGTGAAATGAACCAGAAGGGCCAAAGAGCTCTCCTCCACAACCTGGCAACAAAGCAAAACAGCCTGTCGATGAGGAGGTCTGGAAAAACTCACTGACAGCTCTGACAAGGACAGGCAGTAGCACCCATTTCACTGACAAATGTGTACTCTGGGCTGGAAGCTCTGCTCTGCCACAGGGAACCCAGGAAGAGAATGGCAGGCTGGAGCTGTTTGCACTGCCTGTGCAGGAAGTACTTCACCTCTTGTTTTGGTACATGTCATACCAAACCTCATCATCTGCTCTGACTGCTGAGACACAGAGAAAAAAAAGGGAAAATTTTTTATTGGCTTCTAACTTCACAAGTTAAAGAAAGCTAAATCAGATCCATTCTCAGCTCTTACTAACTTCAAATAATGCACAGGCTAAGTTATCACAGGGAGGTCTTTCTATCGTAAAAATGCCATTTCCCACTGCTTTTGAAATCATAAAATTAAAGACAATGCAATGTGCCTCAGCCTACTGAGCACGATTACAAGCTGCCAGATCACAGTGGATAAATGAACTTTCTGACACTTGGTGGGTTTATTGTTCTTTTTTTTATTCAATTGTAACAGCGCTATTGTAAAACAAACAGTGTTTGAAAAGTTATGTATTTTCTTTCCAGATAAAGAAAGTATTGTCCTAACACCACTCCCCACACCCTGGCGTGACTAAGTTCTTACATACTGTGAGCTAGATTGAAAAAAGAAACCAGTAGCAAAACAATGGATGAAATGGAGGCCCTGGTTTAACAGGACAAAGCAGCTGAACATCTGACACTAGTTTTATCTTTGCTTTATGGAGATGTGCTAAGTGTACCACTAGCCTCTCTTTAATGAATTCCTGGTAAGATGCTATTCCTGACTCAGTCCCCAAGTTCAGGCATAAACAGGGTAGGAAGGCACAGCAGCCCTCCCAGTATCAGGGCAGATTTAGATCAGTTGCATTCATAATGAAACCTTACCATTAGAAAAGCCAGTAGGGTGGCTATGTACCTGTCACATGCAGAAAGAAAAAGGATTCTGTGTTTGATCTGATTTTGTGTGTGCCACTCTGCCTTCCAGCAGCATTTTTCTTTTGCTCTTAACATTACAAGCTCCCCAAGCGTTTCATTTAGGCACTAATATTTTGCTTGCACAGAACACAAAACTGAGTTTTGTAATGCCCACACTCCATCAATCTCTTTGGCTTCATCTCCAGAGGAAAAGTTCATTCGCATTGCAAAGCCCCAAAATACTTAATAAAACCATCTCACAAACTGTGAGTTCTATATTCCCAGAGGAAAATCCTGTGGTATGTCAGAAGTGATAAATAGCATCTGTATCAGAGCCTTTATTTATAGGAGATATTTTATAACATAAACCAAATAAAATACTCCTTTGCTCAACATATATACACAGATTTGTAAAACTCCTCTAATCTCTGTTAAATCTAAGAATAATTTGCAATTTGAATAAGGTGTCCTTGGCCATTGCTTTGCTTTACACTGTATTCAGGAAGCTGTAGCTCAAGCTCTTCAATTAAGTGCAAATATTTTCCTTTCATCCCAAACTTGTGGCTGCTAAGTCCCAGAAGCATTTATCATCATCTCTACCATCAGGTCTTTCAGCTTCACACAGAAAACCTGACTTTGACCTCCTCATAGTTTGCTATAGGACTTCTAGGACTGCAAACCACAAATCTATGAAGGAAAAGAGCAGCAGGTCTGAAAGGGAGCAAAGCTATAAGAATCTATTTTAAGCTAAAAAAGAAAACATCTAAATAAAGACGTGAGGCCATGCCAGCTTTATAACACTCATCTCTCTCAGTCCATCACACAGTATCCACCAGAAAAGCACCTTTTAAACAAAAGAATTCCCACTAATCCAGGTAAACCTTTACATAGCTGAAGTTGTCTCACTGGTGAATTGGCACAGGTTTAGCTCTTCTCCCTTTCCCCCACCTTGCATCCAGAGGTGGCTTGCCCTGCAGTCACAAAGCTACATTGTCAAGCTACTGGGCAACTCAATTTAGGAACTAAAGAAGTTTTAAAGTGTATTTTAAACCAATCTTGCCTTTGATCCCTATGGAGAAAAAGGCAGTGCACTTCTTTCCCTGAGGCTGTCAGCACAGGTAAATGTTAAACCCCCTGAAACTTTGATATCTGTGAATGTTTCATCAGTGAGATGGAGGGGAAGAAAGCTTCAGTGTAAACCACCAGCCCTTTTTTCTCCCAGTGCCATTAGAAGATGGCCGAGTTTCCCTCTAAAGAAACCAGGTTGCTGAGGTTGTACAACTGGAGAAGGGGGAAGCCTTTCAGTGGAATTTGCAGCCTTTCTTTCCCCTCTGCAGCCGGAATTACACAGCCACTAAGGACCGAGCTCAGGAGGAAAAAGTTGCTTTGCTGCCAGCTTGGGAAACAGAAACGTTTCTCAACAGCTAGACTTAATGTCTCGGCTCCTGAGGGGATGGGAACAGGGATCAGGGCAGTTTCAGCAGGCAAAAGAAAGCCAACTGCTATTTATCTCAGCCTGAAGAAATCTGGGAACACTTTAAAACCTAGCAGGCAGTTGTGTCTCAGCTTCTCCTAAAGGTTTCCTGATAGCCACAAAAGACGTTTTTTTTATTTAAACCTGAAATGGCTCAGAGGAGAGGAAAGTTTGTATGCTCTTCTTTGAGGCACAGACCTTTCTTCCATGCAACCCTTGCAGGTACCATTCAGGTTGCTCACACTCCCTCTCCAGAGAGGTTTACATTTCCTCTGAGCTCAATCAACATTCTCTGGAAGCACATGAGTAAGAAGGTCAAACTGCTTTTAATGTCCCATTTCTTTTCTTCCAACTAAAGATGTTCCCAGAAAAAGCTTCTTTTTAGTTTTCTTTTTTTTTTTTTTTAATGGAGTGATTCTTTTTAAGTACTCCAGTAAAATGGAGGTAAAGTTTAGGTCTCTGAGATTAATTTCTTATAAATTTTTTGCAAAAAGATTAGAATTACTTGAGTTTATGCCTAAGCATTCACTAATAGCAGAAAAAAGAGCTCACTGATCTTTGCAAATATGTAAACTTCACACCTGATTTTTTTTTGACTGACCAGCATATGCCACAAGAAACCTTCATATCAGAGCAGAAGCACTACCTCTGAAATCTCTGGCCAACTGCCAGGAAGTCTGTGCATGTTTCTGTTCTTTATAAGGATGAGGTAACAGTCAATTCTGTTGTGCTTTGCTGAAAATATAAGTGCTTGTTGATTATTAAAAAATATTGACATAAATACTTAAAGAGATTAAAACTTACTGTATTACAATGCCAAAATGAGAAAACTCAAGTAATGAACTTTTTGAAATGCTTACAAAACTTTGATTACAAAGTTACATGAATACAGACCTTCTCCCAATGTCTGTATTTGGCTGAAAATATCAAATAAAATTTTGATTCTATTGAAATAAATGGAATTTGTGCTGTTTATAGCAACAAAGTAAAAAAAAAATTGGTCTTTAGGGATAAATAAAAATGCAGAAGCAGTACCTATAAATAGCAGCATTACTTCATTTTTCACTGAAATAATAGTGAATAATACCAAGACATTCTGCTCCTAGTGAAACATTAAAAGTTTTTCTCAGCACAGAGATACATGGTCTTTCTGTGTGCTGTGAAATGCAGACAGCTGCACTGTGGAAAAGTTGCTTGCAGCTGAACTGCATACAGCAGATGACCAGTTTGTGCCAACCTCCTTGCAGTAATTTAGGACATTTCAGCCCTGCAGTTAAACAGAGAAAAGAAAAAAAAAAAAAGAAAGAAGAGATACTCTTTTAGTAGTGTAAAGGTCCTGGAATTCCCCTGAAAATACTGAAAACTACTACCTACTCTGGTATTAGTTGCTAGGAAATCAGACAACAAACAGAAAACTTAGGAAACATATATTTGGTGGTTTTGCTTCCCTCTGACTAAAATTTACGTATTCATTGAAGATTGTGCAAGAGATGACTTACAGATCTTTCCATATTACTGCCTGTCTGGTTAGCAGATGGTATTCATTAACCAAAGAAGAATCCCTATTCTCATAAATAATTATAGCTGAACAGAAATGTTGTCATCTGTGGAAAACTCTATTATTTGCTAGGTTTTCAGATTTATTCATGGGTATGTTTTTAGTCACATGTTAGAAAAATCCCATCCATAAAGGTTAAAGAGAACTGGCACTGTTCCTGCAAAATCAAATTTAGGGAAATGAAAGGAAACAGAGTTTTCCAGTTGTGGTACTCATAGTGAAACATTTCAGTAAATGAAAGCTGACTGTAACTGCAAGGAGCATGTACTAGTAACATTTGCATGCAGTACAATAATACTTGCATGAAATATAATTTGGATTTGATTCTGAAAACTTTTGCTCTCTTGAGTAGGTTTGGTTATAGAATATTATCCAATGGATGAAGTACAATAATTTATTTGATAAGGGTTTATGCAAGAGAATAAAAATTCAAGTGAAATACTGTTTCAGGTTTTTTCTGCTTTCTGATTCATTAATATCAGACCTTGTTCATCCTTAGACTTAATGTGACAGAAAGACACTGAAAAGGAATAGTCATTTTTGGAAACTGAAAAAATGTCAATTTGTCAAAGCTTACACAAGAAATAAACAACAGACATATGATTCAGGTTTAGAAAATCTGGACCTCAGATCCCATGCTGACCTGCAGGGTGATATTTTGTTCAGCAATCCTAATGGATGCCTGAAAAATGTTTCCAGTGAATGGCTTCTGCATCTTCATCTAACCTCTGTTTCTGTAGCGCTTCTCTGAAGAACTAACAAACAATTTAACATTTGACCTGACACATATACTGACCATGTGAAACAGAAAGCAGAATCATTGGTGCAAATTTGGACTGAGAAATGCTGAGAAGAGACAATTAAATTTTAAAAGTCTACTGACAATGAAGCAGCCAAATGAGTGAGCTTCCAATGAAATGCAGATGTATATATAGAGCAGTGAGGCCCTACATGCACGTTGCTTTATAAGGGAAGTGACTGGTATAGGAAATATGTGTCTCCTCAGATATGACAGTTGTCACTGGTGTAATTTTGCACTGAGAGACCTTTGCCCTCTTGGCCTCCTGAATTTTTTTTTAGGGAAAGCAGTTTGATTGGCATTCCATCTTTGCAATATCCAGACTGTTACCACAAGTTTGTTCTTTCTCAAAGGGCCAATATATGTCCCATATATATTTGCCTATATTAAACTTCCTAAAACAGAGTGAAAGTAGAATAAGCACCTTGCAGATTCAAGCTATACACTGGCAAAAAATCCTTGTGAGGCCTTGACTGCAGAAGAAAACATTTGTGATTTAACCAAATCAATTCTAATTCCATCCTCATCAATGAAACTCCCTTAGAAGAACAATGATATTTCAGAACCAAAATAATTGTTAAATTTACTTCCCTGCACTAGAACTTTCTATTCTATTTCTATTTGTTTTCTATTTCTATTCTTTCTATTTCTGTATCTTTTCTTTCAAGTTAAAATTACATAGGGCACTTTTAAACATAAATAACAGCATTCTCCGAAGATCAGTTCTTAATTCCATCTTTGTGAAAGCCTTTAGGTTTTCAAATAAACCACTCTTTAAATCAGGTGCCCTAAGCAGCTGGAAAGATCAGATGCAAATGTTTTAAATTAAAATAGTTTTGCTACATCTATAGCAGGAGAGGCTATTCAAATAATCTATCAATGAGGAAAGCTTTTGTCTTTTTTTGACTGCCTCACAACCATGACAAAGCTGCTGGGAAGAGTGTCTGAAGCAAAAAGTATCAGGCATATGGAAAACATAACTGCTGCTCTGTTTACCATCAAAATATGTGAATGTCCTTGACAGATATCTCATAGAAGCTTCACAACTGCCAGTTAAGGAGCCCATGGACAGCCTGAGGAATAGTACACAGCAGCTTGAACTCTAGAGCACACATTTGTCACTTGAGCAGAAATAAAAGCTCTTGTCTCAGCAATATATGTAGCTCTGTTATTTTCTTGTCAGGTGAGATGTTACCAGATCTGGATGTAGACTGCTCTAGGAATTTGCCCTCAGGGAAGAAGGGACACAAATGCTTCATCTGAAATACCCAACTCAAAGACTGCATCTCCTGATCAGTTCCTCCAAAGGAGACTTTTTCCAGTGAAACTTTTTTATGACCTTGAAAGATTTTCAGCAGGGAGAGGTAAATATAGCACCCCAACCACAGGGACATATCTAATTTATCTACTCTAGGGCAACCAGGCAATGTAACCACCAAGAGTAAAAGGAATAGCTGTATTTGTGCATGACCCCAACAGAGAAAAGGAAATTTTTGAAATGAACAAAAGGATGACAACTGTGGTCAGCTCTGGAGGAAGTTGCACTCACATTTCAAGCTGTCAGAAGTCACAGCTGTGACGTTCTGGGCCAGCAGTGACATTCCCTAAGAGCCAGGTCTGTCTTTCCCCACAGATCTGGTCTGCCTTAGACACAGCCCCGCATTAGCAGTCTGGGCCCTGTGCAGCATTAGGGTGGAGCTCAGGGAACGGGAATTACCACAGGGAGAAATGAATGCCAGTGCAGCAAAGGGCTGGGAAAGGAGGGAAAGCACAAGTGTTTACCACGCAGGCAGATTCTGGAAAGCTTTGAGAGCTTTAGAAAAGCAAGTTAACCCAGCACCATGGCTACTGCATGGAACTGATGTCATCTGGCAGTGCATAAAAGCCTCTGCTTTTTCTTCTTTTGTGCAGCTCCGGAATGACATCACCCCAAAGCACGAAGAGGTGCCTTTGTGCTGGGGCCCTTCCCCTGCTGGCCCCTGCTCACATCCCACCCCGGGATGTGTGTGTGTCCCTCGCCCGGCCAGAGGCGCTCCCTCGTTCCCCGCGGAGCCTCGGCAGCTCTGCGGAGCCGGCAGAGCCCCCCGGAGCCGGCAGAGCCCCCC